>CM014735.1:53767122-54254622 GCA_004329165.1 Spatholobus suberectus
CAAAAGTAATGCTTTTGAACATTTTGAATAATATATTGATATCAAATTATTAAACCTTTTCAAAACTTTTAAATATATTTAAGGAATATATCATTTTTAAAATTAGAAGATTGCATATATTTTACACCATATTGCAGAGCATTTACTACTGTTATGACAAACACAATCGTGATACCACCTTATGAACTTAAGCAAATAAATGTCTCAGTCTGTTTGCAAATGCTCAACCCCACGCCAAGAAGCCTATAGTTAGGATGCATCTGTGGTTTCTTTATCCCTTAAAATTAAATTTTGGTGATGATGTGTCAACTTCACAAGCTGTCATCATGTGACCATCAAGCAGAAGCTGGTAACACCACACCAGTTCACCAGATCATGCCATAGCTGGCAGGTTCAGTCCAATTCTCAGTGAATTGTAGCATACATCCATTGATTTTATAGTCAAAACAGTCAATACAATCAAGTGCTAAGAACACTTATAATGATCAACATTTGTGGGGTCAATTATCCCTTCCCATGTTCAGTTTTTTGCCCCTTGCCCCATCCCCCACCCTGACCTTAAAGAAATTAAGAAATAGCATACAATTATACAAATGCATTTAGATTTCTAGTTCTAACTTTTCATGAGAGTGAGAACTTGTTAATGCTGAAAGCTAGAAGCCATTTTAATATACAGGAATCAATTTAACTGACATAATATATTACCCTATGAGAATATAGAGGTAAAAATTAAACTAAAAATCTAAGTTTTGTGAAAGACACACGTGAAAAACATATTAAAATGTACCATTCAAGAATGCACTGCAGGTGGAACTCATGCTTGCAATTAGTGACCTGAAAAGAAACATAAGAAAAAGGAGTAAACAAATGTTTTTCAAATAAAGCCAGCCTTGCTTATAATTCTATTTATGAAAAGGACATAGGGAAGCACAAAAGCTGTATATTACAGTTGCAGGATCACTTTTGCAAAAATCCTCAAGGCATATGCTGCAAGCATCATCACAGGCTTCTTGAATCCCCCCTTCCACAAAGGCCGCTGCCGATGTCATATGACTTTCGGTCTTGCCTTCCATTTCTGGAACCTATACATTTCAGAGTTCAGAGTCAGATGCAATATTATGCAAGTGATACTCTTGAGTGCGTAATATTTCCAACAAACACAAAAGGAATTTCATTCAGAGTTATTATCCAATTCCAATCACGGTCTCAATAAGTAAACTTAAAATCCAGATTGTACCTCAAAGTACTTAATGAAACAGGTGAAAGTGGACAAGGAAATGATGCAATGACATTACTAGCCTAATTCTGCTTTGCCAAAATCCCAACTAGGGAGCTAAGTTCACAATCTCGCCCTCTGAATTGTTGTAACCACAGCCCTCAGCACAAATGATAAAAACCTTACTGTAGAAAGTTGCCAAAGAATTCTGTTGCACAGATTTTTTTAAATTAAAAGCAAAATAGCAACAATAACACCACACACATTATCAACAAGGTTTTAAATTGCAGTCACCATTGCAGTTTCATCACGATCCTTGATATTGTGAAAAATTGTGGACAAATGGGGTTAATGTTTCCCTAATTTCGGTCATCGACTTGATATTGCAGTCACAATTGAGGTTGTAGACCATTTTTCAAAACCTTGATTATCAACCATATAATAATTGCAGTTTCCACCAACACTATGCACCAAGGTTTTAAATTGCAGTAGCGGTTTTGTCACAATCCTTGACATTGCAGGCAAATGCGGCCAATGCAGCTGCAATTGCGGTTGCAGTGAGTTAAAAAACCTTAACGTTGCAGCCAAAATCCACCCTAATAAGCTTTATGAATTCCTCGTGAAAGGCTTCCACAGATTGAGCAAATAACTTCAAACAATTTCCCCTCTTGTTTATCTAATACTTATCCGTCTGGAACATATTTGATCATGCTTTTTAAACAAGAAATGCATTCACATTTGATAAACTTCCATAATTATATCAAAAAAATTAAAAATAAAATAAAATAGAGAATGAGCAGTAACATCATAACAAAATTCAACACAAGAAAAAGGAATAAAACGTGCCAGAGCAACGGATCACAAAAGGAGGCAATTCCAACCAACCCCAGATTAAAAAGCACCAATCTTTGCAATAGATGTTGCAGTAAGAAATCATGAAATAGAAAAAAGATACAAAATTTGATCAAAACATAACAGGGTTCAATTACCTCCATTGAGAATTGGGAAAGGCCCAGAAAAGAAAAGGGGCTCAAGAAAGGGAGGGAACCCCAGCGAAGAGAAGATCAAGCCCTGAATTCAGAAACTAGAAATTGTAAGAGATCCAATTCAGTGATGATGAAGAAGAGAAACAAAGGGACAGATGAAGAGAAAGAAAGAATGAAAGTTACCCTTTACCTTGTTGGATGTTTGGTGGGTTTCTTTACCAAAAAATTTGTGCGTGTATTAGAAAACAGACCCCACAGCATATGAATAAAAGGCTCGCGTTTCAGGCTCTGTCCGCCTTACAATAATGTTTGATGCTGTCACTTTTATAATGTTGTTTTTATGGTTTTTTCTGTCCCTTCAATTTGGGCAAGATTAGGAGGCTAAAACGATATTTTCTTAGAAGTGATTGACAAAGAATATAGTATTTATTTATTTTTTAAAATTTGAGAGTTAAAAATGTTTTAATCTATTATTTATTATCTATTACATTTATTATATTTATTATTTATTATCTATTATATTTATTATTTATTATAAAAGAAAGTTTTATCATGTAAGCAGATGCTACGTGACATCATCATATTCATTATTTTTTGGCCTAAATTTTATTATTTTATTATTTTTTTAATTCATAAAAATACATTATTATATTTAATTATAGCAATTAAGGTGATTACAACTAATATATATTATGATTAAATCAATCAATTAAATCATTAAAACTTATTCATATTTTGATTTTATATAATAATGTAATCAATTTATTATACTTTCCTTTTTAAACAAATATAATTGTTATACAAATATATATTTTGATTCAAATTTATTATATTATTATATCATTTATTATAAAAGAAGATTTTTCCATATAGACAATTTTGACCAATATATATTTTGATTTAAATTAATTAAGGTAATTATGACTAATATATATTAATTAAGGTAATTAAGATTATTTTAAATTAAAGTAAATAGATTATTTTATATTAATTAATATAATTGCAACCAATATATATTCTTCTTTTCTTTCTTTTTGTCCGACCACCCTTTACATACACTATTTTTTTGTATTTTCTTTTACTCTGTGGTTGGCTCTTATGCAAAGGTTCCCCATTAATCTATTATTATCAATGTTTTTAAAATCAAACCGGCCATTGAACTGGTCAAGACACTAGTTCAAGGTTCAATGGTTCAACCGTAGTTGAACCGTGGTCGAACCGATATTAATAAAATAATAATAATAATAATAATTAAATAATACATAAAATAATATTAAAAAACATAATATAATAATTTTATAATACTAAAAATTAAAAATAAAACATAATTTTATAGGTTCTTTACATTTATAATACCTACAAAAGTACAAATCAAATATGTCATGATATGTAAGTATAAGTTTTAACTGTACACATCAACATTTATTAATAAAAACAAGTTTATATTTAAAATAAAAAAGAAAATAATAAATACTTTAGGTTGGTTTTTTTTTAAAAAAAAATCAAAATAACGTTGTATTAAGTATTTTTTTTTTACCTGCTGTGAACCGATTTTTGGCCAGTTTTGACTGATTTTACAGGTTTTTGATCGGTTTTTCGATTCTTTGACCGATTTTTCTTCAGATCAGTTTTGTGATTTATTTGAATCGGTCAGGTGACTGGTTCACCAGTTTTTCGATCCGACCAGTCGGTCTAGTCCGATTTTTCGAATATAGATTATTATAAAAGAATGTTTTGTCATGTAAGCAAATGCCACGTGACATCATCATATTCATTATTTTCTCGCCTAAATTTTATCAATATTTTTATCTTTTTTTATTCATAAAAATACATTATTGTATTTAATTATGGCAATTAAGGTGATTACAACTAATATATATTCCTATTAAATCAATCAATTAAATCATTAAAACTTATTCATATTTTGATTTTGTATAATAATGTCATCAACTTATTATACTTTCTTTTTAAATGAATATAATTGTTATACAAATATATATATATATATATATATATATATATATATATATATATATATATATATATTGACTCAAATTTATTATATTATTATATCATTTTATTTTAAAGGAAGATTTTGCCATGTAGGAAATTTTGACCAATATATATTTTGATTTAAATTAATTAAGGTAATTAAATATATATTAATTAAGGTAACTAAGATTAGTTTAAATTAAAGTAAATAGATTATTTTATATTAATTAAGATAATTGCAACCAATATATATTCTTCTTTTCTTTCTTTTCCTCTAACCACCCTTTACATGCACTATTTTTTTGCATTTTCTTTTACTCTATGGTTGCCTCCCATGCAAAGGCTCCCATTAATCTATTATTATAAAAAAAAGGTTTTGTCATGTAGGCAGATGCCACGTGACATCATCATATTTACTATTTTTTTGCCTAAATTTTATCGATTTTTTATTTTTTTTAATTCATAAAAATTCATTATTATATTAATTATAGCAATTAAGGTGATTACAACCAATATATATTCTAATTAAATCAATCAATTAAATCATTAAAACTTATTCATATTTTGATTTTATATAATAATGTAATCAATTTATTATACTTTCCTTTTTAAACAAATATAATTGTTATGCAAATATATATTTTGATTCAAATTTATTATATTAGTATATTATCTTATTATAAAAGAAGATTTTTCCATGTAGGCAATTTTGACCAATATATATTTTGATTTAAATTAATTAAGGTAATTATTACTAATATATTAATTAAGGTAATTAAGATTATTTTAAATTAAAGTAAATAGATTATTTTATATTAATTAAGATAGTTGCAACCAGTATGTATTTTTCTTTTCTTTCTTTTCCTCCAACCACTCCTTACATACACTTTTGTATTTTCTTTTTCTCTATGGTTAGCTCTGATGCAAAGGTTCCCCATTAATTTGTAAGCAAATTCTCCAAAATTTTAAATTAACATTTTATCCATTTTAATCTAATTCAAATTTAAATTTAAAAGCACATTCAACAATACAAAAAAAATTCAAATAACATTAAAGAGTACATTAAATATGACTAAATTATTCAAATGCATTAAATTTATAAATATAAATATAATAATATTTTTGACTTCATTCAAATTAAATTTTATTTGAAATAGTTTATGCACAAATATCACAAATAAATTATAAAGATTAAACAAACAAAATAATAAAGTAAAAAGTACAAATAATTCACAAGTAAATCATCTAATTTAAATTAGCATTTTATCAATTTTAATGTGATTCAAATTCAATTTAAATCTATATTACCTTCAATAATACAAAAAATTTAAAATAAAATCAATAATAAAATAAATTATTTGGACTAAATTATTCAAATGTATTAGGAACTTTTTTATATAAAATAATTTATTTATTATTTTTTCCTAAATAATTTAAATTTCAACATCCTATAATTATCGCATCAAATTTTGACTTTTATTAAGTTACATTATTATTGTTAATACTATGAATCATTTAGTTTGTAATAAATTTTTTACTAACATATTTAATTCAAATTTAAATTAAATTAAATTTAAATTAACTTGAAAATTGTACCAAAAAATTATTATCATTATATCTATATTAAAAATGATAAATTATGCATGTGATTTGAAAATGACACCAAATCTAAATCATTAATACAAATTAATTCTACGATTTATTTTATATATATATATATATATACATATTATATATATATATATATAATATATATGTATGTATATATATATATGTATATGTATATACATATACATATGTATGTATATGTATAGTATATACATATGTATATGTATACATATACATATATATATACATATACATATACATACATATGTATATGTATATACATATACATATGTATACATATACATATGTAGTATATGTATATGTATATGTATACATATGTATATGTATATAATATACATACATATGTATACATATACATATAAATTACATATGTATGTATATGTATATACATATACATATGTATACATATACATATGTATGTATATGTATATGTATATACATTACATATGTATGTATATGTATATGTATACATATGTATATGTATTACATATACATACATATACATACACATACACATACATACACATACACATACAATAATCTAATATTTTGTGATAATTAATTAGTTAAATTTAACCAATCAATTAAATTATTTGATTTAATTGATTTGACCTTTTGCTTTTATTATTTATGAAAATTATTAAAAAAATATTTTTATAAATTTTCCTACAATAAATAGTAAAATACACATAATTAACTTAATTTTGACATGTTTTATTCTAATCAATAATTAATTTTTAACTTTAATTAATAATTAAATTATTTGAGTTAATTGATTGCTTGATTGCTAAGACTTTTTGCAACAATTATTTACATAAATTATTAACAATCTAATTTTTTAACAAATCTTATAGCTAGAGGAAAAAGGAAAAAGCACACTAATGCTAGAGGAGGAAGATGCACATAATTGCAATAAGGTTAGCTAAGTAATTTTATAAACATACCAATAAAATACATCATAATTTCATCCCATATCTCCAAATTGAGAAGAAAAATAGAGATTAGGATGAAATCCATTCCATCATGTCCCACTCTATTCCCTTAGTGGAACTTGCTAAAACTTCATCACATTTTACTCCACTCCATTCCTTTCCATCAATCAAAACAAAGCCTCAATGGGTATATACTTAACCATAATTTCCCCATCATTCATTTATCTTGCAACTAAAAATTTATTATGTTTATAAGGTAATCATATTGTTCGTGTTAAAGAAGATTTCAAAGCTACTATAACAACATATCTTCAATGGCTTTACGATTGAATCAATTATACCAATAGCATATATGGCATTTTTTAACCACATTGCATGGGTTACAACAGTATACGTACAATGCCGCAAACTCCACTTGTGACACTCATTCACATTAAACATAACCCATACTTATTTACTTATTTAATAATGTGAGTAAAATTTTTCTCCATTTTTAATGCTAGAAAATTTGTAAATTTAACAGAATTTGAAAACGATAGTAAAAAAAAATAAAAATTGTATATATTCATCGTAGAACTGTACATTTGATTTCATAATCAGAAAAATTACTAAACTAAAGAGAGATCAAAATATACATCAAAATAATTACTACTTATTCCCAATACATAAAAAATATCCTAGTCAGAGCAATATCTGTATCATATCCCATAAAATAACAAACTATCAGACTAGCCTTATAGGTCCTCATCAACAATCGGGGTCTTCACTAATCGCAATCATCATGCATAAAAGAAAAAGTAATGGAGTGAGGTAATTTATTCTAATATCATTTTTACATGTATGGTAGGAATTCTACCAGATAATACAAATAAAACAACACTTGACAATAAAAGGGAAACATAAATTTTATTCTATGTTATACAATTCTTGACTTAATATGGATTCATACTTTTCATTAGTGGATAATAGTTCTTAACAGAACTTGGGAAGTGATTGGGAGTACATATACCTCTCTCAACACCATCACATGGTATGGTCCTCGTCATCATTGAGGAACAAAATAATAATTTAGGATATCTATTTATAGAGGTATACTCTCACCAATCTTGGTGATGCTGAGTAGTTGTCAAAGTTATCAAATCGCTACCTTGGCCACTAAGACGCTCACCACTCGATACCATACCCTTTAGACTTAACCATGGGTCCCTGCCTTTCATCTCGCAGTGTACCAAACCGTAGATTCCCTAGCAGGGTGTCATGTTACTGAATGTCATTTGCTTTACATTACTCACTAATTTATCACTTCCTAACTTCTCAAACAGAGGTTTTTCTAGTCTCAATTAATTTGAGCACCAATACAATCAATATTTCTACCTTATATTGCAAAAATTGCACAATACCTAAAATTTTAACAGAATAACGACATAGTAATTATAGTTTAATTACTAAAATTTTGGCAAAATAAAAACTAAATAAATACATTTTAATTTTCTAATTTTGAGTAAAGTAACAACTCAGCAAGTGCATTTTTATTTTCTAAAATTGAGCAGAGTAACAGCTTAGTAAATGCATTTTAATAATTTAAATTTGAGCAAAGTAACACCTTAGCAATTATAATTTAATAATCTAAATTTGGGCAGAGTAACAACTTAGCAAAAATTCAAGTTTAACATCAAACAATATAATAATAATAATAATAATAATAATAATAAAACTTAAGCCTAAACGGGTTTAGGAAAAACCCTTCCTACCAACATGCAAAGTGACAATAATTTAGAACCAACCCCACTCCCCCCATTTCCTCTAAGGTGGTTGATGAAGAGGATGAAATTGTTGATGCAAAGTTCCTAGAAAGAGAACTTTACTAGTTGTTGGAAAACTAGTAAATTTTAGCATAAAAACAAAGTAAAAGAAATTTTTTTCTAGAGAGATAAGCTCTCTAAGAATTTGGTGGCTTTAGAGAGGGAGAGGTGCTGAAAAATGGTCCAAAACCATGGCTATTTATAGAGGAGGAGAAGGGGTTAGGTGTCCACAAAATTACATAAGCCATTATGTAAGCATTATGTCATAAATCCAATTTTTATTTATTTTTAATCTAATTTAGGGATACATACGCCATTTAGGGTGGTGAATCACCCCTCCTAAGCTTGGGGACGTGCTATATGAGCTTTCCTCAAACTCCTCAGTGTAAATTTTATCTATAGGTGAATTAACCGGTATCGATAAAAACATCTAAACTTGAAAAATTAGCTTTTAATATCAAAATAATGCATTTTAATGCAAAACTGGACAAATACATTATTTTTCATCAAAAATAAATTTCAAATAATTAATTTTAATTTTTATTAATTTAATTCGAATTATATGTATATATTTTGTATTTTTAAGCTAGAAAATTCATAAAAAATCCATTTTAATTCAATAAATACCATTTTTTTTAAATTATAAAATTAAATATTTCACCTATAAATAAACTGAAATTACCATTTTTACTATTTTTGGATGTCAAACCAATACTAGCTGGCTTATCGGACACCTAGGGACATTTTGGTCATTTTACACTGGAATTCCAGAAAATTTCCAAAATTATATTTTAATATATATGACATGATTCCAAGCTCAAATTGATA
Organism: Spatholobus suberectus; assembly: GCA_004329165.1. Taxonomy (NCBI): domain Eukaryota; kingdom Viridiplantae; phylum Streptophyta; class Magnoliopsida; order Fabales; family Fabaceae; genus Spatholobus; species Spatholobus suberectus. The sequence continues at coordinate 53,776,508 of CM014735.1, forward strand.
TTTTAATCTCAATTGAATCTTTTTCTCATGTCAGCCCTTAATGTTGAAAAATAGAGACAAAATCGTTATTTTCTAATTTCTCCAGGCTTCGGCTCGGAAAAATGATTAAAAATTACTATTAAATAGCTCTTGAAATTTTGAGCGTAATAGTGGGAATTATAATTTTGAAATTTTTTTTCTGATTTTTCAGAATTACATTGTCAAATATTAGAAAAACGGTTGAAAAAATTGAAATAGGATTGTTATATTTTTCACTATTTTTCTTTTAAAATAAAATTTTTATAACGAAACATACTTAGTTTTAAATTTTTAAAATATTTTGAAGTCAAAAAGTCTCTGGACTGCTTCCGTAGTCAATCAGGAGTATTTTGGTCATTTTACAAAAACTATCTTAATAAATTCTCGAAAAAAATTTAAAATTATTATTAATTATTCTAAGTATATTGATAACTTAAAAAGAATTTGTAAACACTTTTAACTATTTTTTTTTATTCTGTTATCTAATTTTTTTAGGTGCAAAACAGTCATTTTACCCATTTTGAGCTCAGCTCTCCAAAAATTTATTAAAAATCTAAACTAAGTACTACATAACTGTAGTAATCAAAATTTTGAGATTTTCATCTAGTTCTCTAAAACTAAATGTAAAATAATTAAGAAAATAATTTAATATGCAAAAATAGAGATGTTACACCACCCACATACCACCCACATAGTTGATGAGGGTGATGGGAATTTTAAAGAAATTAGTGTTTCCAATTAAGGGAAAGAGTTGTCGAGTCAAGGAATTGACCTTCAATTATAATAGGGAATTCAATCTTGAACTATGCTTATAAGACTTGAATTGAAGAGTTGAGTTGCTCATGTGATGGTTAGGTACACTTGTACTTTAACACCTTTGGAATTTTCATCATAGTTGTTGTGCCTTGATAATTTTTACTTTGATATAATCTCTTTAATTTTTTTTTGTGTATTTTGAGAATTATTTTTAGTTCTTGAAACTCTTATTGTCAAATTTACCAGTAAATATCAACGATCTTAATTTATTCTGAGAATTAAAAATATTGAAAGAATAAGAAAAAAAATGACTTATTACAAGTATTAAATATATCAAAAGATTTAATTTTTTTCAAATACATTGTCACTTATAAAATATTAATGATAATATTATAGTTATTGCAACTATCGAATTTTTTTAGAAAAATTAAAACTACGTAAATCTTATTTTATATCAGTAATATTATAAGTTGTGTTAAATGAATGAACATTACATCTATTGATTAATAAAATTTTGATAAATAATTATGTAATAAAAAATTTTGAAAAATAAGAATTGATAAATTATATTAAATTAAGCCTGAAACATAAATATTGTTTTTTTTTTTTTTTGGTTAACAAATATTGTTTAAAATCCTAGAATGGCTAAAGCAAATCTTTTAACCTCGACAACATTGAACTAAAACATTCCAAAAGTAAGCATCAGACAATGAGAGTCATGTTACTGGAGGGATTGGGCCTCGTATATGAGACCAACCCATGTGCATAGTGGACCTCATCCCATTTATAACCAAGTTTATCCTTGGACCTCTTGGATTGAGCCAATTTAGAACACTTTATTTCTGTATTTGCCTCTTTTTCTTTTAGTTAAAAAATAATAAGTCAACTTAAAAAACTAAATAATTTAATTATTTAAATGTTTTAACAAGATATTATATTTTAATAAGAAAAAAAATAATACAAGGAAAAGGGGCATTAAATATACAAGTGGCCGAAGCAAAAACCCCTCTTGTTTGCCTCTATTGGGTGGCAATGGGCCATTGGTTTTGACTTTTGATAATTTTTAGCCTGATTACTAGAAGAAGCCAGAAGGCGAAAGAGTGAATGAACACGACTGTTAGATAGAAGCTGGCGTTTCTTCTCGAATGAAATTGAAGCTCGAATATTTGTGCTCCTGAAAGATTTTTTATTCCCTTCTAGATAATTATTTATGGGTGAGGATAGGAGGGACTTCAAAAAATGACAATACTTGATCTAATGGACATTTTATTTAAGGAAAATGTTAACTAATACTTTTATTGATTTCTTAATCAGTGCTCTCAGACCACTGGTTAGGAACATCCTCTATTTAATTGGGTATTCCTACTATTCTTATTTAGAATCTTTTTACTAAATGTTTATGGTTCTTTTATGAAGAAAGTAATAAGTGTTTTTTGAGTTTTAATTTAATATTTTAATAAGTTAAATTTTATTTTAATGAATAATAGACATAATAATAGAGAGAAAAAAAAAGAGCAATATATTAATACGTAATAAAATATTATGTTGATAATATTTAACAAAAGTTTAACAGTACTAATTTATAGGGTTTAGTTATAAAATTTTATAACTATAAGGAAGAGTTTGGTAGAAGAATTTTTTTTTTTATGTCTAAGAATCATAATTCTTAGGAATCATGAATCCCAGAAATAGTTAAAATCTATTTGGTTGGTCATAAACATTTTTGAAATGTTTATACATGTTTCTTAGAAATCAAAGAAATTATTTATCACATTTAATAAAAAATTATTTTAAAGCTTATATAATTGTATTAAATGAGCTAATAAGAATAACATAACATTTCTATATATATAAAAAAAAGGTAACATGACATTTTTATAACAATAAAACTTTTCTCCTAACTCAAAAAAGTTAGATTCTCATCTTCTTCTTAGAAATAATTTTGTGAGAAATATAGGCAAAAAATATTTTTGGAAAACGATATTTATTGTGAATGTTATTTTAAAAAAAAAAAAAACTAAACATAGGAAACAAACATTTTCAACTTTAGAAAATTAAAAAAAATTCTTGTGCCAAAAGCCCCCTAAAAACTTAATTTTAATGAAATTATAAAGACTTATCGATTAATTTAACTTGAAATTTATAACTAAGTAAAATATGATAATAAATATTACACTAACGTATAAGTAAAATATGATACTTAATAAATATTACACTAACGTATATTTTTATGTTTCTCTACGATAATTAATAAAGTATTCTTTTTCATTTATCAAAATTAATACTATTTTGATTGCTATTTGTTTAAAATTTTTGAAAAAAAAAAAAGTACAACTAAGAAAATTAAAATGTTATAAAAAAATGAATAGTCAATAAATATTTAAATTGTGGAACTAAAAGTTTAATAAAAAATAAATGAAGTAATAAATTAAAAATAAAAAAATGAAAATAAGAGTGACAATTGACGAAAAATAAAAATAAATTATAAGTAAATATTATTCAAAAAAAAATTAGAACTTGATAATAATTATAATGCTACTTAAAATATTTCTAATAATAATTATGATATATATCATAAAAAAACATTTTAAAAAAATTAAAAGACAGCAAAAATTATAAATGAGAAAATAATACTTAACGAATATTATATTAATTATTTTATATTTCTCTACTTTCCATGAGGGTAATTAAAATATTATAAATGAAATATAAAATATAAATAACAGAATATTATTAATTTTTTAATACGAAAAATATGAATAAAAAGGAATAAAATTTAAGAAAAAATTAATGCTTAATAGATATTAAATTAGTGTATATTTGAGTATTTCTGTATCGTATATAATAAGATATTCCGTCACTAATTTGTGAAAAAAATTAATACACTTTCTATTATTATTTGTTCCAAAATGCAGAAAATTATCTATATTTTTTTTCAAAAAATAACAGGTTGAAAATTTGAAAACAACAAAGATGTAAATTAAAGAAATGATCGCAAAGTTACTGAAACGGAGGAAATAAATTAACAGAACTTAAAAAGAATAAAATTTTAAAAAATAACATGTTGTAATTATGCTGGGAGAAGATATAAAATACAGATTACTTATGGTATTTTAAGTGTGATGGCCAAACCTGGACTCATAAATTTTGTATCACGGGCATAAGATAATATCTCTTACTTTAAATGAAAAAAGAGTAAATTAAACTATTCCTGCTTTTTTTTTTCTACACTAACACTCACTTAATTATTTGAAAAATATTACACTAACATCTTTTATATATCACACTAACAGTCTTTAATTGTTTGAAAAATATTACATAGTATATCCCTATAAGGGGTGCTATAAACATTAAAAAAGGAAAAATTGTGTGTAATCTCAATAAATCCCTTAAAGAATGAATGAATAATTTGCTCTAAAAAATAAATACCAAGAGCATAGTTAAAGACAATAAGACATTTAGACTTAGATAACAACTAATGAGGGTTGGAGTCTAACAAAAGGAGTTAGTCTTTCGTAATATAATAAATTAAGGTTTGAATTTTTATAGAAAGAAGTATTTACATTTAGTACTCGACAATATCTCGAACAAAATTGTCTTTAAGAAAAGATACTTATAGAGAGAGGAAAAAATAAGACAATTTATTATTACAATTCCATTTAAAAAATTTTGAAACCGAGAGTGAGGTACGGGCTTTTCTATCAAAATGGTAATAAAAAAAACAAATTATCAAAATAATATAGAAAAAAAAAACATTTTTACTAGAATGGGTGATTTTGGGAAGAAGGCACCTGTGGCAGGGGCACCAAAATGTGCAAAGGATGGCGTCGGAAGCAGTGGCACCACCCACTTTCGCGTCACAACGAGAGGCGCCAATGGCAGTGGTGCCATCCATTTGTCGGGACCCAACAACACAGTGGCACCTATGGCAGTGGCGCCACCCACGACGCAACAAGAGGTGCCAGTGGCAGTGACGCCACTTGCATTGTCCCCCCCTCCAACAACCCGTCCCGTCTGTGGTAGTTTGCTGAGTTCCGATGCGCAACAAGGCACGCTTGTTTCTTTTTGGGTGATCACAGGTTTTCTGTTAAGCTTACCGCATGCATAAATAGAGGTGCGGTAGCTGCAGAAAATTGTGAAGAAGAGGAAGCAAAGGAGAGGAGGAAGCGAAGGTTGAAGGAGAGGAGGAAGCGAAGGTTGAAGAAGAAGAGGAAACAAATTTTCTTTTCTAAGTTGGTTAAATCATAGAGGTAAAGAAAGGATTTTAATACAGCATTGTGTAATTAATAGTTGAAAAGATTTGGAATTTGTCCCTTAAAAATTTCATTAAGTTGTTATATTGTTTTGGCTTAATTTATAATGTGGATATAGATGTATTTTTTGATATTGATAATGATTTAGGATTGTTAAGTGTTTGATTTGGAACTTGTTTACTGTTTTGTGGATTAGAAATTTAAAATGAGATGTTGTAGGCGCTATAGGTTCGGTTGAGGCTAGTGAAGGAATTGAATTTTATTTACAAATAATTAGTTTTTAGTATAATGCGGTGGGCTTAATTGTTTTTTTTTTTAAATTACCTATTTTTAAAAAATATGTTTAAACAAATAATAATAATTGGATATAATTTTTGGAGAAAGGAAAAAAAATAATTTTAATACGTTTTTAAAGTTAAAAATAATTTTATTATATATATATATATATATATATATATAATTTATACAGTTTTAATTTATACACTCACACACACACACACACACACACACACATACACACACATATATATATTACAATTTATTTAAACTTATATAAATGTTTATGTATAATTTAGATCATAATTTGAAACTAAAAAATTGTTGTCAATTTATGATTTAAAAACTATGATTTAAATAATTTCTCATATTAGTGACCTAGTTAAGAAATATTACACTATATATTTTTAAATAATTTAAAGTTAAATAATATGTAGTTAATTATGTTGTGTGAAAAGTCATGCTTAATGCTATGTTATTATTTTTAATTATTTTAAAAGTTAAATAATACATAGTTCTTGTCCAAGTAAATGTTAAATCACTTTTATATTCTCAATTTAATAATTAATTAGCTTCTTTTTCAATGAGTAGTGTCTATTTAAGTTAAATTAATTTTTCATCTAAGTAAATAACATTTATTAATTTAATTACCAGGGTTTTTTTTTAGTGTAATATATTTTATAATTGTTGACAATTTTTTACGTTTTTATTGTTGATTAAATGCAGTATGGCAAACCGAACTGTGCACCTTGGTCCCCGTGATGATTCATTGTTACGTCTTCAGCCTATACACATATCTCAACACATATGGAATGATGTGCCAGATCGTGTTTTGAACATCAAACAGGCACTAAAGACTGGTGGATGTAGGACATTGTTCCCAAAATAAATCAAGGACCTTTTAGAGTGTGCTGGATTTTTGGGCATCGCTCAAATTTATTTTTTTAAGTTAGATCATGATTTAATTTTCTGCACTAGTTAAGTGTTGGAGGCTCGAGACACACACCTTCCATATGGTAGAAGGAGAATGTACCATCACATTAGAAGATGTTGTTGTCCAGTTAGGATTAAGGGTTGATGGAGATCCAATAATTGGTAGGTCATTAGGTTCATACTGGCATATGGTGGAGCGGTTGTTGGGGGTATTGCCATCAGAAAATGAAATGCGAGAAGCAAAACTAAAAATGAATTGGCTCGATCAGCATTTCAATGACGTTGAAATGCATGTCCACAGTCCGTTGCAGTTGCAACGGTATGCCTGAGCATTCATTTTGCATATTTTAGGGGAAATGTTATTCCTGGATCATTCTGGTACATATGTGCCACTAAGGTTTCTTCCATTCCTTGAAGACTTTGATGTGTGTGGCCAATTAAGCTAGGGATTAGCTGTCCTTAACTATTTGTATTGTGAATTGTGTTTGTCCACCAATTATGACTGGAAGGAGATGGAAGGCGTTGGCATTTTAGTGCAACTATAGGGGTGGGATAGGTTTCCTTTTTGTGCACCTGCCAACCCTCCAATACAAATACCTACCATTCCATTTGGTGCATGGTTAGTATACTTAATAATATTATATAAGTACAAAAAATTGGTATATATATGTCATTTTAACTTTATTCTTTATAAATGAATAGGTGGCATCTACATTCCATCAGACATTTAAATTCCAAAGACAAAACCTCCCCAGCTATAGAGAGGCATTTAACAAGATGAGGTAGGACGATGTAAATTGTTTTAAAAAATAATTTATTAAATTATGTTTGATGTAATGTTATGTGTAACACATTCCTCATATGTGTAGATTGTTTGGACTCCATACATGAGCCATTATGATATGCTACCGGGTTATTGTACAGAAGGGGTCAATGTTTGGAGATCGGTTGTACCACTAATTAATTTCAATATCATTGAATGGCACCAATCGGATCTAGTAATGCACCAATTTAATATGGTCCAACATATTCCATCTGCTCCACGTCAGCCAAAACAACTTCATGACCATACGTTGTGAGGGAAGCATAACATGGATTGGTGCCAACAACACATTGTCTACATAGACGAATGGAACAATCATCATGCTCACCAATATAATACCACGATTACCGATAGCCTACTACTAACACATAACTTAGACTATATGACATGGTATAGGAAACGCACTCAATGGTGGATCAGCTGATTAAGGGCAAAAAGGGTTTTGTGGTAAGCATGTTAACACATAATTCTATAAAGTATATTTTAATCATATAAAATGACCACTTTTCATTTATATGCTACAAATATGCAAATTAATTACTCTATCATTGCTGTAGATTGATAGCCTGAAGCGGATGTACCATAGTGCGACTGAGGGCCAGGAAGCAACTTCAACTTCGACGAATTGAGAAAAGATCTAGCGAATTGCTTAGAGGTATATGCGGAGATTGATTGGGTGACTGATGCTGCAGAAGAAGCTCTTCCATCACAATAGTTGTCAAACCTGGTCATTAGTGATGACACAAGAGCAGGGCGTTGGGAAGGATAAGGATTGCATCGTTGCCGCAGGCGTGTTGACCATGAACCACTTGTGCTACTAGTGTCCCTTGTAGAACTGACATAGGGGACATTTTATGCCTCTCCCCTTCTCCTTACGGTGACTTTGTATCTTATTAGTATTTGTCACAACAACCCATGTCACTAGTGGACTGTAGGCCAAAATCTCTTCATATCTGGCACTAGTCATACATCGGGACAAAGTTCGTGTTATATTCTTGATCCACTGACGTATTCAACTCCACTAGTATATCCACATCCCGTGTTCACACCACCAGCAGTCGTTTCATTTTGTTCATCCACAGCAGGACACACCGATGATGTCTCTCGCATCTGGTAAACCAATGTTTCTGGGTTCTAGTTCCTCACAGCAGCATAAACCACCAGGTGTAGGATTTAACCTAAATAAAGCTTTTACAGGAGAAGCCAGTGTGTCACATGTGGAGAAGCATATTAAGAGGAACCCAGATCGTGGTGTGAGACATGGACAATGTGGGTGAGTTTTAACACCAAATGATCCTGAAGATGAGCGCTGGAAACTCAAGAAATAAGTTGTGTTTAATGTTGTTGATGATGTGTTCATTATATAATGTATGTACTGCATGCATTATGTGTTTTCAATGTAAATATTAAATAACAAGGAGATTGTAAATTAATGTAAGTAAAAAATTATTAAAATCAAATATAAATATAATTATAATAAACACAAAGTGTTAATAATTTTAATAATGATAGTAACAACAATACAGACGTCACATGCAATCACAAGACAATTACATACAACTACTAGTTTTGGTCATTTTGATCATCATCACCAAAACCATACTCTTGTAGAATATGGGGACATGAATTGCGATTGTGGCCTTTGTGCTTACAATAACCACAACTTTGTCTAAGTTGTGATTCCCTCCAATCTATTTCGTTCCTTATGCACGTTGATTTCGAACGCCCTTGTCTGCGAATCATGGACTCATTGGGAACAATCCTCGGGGCCACCACTATCAACAATATTGGAGTCATTGCCGATAGGCCACCATTACCCAAAGTATGCATTAATGATGTTTTTAATTGAATAATAATCAACGCTGACTTTGGCACATGTAGCTATGACATGCAGACAAGGATATCTATATGCTTGGAATGCACCACACTCACATTGTCGTGCATTTAAAACAACTGCCCATGTGTGACCACCTTTTTGTGTAATTGGATTGAAAGGTTCTTCAACTTCAAATCTAGTGGATTGAATATTGTATGAACGAACCTGCTGCGTGCAAGCATCCTTTATATTTTTCTGCATGACATCTAGTAACTTCTTGCAAGTACCTTTGACCAAAACTGAACTCAGCTCTTGCCTGGGTTCCTCTCTAAACAAAATACTCCACCAATTTCATGTAAGTACTCCTCACTAAAGTAGTGATTGGCAAATTCCGAGCACCTTTTTAAGATTTATTTAATAGCCTCAAACAAGTTGGTCGTCATATGGCCATATCTACGCCCGTCTTCATTATGTGCTATGCTCCATTTCAATAGTGAGATGCTATCAATCCATCTATGTATTTAGGGCAAGTCTCACGGAATGCTTCCAAACGCTTTTGAAATTGGTGTTTACATGTTGTGTAGCCTACAATAACGGCAACAAAACAAAATTATCTAATTAAACATCAACCAACAAAATAAAACATAAAACTAAAGAGAATTAAAATTATCCATGCTTATCTACTCTTGCTTCAATTTTGTGTTCTTAAACCGGTGGTTAAAATTGCTTGCAATGTGACAGATGTAATACACGTGGTATGCACTTGGTGGCTACCATTTGAGGTTTGTATTTGAAACAGTTGATTTAATGCTTTGGTGACGATTCGTAATCAAAGATATACCTTGCTTTTAGGTCACATGTTATCTTATCTTTTGTAAGAACCATGATCAATCACTTAATGTCTCGCTTTCAACAATAACAAACGCAAGTGGTAGTACACATGCATTCTTATCTTGTGTTGTCGTGATGAGCAATGTCCCTTAATACTTGCAGTATAAAAATGTGCCATCTATTTGTATAATCGGTTTGCAAAAGTTGAATGCATCACATATTGGCTTAAAAGTCTAGAATACGCGACGGAACTTGCGAAATCAAGGGCCAACTTCATTGTTGAAGACAAAATCAGTTGTGTGCAATTTATATGTTGATCCCGAACAACACTCGACCATTCTAGTCTAACCACCTTGGCAATAAATCGTAAGATTTGTCTTAGTCACCAAAGACCTTTGCAATAGCTTTTTGCTTAACCTTCCAAGCCTTTCTATATGTGATTTTATAATTATATTGACCACTTATTTGTTCTTGTATCAGTGAGATAGAAACTGATGGGTCTTCATTCACCACACCTAACCACAAAATCACAATGAAACGTAGAAAGTCACATACAATTTGAAAAATGTAATATGGACTTAAAAAATATTACCATGTACAAAATAGAGTCAACAATTTTATACCTATTATGCATGAACAGATAAACTCAGAGTCTAACTTTTAGTGGTCTTGAGATAGCGTCATGTTCATACATGAGTGTTGACGACCCCCATTTAATAACGATCCATTTATCAGTCTTCTTGGACAATATTGTTATCATTTTCCATGGGCAACCTTCTACACTATTTGGACTTGTCATCGACAAAACTATTAGCTTGGATTCCACAACACGATATGACTGATATGTCTTCATTGAATAAAGCTTCACAGCCATCTGGACATCACGTTTGGTATCAAACTGTAAACCTAGTGTAAAGCTCGTCACCCACACTCCAATTGACAGGCACATCTAACCCATGAAAAGAAAACTCTTGGTCAGGGTGATCCCAATTAATATATCTGTAGTGGGGTGACATATTCCAAAGCAGAGCTTGCGTTTGGCCTAAATATAATTAAAAAAATGCATCAAACAAATAGTACTAGATTCAGACAAAAAAATCAATTAGTAATGATGAACTAATAGGAGATGCAGCTAAAAAATTAGGGGCCAAGCTGTTAGGCTCAAGATTGGCATCAAAGTCGCTATCTACATCTGTATCTGAAGAACTCTCATCCAGAATTTGACCTTCATTTTCATCATCGTTACTTTCATCTTCATCGTTGCTTAAATGTGTGGAAACATGAAGATCAACGTTAACATTAAACTCTACATGTTCAGCAACATAATTGAACTCCTGCTGAGATGTACCAGCTCTTGAATCAATAAACATGTGAGGTTGAGTATAATCTATCTAAACAGGTAATGAGGAACAACCAGCAATCTTAACGTCAACATATATCTCAAGGATCATCATCACAAATTGTTGTTTAAATGCATTAATCATACACTCAATATCTTCATCGTTACATATTAGAACACTTGAATATGTAATTGAGTTTTGGCATGTCAAAAATCTACAAGTCAAGCTACAAATAGATTGATGTCTTGAAAGATTTAATTTATCAGAAATATTTTTCGTTAACACATCATAAGTGACACCACGTTTAATTTGAATTGTTCTTTTATCACCTTCAAAAGTCATGCCTTGTAGACCATTAAATTTTCTACCATTCGAATAAATAAAAGTAATAATAGAAGAAGTCATCTTTACAAACAAAAACAAGATGCAACAAATGACAAATGAAAGAAAAAGATTAAGAACACACAAGCTTAAAAACACACAAATGTGGAACAGTAAAAACAAGAGAGTACGGAGCAAAAATATCAAACCAAAGGAGGAACACACTTTTGCATATCAACCCTTCTGTATTTAAACTCATCAACTTAGTTAAATAATAATTAAATGTCATCTCAAAATTAGAATAAGAATAAGAATCAAATATCATATCTAATGTTACAATGCATGCATGCATGGGGAGGTGACATGGATTCGGTTATGTGGCTTTGGTCCAATGAGTGCCTGCCATGAAAATCAGAAGGCATTAGTCTGACCAGTGCCTTTGACCAGCACCAAACAAAACACCAATGGTCATGTCGTGCAGATATTCGCGTGCAGAAATCCTTTTCCAAAAAGGACAAAATATCAAATCTTCTTTTACTGTTGGGTTCTCACGACTAGAAGGAGAAAAACAGAATAATAAGTGGTGCTGGTTTGACCAGTGCCTTCCTTTTTTAATGCTAATTGGGTGGTGCCTAGAGCTGGCAAAATGAGCTTGGCTTGATGGGCCGACCCACATAACTCGTAAAATGGGTGGGGCTGGGCTAAAAAAATGGTGGTCCAAATAGAATTGGGCCAATTTGGCCCGGCTCGTTTGGCCCAACGGGCCAATTGGTCTCAAGCCGGGTTGGCCCAAAATTTAATATATTTTATATTATAATAATATAAATATATAATATATGTTAAAAACTCAAAATGTTTTTTTAAAAAAGGGAGAGTACAAAAAACTAAAGTGTCAACCGTGAACTGCCATCCAGGAAACGCACATCGGCCCTAATCTGGTAATCTCTCTTTCTTATTCTGTAATCGTCGTCTTCTCCTCCTTCGGCTCCGCGGTGCAACACCACCAGCACTGCCCGTCCACTACTAACCCTTCACGATGTTTGTTATGCAATGCCTCTCCTTGGCGGCTCGGACTCCAGCTCCCACCTCTACAAGCGTGACGTAACCCAGTCCTCGCGATGCCTCTGCCACACCACCTCCAACCATCGTTGCGCCCTTTGCAATCACTCACCCTCATCCCTTATTGCAAACCCATTTGCGGTTTGCGCCTTCTTCCTTGCGCACCCCCTTGCAGACTTATGGTATGAGTTTTTTGCCTATGTGTTATTTTCTTCTAATTATTAACATATTATGTTCTGATTTTCTGAAATTATTAATTAATTTTTGGTTTCTGTTGCATTGTTCTGATGACTTTAGTAGCCATAGTCCACAGATGTTGTGTACATTTTCCCTAAGTGCCTTTCTATGTTGTCTCTCTTAAGTGTGTGCCCAATTTTTTACTATAATTACAACTAAACAATCTTTGACATTTGCCATGTTGTGTACATTTGCTTGTAATTATGTATTATTTGGTGCCTTTTTTGATTCAATGCTGTTTTAATTTCTTGCTTTTATACATCTAAAACTTGTTTGAGTGAATGATGCTTAATTTTTTAATTGCAGTCATGAATTTTGATGAAAATTTGGAAGGGATGGAGGATGATTTAGATATAATGGAAACTCCACATGATACTATTAACACAGAGGCTACCCCCGATAGTAATCCTTCTGTTAATCGTAGTATTACTATTGCTGGTAGTAGGAGTAAGAGGAATAATAATGATGAAGAAACTGGAGAGGCTAAGAAAACTAAGGCTACTACCTTTGAGGTGTGGAATTTTTTTGAAAAGGTTGGTCTAATTGAAGGAGTGGAAAAATGTAAATGTAAGGGATGTGGGAAATTGTATACATGTAAAGGAGCTTCGGGAACCAATCATTTAAGATGTCACATTCCTAAATGTAATGCAATTCCTAAATACCATGATGTAAGGGTCTTGTTAGATAACAAGGCTAGCTTGTTAAAATAATGGAAATTTGATAATAAAGCTTATCGAGATGTACTCGCTGGGTGTATTATTAAGCATGATCTTCTTTTTAACTATACCAAGTATGAAGGGGTTTGGGCAGTGAATAAAGTGTTGAATGCTTATTTTAAACCTGTTAGTAGAAACACTGCAAAACTTGATTGCAAGCATGTGTATCAAACTACAAAGGCAAAGTTAAAAAATATGTTAACTACTATTTCTAATAGGATATGTTTGACTTCTGATGTATGGATAGCTGTAACTACCCAAGGCTACATGACTGTGACTGCTCATTATGTTGATGAAAATTGGAAGTTAAATAGTAAATTGCTTTCATTTTGTCACTTGGATAGTTCACATACCAGCTTAAAATTATTAGGAAAAGTACTTGGGGTGCTTAAGGATTGGGGGATAGAAGGCAAAATATTTTTTCTCACATGGGATAATGCCTCTTCCAATGATAGCATGAGAAAGGTTTTAAAAGAAAGACTTAATTTGCAAAATGGATTGTTGTGTAAAGGTGAATATTTTCATGTGAGGTATTGTGCACATATCTTGAATCTTATTGTTCAAGAAGGATTGAAGGCAGCAGGTGATGCTTTGCATAAAATTAGAAAAAGTGTCAAGTATATGAAGGCTTCGAAAGAGAGGTTGAGGGAATTCCAAAATGTGTTGAAGAAGTGCACTTAAGTGATGTGGGTGGTGGTTTCTTGAGGTTAGACGTGTCAACAAGATGGAATGTTACGTATATGATGCTTGGAAGTGCTATTAAGTATCGACATGCATTCACTAATTTTGGGTATAGTGATAGAAATTACAAGTTTTGCCCAACCAATGAAGAGTGGGAGAGAGCGGAGAAAATATGTGAATTCTTGGCCCCATTTTATAATATTACTTACTTGATATTTAGGTCATCTTACCCCATTTCCAATTTATATTTCATTCAAATTGCAATTATAGAGATGGGATTGAATAAAAATTTGTCTTGTGAGTATGAAGCGATCAAAGATATGGCAACAAGGATGAAGGCCAAATTTGATAAATATTGGAATGAATATTGTGTCCCACTTGCATTTGGATGTGTTCTTGACCCAAAGGCAAAGTTGACTTATAAGTTTTTGTTATAGGAGGCTTTGTCCATTTGATTATTAGGAGAAGGTGAATAAGGTGAAGGAGGGTTTGTATAAACTCTTTGGTGAATATGTAAACCAAGCCTTTACATCAAGCTCATCTCTAGCTAGTAATTCAAGAGACATTCATTCTCCTTCATATGCTCATCCAATGCCAAGTGAATCTTTCTCATCATCCATCCTTGAGGTAAGTTTGAGTAATATACTTTTTATTAATTACATTATATTTAATTTTTTTATTGAAGTCTCAAATCTACATTTGTTTGTCTAATTGTAGGCGTATCATCAAGAAATTAGACAAAAGACTTCAAATGATGGCAATTCTCAATTGGACATATACTTGAGTGAATCATGCCTTGTTAGTGATGACATAGATGCCTTCCAATATTGGAAGTTGAATAAGCATCGGTTCCCTCAACTTGTAATTATGACATGTGACATTTGAAGCATTCCAATCATAATCTTGGCTTCAAAATCCTCATTTAGCATTGGTGGTGGCATCTTGCATAAGTATAGAAATTGCTTACTCCCTGAAACTGTGCAAGCCCTCATTTGTACCCGTAATTGGTTGTACAGTTTTAAAGAAGTTAGACCTACTACTAATATTGTTGTAAATCTTTTTTTAACTGTAAATTTTAATTATCTTGTCTTATTTTGTATTATTAAATGTAGATGTGCAAGAAGTGGAGGAGATACAATTGTTTACGGAGCAAACTAGTCAAGGAGAAACCCAACATTTAGAAAGGAATGATTAAGTTGAACTTGTTGAGGTATGCTATGTAGATTATGCACTTTACTTTATGCATAATTCGATATGAATTTTTCATTAAATTGGTTTTGTCTTTTGTAGAAAAAGTGTTGCTACCTTCTACTGTTATGGAGCAGTTTGGATGGTGTTTTGTTGTTATTTTTTCGCTACTGTTATGGAGCTATTATGTAGCTAATTTGCTAGTGTTTTGTTGTTATTTTGTGTTGGATTTTACTGTTGCTTTGGTGCAGTTTTGCTGCTGTTTTTGGTGCAGTTTTATTGCTGTCTTAGTGTTGTTTTGCTGCTGTTTTAGGGCCATTTTACGCTATTGTTATGTTGCTATTTTATGCAGCATGTAATAAAATTAAAAGATCTTAATTTGTACTTATTTGAATTTAGTTTGAGACTTTGGTTTTAGTTTGAACAATATTATATTATGGGTATGTACTGGTTTTAGTTTAAGATTTTTAAGAATTTTGTTGGTCATTTGGATGGGTATTACAATGTTATGGTTTGAGGCTTGGATTACATATTACTCATTTGAATGATTTGGACAATCTTCTGGCATACATTTGGTCTTGGTTTAAGACTTTGAGAAATCTTATTGCTCATTTGGATTGGTCTTGTAAATTATATTGCTCATTTGAGACTTTAATTTCACTCATGTGACTTAATTTTAGAATATATCCAATTAATTAAATTATTATTTTTTTATTTATTTTTAATTTAGGCTAAATTGGCCCGTTGGCCCAATGTAGGGCCTAAAAAAGTAGCCCATAAACAATACGGGCGGGTTGGCCCGGCCCACTTTCATTGTTTAGCTTGCCAGGTTGGGCCGGGCTGGGCCTGCCCACCCGTTTTGCCTACCACGATGGCATTGGTGCCACCAGCTCCTTCTATAGCGCCTCTACTACTAGCGTGTTCTACACGTCTCCTATTCACAAACAACTCATTTAGGTAAAATATTTTTTTCCTACAATATGTTGGTAATTTGTTTTTTTTTAAATACTAATTTGGTTAAAAACCCGTGAGGTACGTGCCCCTTTCCTTCCTAACGTAGGTCTATCTTTAGGGATGGCTAATCAAATAATGGCCTTACCCTTTCATTGATCATCACTTTTCATGAAAGTTCAGATGTGAAAACTATACAGGATCCGCACGCATTTTTTGCTTAGTTAAAAGTTCTTATTTGTATGTAACTTTTATGTGCTGAGGATTCACTTGTTATTTTATTTAGACATTCATAATTAACAGTATTTTTGAATGATATATTATGAATTTTAAAGTTAAATATTTATTGTTTAAGTAAATTTGACTCATGTTTATTTCAATCTAATAAATTAATAAATTCTGAAAATAATTATTTTTTAAAAGCTCACAAAAATGACAAAAAAGTAATTAATTTTTCAAAATAAATTAAACTTGAAAAAATGACAAAAAAAATACATGTATTCATTTGAAAATGTGTTAGGTACAAAAATAACTAAAGATATTTAGAATATATTATAAGTCATTCATTCACTTGAGCGAAGTAATGTTATAATGCATATAATTGTGAATAAAAATAAGTAGGAGGTAAGAGTTAATTTAAAATATTTTTTAAGATTGATATTAACTATTCCTCAAAAAAATGATATTAAATAATACTATGTATTTAAATTTAAAATAATTCATACAATTTATTTGTAATACATAAATATGCATTTATATTTTTTTGTATTTTAAAGTATCTTTGATAAATTAAAATTTTCTAAATAATAATGAAGAAAATAAATTTTTATTATATTTTTTGGTATTAAAATTTATAACAATTATTTTTTGTTTAGTCATATTTTTTAGAATAAATTTTACTATGGTCTCTACCAAAAAAAAATAAAATTACTTATGTATATAGATATAGATTATTGACTTTAGTTTTAAAAATAATTATAATTTGATACATCTTTTTTTTTTTGTACTAATTGCAAGTACCTAGGAGACAATCTTCTTTGAGAAGGATAGAACCATTATGGACAACAAAACTCTCTATCCAAATATTTAATACAATTGCATATACCCGAACTCAAGACCATTAGTTAAACTGAAACAATCCTACAGCCTACGCTAGTTGATCAATGTGCTTAGTGGTATTTTATACACCATTTTTAATACTTTAAAAAGAAAATATTAAATAAAATTAAATTCATTTAAAATATTAAAAAAATAAAAAATTCCATGTTTTCTTTATATAGTAATTAAGAAGAAGATATTAGATTTAAATTTATTATAATTTTAATACACTCCTAATGTAAACAAATTATAATATTATTTAATGCAATATTATCACATATCAATAAGAGTTCATGTTTTAGTAAGTTCATCAATAAATATGACATCACATCATTACATGAACATAAACTATTTTATTGTTTTTAATCTGTCCACTTGAAAAGAAAATTTTATTTTTAATCATTTATTCATTTAGAAGCTCAAAATAATATTAATTATTATATTTTCAATAATATATATTCCTTTATTTATGCTATTTCTTAATTACTTTACACATATAATAGATATGTCATATTAGGAAATTAAAAATAATTTTAATATAAATAAGAATCTTAATTACATTCCTCAATTTGTATTAATTTTCTAAGTGAACAGATAAAAAGAAATAAATAAAGTAATTTTTCACATTAATGGACAAAAATTATATTCTTAATTATTTTAATTTTTGATTTGTTAACCATTATCACACTTTTTAACAAATTCCTTAAATTAATAGTGTTGTTACATGAACTTTTTTTTTTTTTTTTTGGAGTAAGTTGTTACATGAACTTAACAGTGATTGATAGTGGTGAAAATATATTAAGACTACTGAAGATCGTTGGTAGAAGTAGTTCGACATTTGTGTCTTTTACGTAAGGACTAGGGTTCAATCTTCAGCTTGGGAATGGAGTTGCGATTGGAGGCACCACTTTGTCCTTATAATGGACTGACCCGATGGGAGAGAAATTAGTTAGGTGCCAAATAGAAGCCTCAAATACCTCCTGATTATATATATATATATATATATATATATATATATATATATATATATATATATATATATATATATATATATATATATATATATATATATATATATGGGGGTCAGGAATCGTTGGCACTAAGTGTCAAAGTTAGTTAAATTATACTTTCAATAGCTTTTTTGCAGAATGCAAATTTAATCAATCCAACCATTGAATTATATGATATTATCTTCATGAACATGTATATCAAATTTCACATCATTTGGACTTTTCTAGATATGTCATCTAACATTGAATATTTGCATATATTTTAATATCATATTGTATGTTAAAATAAAATAATATGATGAACTACTAAATAATTTTAGAATTGTATAAAATTTTGTATACTTAATCGAATTAATAAGAACATCAAATTCAATAGTTTGATTGATTAAATTTGTATTCTACAAAAAGTTATTAAAGGTGTAATTTGACTAACTTTGACACTTAGTGTCAACGGATCCTGACTATATAGTATACAAAATTTTGTATACTTATTAATTCGATTAAGTATACAAAATTTCATACAATTCTAAAATTATTTAGTAGTTCATCATATCATTTTATTTTAACATACAATATGATATTAAAATATATGCAAATATTCAATGTTAGATGACATATCTAGAAAAGTCCAAATGATGTGAAATTTGATATACATGTTCATGAAGATAATACCACATAATTCAACGGTTGGATCGATTAAATTTACATTCAACAAAAAGTTATTGAAGGTATAACTTGACTAAGTTTGACACCTGATGTCAACAGATCCTGACCATATATATATATATATATATAGTATAGGCAAAAAATTTTATAGGCTTCGAATTTATCAAAAGTCAACAAGTAATGTGGTTGTATGAGTAAGACACAAACTATGTTAAAATACCAAATAAAATCACATTACGACTTTTTTGCATAATTTATCGAAAAAATAATGCAAATAGTATCACTATAATTATATAGTAAAGGAATGAACGATCAGCTACAGATAAAAGTGGTAGAGTTCAAAAGGTAAATAATTTTGTGCTTGATTGGTACAATTGAATGTTACACACAATACAACTTATTTTGTAATTTTCCTTAAAAAATATATAGAAAGTCATTATTAAAATTTCTAAGTTAGATATCCTTATCTATGTCTCTATATCTACCATGCACAATCGTATCTAAGATTAGATTATCACTTATTAATATGTCTTTAAAAGAGAAGGTCCTTACTCCTTAATTAATTCAATTCTTGATTCTCGCCAACTTATAATCCTAACACACACAGACATATATCAAAATTGTTCCTTAAAATTATTATATTATCAAGCCCCTTTTTTCTATTTTTTAATTGCATATATTTTTTTAAAAGGTTCTTTAGATAAGCTGAGAAAGGATAGTACAAACTGCAGGGTGTGGGAGATCACAGAGGGGACAAGCAGGGAGGGAAACTGCAGTAATTTGGCCCAGTCTAAGACAGGAATCGCCCACTGGCGTGACCATCACCATCATGCCAAATGTCTGATAGCTTAGACTATGAAATAATTTCTGAGAACTGCCAAAGAAACAATGAATCAAGTGGCATTGACAGACACCTTACTTCTGTTCTTCCCTTTTCACTTCTTTTGTTGAATTCTGTGCTTAATTCAAACTCAATGAAACACTGCTAGTGGTCACTATTAATGTTTTTAGACCACTGTACTGGTATGCCTTATGCATGCCATTATGATGCTGTTGCTGCATGGTACAATTACCTACGTGCTACCTCTTAAGTCATAAATAACAATCATTTCTCTGTATTGTGATTAAATTGCAATTATAAGTTGTTAGAAAATGCAACTGCTATAACCGTATAATATAGGAAAAATGATCACTAGTTCACTACATACTCATATGGTGTATATACCTAGCGGGAGATATATAGCAAGAGAAGAGAGAGAAATGAAAGATGTAATACATAAATGTGAGAAAAGAGACATAAAAAAAAAAGAAAAAGACAATCGTGGACCACCTTCATAGGCTGTCTACGGTGCACTACTATTATTTATCAGTTGGATTCATGTGATCCATTCACAGTCATACGGTGCACCCTCTCAACATTTTTTTTTCTCCCACTCCCTTTACCCTTCTGTGATCTGGATTTCAAACATGGTAAAAGGACTATCAGAATCAATTCAAAAACGATTCAAACACTTTGGCTCTTACCCTTGCAAAATCCATATTATCATAATCTACGGCTTGGCTAGAAACTTATCACATGCAATATGAATCAATATCCTAAGGCAAAAAATATAGGACTCAAATCTGAAAGAATGTGCTGCAAATTTCTAGAAGATTGTAGAACTAATATATGTATATGAAAAAGTAAAGAACCTTCTAGAATACTCTTATAAAATAGTCACAATGTATTTAGAAAAGTCTAGAAACTTATAGAAATATAACTTTAGAAGAAACTAGAAAAGCTAAGAGAAAAATGAGAAATCTCTAGAGCAATAAAGCCTAGATATTTCTAGAACTATCCATGCAAGCCTATAAATAGGCAATGAGTCTTTGCATTATAAAAGCATTCTAAGCACTTTCAAATATCAAATAAAGTCTTACTATCATTTACTATCAGCTACTATATCATTCAACACCTTTACACATATTTTTCTAAAACTAACAGTGGCATCAGAGCTACGTTCGATCATCTATTGGGCGTAGAGAAATTATCCAATTACCCTAATAAAAAACTCCTACTATATTCGCTAATCCTATAATTTTTTCCTTAAGCAATGGCCAATACTATTCAACCCTCATCTATTCTTGTCCCTATTTTTACTAGAGAAAATTATGATTTCTGGAGCATTAAAATGAAGACATTTTTCTGCTCCCAAGATTTATGGGATATTATAGAAGATGGATTCATTACTCCTACGGACATTTCTACTCTGACTATAGCTCAGAAGAAGGAGCTAAACAAAAACAAACAGAAGGATTCAAGGGCATTATTTATCTTACAACAAGCAGTAACTGACACAATTTTTCCTAGAATAATGCGTGCCACAGGTACTAAAGAAGCATAAAGTGTACTATAGGAGGAGTTTCAAGAAAGAGCCAAGGTATGTGTCGCTAAACTTCAAACTCTAAGACATGAGTTTGAATTAATAAAAATGAAGGAGTCTGAGATTGTGAAAAAATACTATTCTAGGATAAAAGAAATAGTTAGTCAAATGAGAGCATATGGAGAAAATATTCTTGACAGGAGAATTGTTGAGAAAATTCTAATTTCTATTCCCCATAAGTATGATGCTATCGTGACTACAATTGAGCAGACCAAAAATCTGTCTACCTTATCAGTGACAGAACTAATGAGCTCTTTTGAAGCATATGAGCAAAGATTGAGTAGGCATGATGTAGATTTTGTCGAAAATGCCTTTCAATCAAAGCTCAAATTATAGTCTCAAAAAAAAGAATATGGAGGAAAGAAAAATAGTGGAGAAATTTTTAGAAATAAGGAAATTCTAGAAGTTTCTCTAAGATCAATCAAGACAAATATCCTCCATGTGGCATCTGTAAGAGGACAAGTTACTTGGAGAAAGACTGTTGACATTGTTAAAAGCCACAGTGTTAGTACTGCAAGCAATTTGGACATGTAGAGAAGAACTGCCGCAACAAAAACAAGCATCAAGCAAATTTTGTTGAAGAGCATGATAGTGAGCAACATCTTTTCTATGCTACCCGAAATTCTAGTGATGAAGCAAGTGGAAGTTGGTACTTGGATAGCGGTTGCAGTAATCACATGGCCAAGGACAGGACCATCTTCAAGGAAATTGACAACTCTGTTAAAGTAAAAGTTTGACTGGGAAATGGCACCATGGTGGAGTCCAAAGGCAAAGGCACTATTATGTTGGAGATAAAGAAAGGTACGAGACTCATCAAAGACATCTTACTTGTTCCCAATCTTAGAGAAAATCTCTTAAGCATTAGCCAAATGATGGAGAAAGGCTATGCTCTACACTTTGAAGGAGATACATGCATTATTTATGATAACTATAACAAAAGGCAGGAGATAGCCCAAGCTAAAATGGAGAAAAGAAATAAAAGTTTCCCAATAAGCTTCAAATATACTACCAACATTGCATGAAAGCCCAAGTTGATGATTCACGGCTATGGCATCGAAGATTTGGCCACTTCAACACCTATGCCTTAAAGCTATTATACCAAAAGAATATGATGAAAGACCTACCATGTCTGAAAGAAAATAACAAAGCTTGTGAAGGATATTTTCTCAAAAAGCAACACAAACTACCATTTTCATCTGACAAAGCATGGAGAGCTAAAGATGTGTTGGAGTTGATCCACATTGACATTTGTGGACTGATGAGAACACCGTCACTCAATAACAACAGGTACTTCATTCTCTTCATTGATGACTTTTCTAGAATGACTTGGGTATACTTCATTAAAGAAAAATCAGAAGTCTTTAGAGTATTCAAGAAGTTTAATGCTCTAGTCGAAAAGCAAAGTGGAAAACATATAAAGGTACTTAGAAGTGATCAAGGCAAAGAGTATAACTCACACGAGTTTGATAAGTTCTGTGAAGATGAAGGCATTGAGCGCCAACTAACCAGTTGCATATTCTCTATAACAAAATGGCGTCTTTAAGAGGAAGAATCGCACAGTTATGAGATGGTTAGATCCATACTAAAGGAGAAGGGTTTGCCTGACACTTTGGGCAGAAGCAATTTACACTTGCAATCTACATACTCAACAGATGTCTTACTAAGGCAGTACAAGATAAGACTCCTATTGAAGCATGGAGTGGGCAAAAGCCATAAGCTAAACACCTACGAGTATTTGGATCTATCTGTTACATACATGTTCCTAATGAGAAGAGGCACAAGCTAGAAGACAAGACTATACGAGGTATCTTCTTGGGACACAGTACACAATCAAAAAACTATCAAGTCTACAACTTGCAAACAAAGAAGCTCACCATCAGTCGAGATGTTGAGGTAGATGAAAGTGCTACTTAGAATTGGGAAGAAGAAAAGGTTGTGAGAAGCAACATTCCCATTTTAGAGCAACGACCTCAAAAAGAAGTTGAAGAAGTAGCAGGGGATCCATGTACGCTTCCTCCACCTCTACAACAAGATTCCTCACCAGAGTCTACTCCAAGACAACTAAGATCTTTGGTGGATTTATATGAAACTTGCAACATGGCTATACTTGAGCCTAAATGCTATGAAGAATCATTAAAAAAGCATAAACAACTAGACAAATGCAATTCAAGTACTGTAAGACAAAAGATCAAATCGCAGAAATTTTTACAAAGGCATTGCTAAGAGCAAGATTTAAGCATCTACAAACAATGCTTGGAGTCTCCGAAATTTGCATCAAGGAGGAGTGAAAGAATGTGCTGCAAATTTCTAGAAGATTGTAGAACTAATATATGTATATGAAAAAGTAAAGAACATTCTAGAATACTCTTATAAAATAGTTACAATGTATTTAGAAAAGTCTAGAAACTTATCGAAATATAACTTTAGAAGAAACTAGAAAAGCTAAGAGAAAAATGAGAAAACTCTAGAACAATAGAGCCTAGATATTTCTAGAACTATCTATGCAAGCCTATAAATAGGCAATGAGTCTTTGCATTATAAAAAGCACTTCCAAATATCAAATAAAGCCTTACCATCATTCACTATTAACTACTATATCATTCTACACCTTTACACATATCTTTCTAAAACTAACAAAATCTATTTTTCAGTCCATATATTGTCCAAGCTTGAAGCGGCAAAGGTGCTTTTGCCATCAGCAATGGAGAAGGAGAGGGAGAGGTAACTAGTTTCGACATCGGCATTGGTGTTGGTGACTTCGCAAACAATTCCGGTGGAAGAAGAATGCTACCCATAGAATAAATCAAAAGTGGAGTCAAATCCACAACCGTATCCGCAATCCTCGAGGAATCAATGCTAGTGTGGAGAGCGACATATAATAAATCAGTGCCATTGGAGGCCAAGGTGTTAATTGAATCTTTTGTGGTTTTCAAGAATCCAACAGGAAGATACCAAAGCCGACTTTGCTGCCTTTTAGGTTGGTGATGTTGACGGAGTCGAAGTTGCCATAGGCGTTTCTGATGGTTTAGTAGAGGATGATGGAGAGCGTGGTGGAGAGTTGGAGGAGTTGTGTTGTCGAAGTAGTCAAGGAGAATGTGGAGGTTGAGGAAATTCTTCTCTTCCGGTGTGATGGTGACAAGGAGAAAGGGAGTGGGAGAAAAAAAAACAAAAAAATTTGATGGAAAGGATGCATCATATGACCGTGTAGATCAGATGAATCCAACGACAAATAATAGTGGTCACCACAATTGCAATTGACGCCTGCAATGTTAAACCAACTTTCATAAGTTGTTCTGCCATCTACATATTCTGCCTTTATTCTTGGCATTATTTTTATGATAATTCTATCGTACCAATGTTATCTAGATGTGGTTATGCAGGTTTCAAATAAGCTACTTACACACGTAAACAAAAGGATCTTACACGTAGAGCAACAAAAGTTAAATTAGAGTGTGATTTTATTTCCATGCATGTATTTTAAACTTGTTTATATTAATATTAAATCAAAATTAAACTCTATAATATTTATACTTTAAATATCATTTTCTGGAAAAAAAAAAGTAGCCTGTTAGCGTATCAAGTATCTATCCTAACAATTCTTTTATTAATTTTACTTGGTAATTTTTTTTATTTTTAATTAACTGTAAAATACTTCAAGTATGAGCTCAGAACGAGCCTAACTTTTTATAGCCATTTGCACACATTGAAATGTGGCTGAAATTTTTTGGCAAAAGTAAGTGCGAGGAGATAAAGAATAAAAATAGGACCACGTACCAGATGGAGACAAGACTAGGGCGGATTTTACAGTAGACCATCAAATTAAGTGATCTACCGGTGAACTATTAATTTAAATCAGTTAGATATATGAATAAAAAAAATTAACGGTTGAGATTGTAATCAGATTAATAAATCTTAACCGTTGATTTTTTTATTCATATATCTAACGGTTTAAATTAATGATCTACCGGTGGGCTACCTATTTGATGATCCACCGTAGCATTTCCCTCTAGTCTTATTTTATACAGTAAGTTTCTCCAACATGTTTTACAACTCTTTTCTCTCTTCTTTCTATCACGTTACTAGTTATGTAACACTTCTCTCTTTTTTTTCCTTATCTCTTAAATTGTAAGATTTGTCGTACAAATTTTATGCCGGAGTATCATTATCAAAGACAAAATAATTAATGGTACAAGGGCAACATGTTATGAGAGGAATCCATGTCGTGAGATCAGAGGAGTTGAAATGTCCTATTCTTACATGCCCAGTTCACCCCATTAAGTGTTATGATCCGTCTCATCTGAAGCACCTGGACTCTGATACAACCGCTAAGCGACCCACTACTATGCAATGTCTCGTACTCTTAGTTCAACCAAGAAGGTGACACTCGAATTATGTGGAAAAAAATAAATTAAAGCAAGGCCACTGTTAGAAATTGAACCTGAAGTGCTTGTGATCTCCCACCAAAATTGGTGTCCATAACAATAACAATAACAATAAGCGAAGCGATCAAGCGACACCTTGTCACAACTTAGAACGTCTCTTTCAATGTCTTTGTTATACCGTGTGCACCATATGTAGTGCTCCTAAACACGGCATGCTACTAGTTATTTTAACTCATTTGGGAAACGAGGATTGAAGTAAACCCTAAAATATTTGGTCACATAGACTATGATATATATCATTGAAATTATTTGGATAAATTTTTCAACAAGCATTTATGGGAGAAAAAAATAAAATTTTATTTAAATAAACTTTTCAATAAGCAATTATATGAAATAAAAAAAGGCACGGAAGTTAAAATCAAATACACTTCAACTTAGAAGTATTTTCATTTAATTTCTCCAAAAAAATAAAATACGTTTTACTTATGTAGAAGTAAATTTTAATTTATGAGAAAATTATAATTCATTTTACGTTTTTTATTTTTTGATCATTTATTTTTTTTAGTTTAATAACTATGTATTATCAATATAAAATTTTTACACTATTAATTTATTAGAAATTACTATTAATATAAATTTTAAAGCAATTATTATAAAAGTCCAACAAACTTATTATATATGATAATCTATGATAGGTTAACAATGTAAAATTACTTTACACTGTCAACGCATAACTTATCTTCTCTCTCTCCTCTTTTTAGTGCTTATTATTAGTAAATTTATACTTAAAAATGTAAAATGAATTAAGTTTTTATACAAGTTAAAATTAATTTATACATAAATTAATTTATAAAAAAATTTTATTTAACTTCTTCGAAAAATAATTTTAACTTATGCATAAATTAATTTTAACGTATGAAACTAAGGTAGTTGATTTTTTGGCAAAGCTAACTTTTGATTATCAAAGCCAATACCGAATGGAGGATGCTTGGTGCTTCTGCTTCCCATCAAGTTTTGTCTATAGTTCTGGATGGATGATGTACAGGCTATGACCTTTTTGTCTATTGAAATAAGTCCATTTTTTTACCCCAAAAAAGAAAAAAGAAATTTAATTTCTGTACCAAAAAAAGAAGAAGAAAAAAAACCAGACTAGCTATCTCAAATACGATTCACAAGTTTTTAAGCAAGAGAGAAGGCACACAGGATGATAATTACATTCAAATGTTGAAAACCTTGTCATGTGAAAACTTGATCATGGGATACATAATATTCTCTTTACAAGGTTGAATCAATCAATGAACAGCAAGAACCTGAACGTTGGGAGCAGAAACGGTGGTAGTAATCCCCTGCTGTGACGAAAACGAATCGTTTTCTCTCTGAGAGGGGCTTCTCCAAAACCCAGTGCTATAAAACCTCTCCCACATCTCATTCTCCAACTCCACCACCTCTTTATCTTTCTCCACCGAACTCCGACTCCTCAGAGCCGCCACGTCATCGTCGTCGCCGCAGAGCGGGTAGACCCGCCCGGCGCCGATGATGTCGTCGCAGCTGCCGCACGAGCACCGGCGCCGCGGCGGATCCACCCCCCCCTTCGTGCTCCGCAGGCGACGCTTCCGCCGCTTCCGCTGCAGCGCCTTCTGGCACAGGCTCGCCGGCACCTTGTACACAGCCAGGTACACGATGTTGGCGAGCCCGAAGGAGCAGCAGCAGCACACGGCGGCGGTGCCGCCCACTGCCTCCCCCAGCCGCGTCGTCCCAGCCTTGCAGTAACTCCCGCTCTGCTGCAGCAGCGGTTGCCGCCGGTGGGACGACGCAGTTGGGAGAACAACCTTTTTCGACATAACAGAATAACTGTTTTTTGTAACTGTCTAACAAAGACGACGTTACCACTAATTAAATATCTGTTTTTTCTAGCTATCCCTTCTTTCTTTGCTAAATTAGTCTTATAAATAATAATCCACACGAACACCTGTGTGGATCCTTAATATTATGAAGAAAGAAGGGAGAAAAAGGTTTTCAGATGGTCAGGTTTCAGGTTTTCAGATGGCCGGTTTTTTTTTTTTCTTTCTTACCGTTGCCATGAGGCAATTGGGTACCGTGATGAAAGTTATATAGGGAAAGACCAAATTGGGAGATTGGTTTGCTTTTTTTTTTTTTTTTATGCCAAATTAAACTTTGGTAGATAAATAACCCAATAATAGGAGAAGAAATAAAGGTGTTAAGGGTTTTTTTTTATTTTATTTTGGGTTTGTAGCGAGTGGAATTTGATGGAAATAGGTGTTAATCTAGAAATAGATGACGCACGCGGATACAGATGTTGGAGAGGGGCAGAGGCTGCGTAATTTGACTCCAGTGTACCTGCTTTTGTCGCATTTAATTTTTTGACTAACATCCCACCAACAAAGGTCGATCCAGTGTAGTGGTATTTTTAAGTACGGTAATTTGTGAGTGCGCGTGTATAAAAAATATTTATTGAGATAAATAAAATTCATTTTGATGATTTATACGTTTCCAAAAAAATAGTATTTGATAGTCAGTTCATGACATTTTTTATACAAAAAATAATATTTGTATAACAATTCATATAATAGTTTATATAATAATATTTTTTTAATCTATTTTTTTCTTACACATCATTTATTATATCCCATACTAATAGAGAGAAATACACACAAAAAGTGTTGTACAAATTATTATATGTGTATCATATCTTTTAAATAACACTAAGTTTTTTGAATGTTGTGCAAATAAGGTTAGGATTGGATTAATGATAAGAAAATGCTAATTAGTTTTTGTCATTTTTTAGACATACCCTCTAAGGGAAGTAAACTTACTTGAGTTAGGCAGGAAAATACTAATTAGTTTAGTTAAAAATAAAAGCTTTTAAGCTATTAATATATCAAAACTTATTTTTAATTTAAAAAAAATATTTTTAGACCACTTGTTAGCTTTCCTCAACAATAAAAATGTAGGTTAATAAGAAATGATTAGAGATTTAGATAAAATTAAAATGAGAAATGCTAACAACACATTCTTTGACACACTCTTTTAACACACTCGCTCTTATTGGTGGAAATTTATTAAAAATCACGAAATTTTGTAGGTCTCACATCATTATTTAATGATTCTCTCTTCTAATTTTGTGATTTTTAATAAATTTCAACCAATAAGAAGGAGTGTGTTCAAAAAGTGTATTAGAGAGTGTGTTGCTAGTACTCCTCAATTATAATATATAAATTTAGATATCATAAATAATAAATTTATAAAATTTTAAAAGTAAAAATTAGGATTAAAATATTTTATGATATGTATTTTTAAGTAAGTTAATATTAAAATATTATCACGAGAATAATACCCAAGTATTTTCACACAAGCCACTTCGTATATATATTAGACATAAAAACAAACAATAATAATCCTTGAATCAAGATTAAAAATAACATACCATTAAGATTAAAACTCAATTATAAATACATCTTATGATACTACCAATGCTGCCACTGTTATCACCGTTGTCACCACATGACGGCAACAATGGGGGGAACAATGGTGGTGCGGTAACGACAATGAGAGTAGTGATAGTGATGGTGACGACGACAATGGTAGTGACAGTAGCGATAATAACATTGGTACACATTTTTACACACATATACACTACATAATATAGATTTGCAAACACACACAAAATATACGTTTTGTTTTTATACATATTTACACTATGCATAATATACTTTTTGTTTCTATACATATACACTACATAATACAAATTAGCAACTTTATTGTACTTAGGGATGGCAACCAAGCACCCAGGCACAAGTAGTAGCTATTCTCTATCTATCCTGCTAGATAGAAACCTGCCACATGCTCACCACGTTACCCACGCGGGTACCCGTTAGGTCGATACCCACAGATTTTTTTAATATTTGTGAGTATCTGTGGATATTCATGAATATTTTCCAAAAATTAAAAAATAATAATAATAAATTAATTAATTAAAAATTTTATTTTGTGTGCTATGGCAGCCATATAGTGCTGCAAATATCATTTTAAATTTATAAATTAAAGAGTTGTTGTTTAAAATAATCACTTGGACTGAAGATTTTAATTATTCTAATAATTTTTCTAAAAAAAATGGTTTAAAGGCCCACAAATTCTTGTTTCTCCCATAATATAATTGTATAATTTTTTTTTGTAATGAACAATCGTTTTAAAAATTTAGGACAAATTTGTGTAATTTTATCTATATTAATATATAAGGGTATTTAAATAAATATATAATGACGAGTAATGAGTATTTGCATGCTCAGGTATCATGATAATCGGGTCCACCCCATTAACAAAAGGGTAGTACTAATCAAAACTACCCATTTTCTACCCATGGCAAATTTTATCTGCGAATATCCGTGGATGCATATTTTTTGTCATCCCTGATTGTATCATTTGTTTTAATAAAATATTATATTTTTATTGTACCATTTATATGCAAATATGATAAATTGATATTTTCTTTATATGTAAAATAACATTTTGTTATTATATTTTTCCATTACAGTTTTTATATTTATCTATATAAAAATAGAAAATAAATAATTTATTATAATCATAACTATTTTATTATATCCACATAAATTTATTAATTAAGCTATTATTTTATTACTTTATATATTAATATTAATTCAAATAATTTATTAAAATTTAATTATTTTATGAAAAAATTTAAAAGCAATTTTTTCTTTATTTATATATTAATATATTATTATTATTTTACAGTTATCATAATATATGAAAACGTTATATGTATAAAAATATCCATAATTCAAATTTTAACACGTTATGTAACTATTTTGACAAAAACTATTTTTTTTTTATTTTGTAAGGATTCACTTGACATTAATTTAAATTATTTAAAATTTTTGCGATATTAAGTAAATGTCTCAAATATTAAAAGAAACAAAAAAATATCCATTTTTATCTTTCAAAAACTTATTTAATATAACTTGAAATTTTTTTATTAATAAAATTAATATTAAGTAAATATTTGAAAGATGAATAAGTAGATTATTTGTTTAAATAAATTATAATAATATGTACTTAAATTTGTAATAATCTAAATAAAATCAATTTAATTAATATTATAATTTATAAAATGTATATAATTGACAGTACCAAAATAACAATACAGATCCGTACAATTCACGGTTCTACATCCAGTTCAATGAAATTAGACAGAAGCCGAATAACGAACCCGATTGAATGTGGAGCAGTCGTTAACACCTTCAATTATTAAGAAACTGTTAAAATAAATTCGATCAAATCAACGGAATGCCAAAATATTTTCATCTCGTGTTTTTTTATTTAATATGTGCACACAGTGTATTCACTTTACACGTATGGATGTATAAGCAGTTCATCATCAGTGGAGATATTATACATCAAATGTCCACGTCATATCATATATTATATTCCGTGGATGGAAAAGTGACCAAATTCGAATTCCATTCGAATTCAGCTTTTCATAAAGTATAAGATTTAGGAAAACACGTAAAGTAGAAACGTGAGTATTTATTTAAGGATTTGTTAACATAAATTTACTTAATTTTTAGTTGAAGTACTTGAATAAGTTAATTAAAAATTATCTTAAAATATATTCACAGTGTAACTTGTTAACTTATTTCAACTAAAGTACAAGTGTGTGTACGTTAACACATGCTTAACTTACTAACGTACTCAAATTAAAAAATAAATTGGTATACGTTAGCAAATCTCATTTATTTATTCTTAATTTAAAATGAATTAAATTTATAAGATGTTTTATTTAAATTAAAGGTGAATAAACTTTTACTTTCTTATTTTATACATATCTTTATTTTAAAAGAATCCAATATTTACCAAAAAAAAAAGAGAGAGAAAAGAGTCCAATCCAAGATTAATAATATATGATGTTGATAATAGAATGACCAATAAGCACCTAGTAAAAAAATACATGGCGGAGAATTAATGTATCAATTAATGATAATAAGCAAATACTAATTAGTATTTACAAGTAAAAATATTGTTAAAATCTTGAAATATTAAGTATTGCATTATTTTTTTAATCTTTAATAATTGTTTTAGATATTTGTTAATAATAAATTAAAAATTAATTACAAAGGATGATTTAAAATTTACATAAATATATAAATTTAAATATCATATGTATCTCCTAAAAAATATCATATGTAATAAATTGTAAACCTTAACAAGTAAGAAGTAAAATTAAAATTAATTATTTTATGATATATTCTTAAATAGGTGAAAACAAGTTATTCCCACAGCCAGAAGCCATGAGACTAATCTCCTGAGAAAATAGAGCACCAGTTAAGTTAAGGAGCAACTCCTCTTCCAGAAGTTATGAGACTAATTTTTCGAAAAAATAAAGTACCAGTTAAGGAGCAACTCTTCTTCCCACAGGTGTTGCTCTATTCTCATAGCCAAAAATTGAACTTTTGTCATATGCTTAAAGAGTTCAAACTACTAGTCACTCGTATCATACCTTAAATAGGTTCACACATAAATATCATCATATTAAACCTTAAAAATATTCTCATGTTATATATAAAACATAAATTTAAATTAAGAAACTGTGATTTATCTGTAATTATAAAAAACACGTCTTAAAAATATTTTGTAACATTAATGGGCTAAATATTATTTAACCCAAAATATAACCCAATGTAACTCAAAAGCACGTCACATCTAATTTTCCGAATCTATGTCTAACTAAATCAACTACAGATGGATGCCGAATATGGAGTCTGATTGAATGTTGAGCATCCCTTAACACCTTCAATTCATAAGAATCGGTTAAATTCAATTAAACGTAAATATAAATGATATTTTTTTATTTAAGAAATAGTATATTTTCTTTGCACGTACATATGGATGGATACATTTCATAAGCACTTGATCGTCACTAGAGATATTTTATATTAAATGTCCATCATATCATGTCATACTTTGTGGATGGAGAAAAGACCAAATTCGAATTCTGGATCCAACTTTTCATAGATTATATACGCTGATGAAAACAATTTGGCAATAAAAATTTCGTAACTTTTACATGTGTTAAAAAGATTGAGAAGAAATGTATAAGCTAAACAAGTTGGCAATATAAATCCCGTACCTTTTACATATTACGCTCAAAAATCAGATTGAGAAAAAATTAATAAACTAACAGGCAAATTTTTTTGTGCATTATATAGATTTTTTTAAAATGGAGTATAATAACAAATATTTTTATTATTAATTATATTATTTTTGTATGAATAAATTTAAGTTATACGAGACTTTAAAATTAAGGAAGAAATTATAAAAGAAATTCTTTGAAATTAATTTAATTAAAATGATGTGAGAAAATATCTATAATTTAATATACTATGTCAAAATTTAAAATTAAATTTGAATTTAAATTGAGATTGAATAAATTTAAATATTTGTATTGAAAAATAAAATAAAACAAGATACTTAATATAAAAAGAGTTTAATTGTTATACACCGTCAGTGTAAAATCAACCAATCGAAAACTAGCTTTAGTGTGATTTTTAAGGTGATTATTCTCAAATTCAACAAACTTATCATATATGGTGAATTGTGATTGGATGATAGTATAAAATTACTTTACATTGTTAATACATAATTTATTTTCTCATATAAAAAAGTTACATGAGTTACTGAGAAAGATTTTAAGCCGCAACAAGCTAAATGGGCCTAGGCCTTATACTGGTGTAGAACAGTCGTCCCCAACTTGACGGACATAGGCTTGTGAGGCATACTTAAGGCCCTGTCTCCTTTGCACATGTTGGTGGACCACATGGGTAAACGCGTTTTGACTCAATGTTCCATTTGATTGAGATTATTATTGCCCCTAGTCTTAGCCAAAGTTATATTTTTGTCATAATTATACTTTTTGATCTTTCTATTTTCTTAATTTCGCAAGTTTCATCCTTCGATTTCTTTAGCGTGATTTTAATTTCTCATTATTTTAATTTTGCAATTTTGATTCGTTCATTAAATATATGATGTTAAGTTAACAAATGAACTAAAATTGTACAATTAAAATAACGAGATCAAATTTACAAAAAAATTGAGAGAACAAATTTCCAAAATTTAGAAAATAAGAAGACAAAAGGTGTAATTAAACCCTTTTTTTTTTCTTTTTATAACTAGGGCTCCATTTGCATTTATCCCTGACATAATCCATGGTCAAATGGAGGGTATCCCGCAGTGGGTTATTTTAATTGTGAGTGTCATAGGAAAAAGGGATATGTCTAGGGGCGGCAATATGGGTCCAACCCGATGGGTCAACCCGCATTACCTGATAAAACGTGCTGGGTTGGGTTATGTGGTTCAATCCTCCAACCTGCATAACCCAACCCGTTTAACCCGCCAACTTGACGAGCCAAATGACAAGTTGGGTTGGCTTGTCGGGTTTTTTTTTTTTTTAGCTTGAACCTTTAAGTTGAGATTATATTATAGTTCATGTAATATTTGAGGTTATAGCTTCTTTTTATTTAAATATATCATTTGTCAAGTTCCTAGACAAAAAGGTAAATTTTGGTGATAATTAGAATTGAAGACAAATAAAAATTATTACTTAAAGTTTATGATAAATTGATCATTTCTTAAGTATTAATTAGGTTTTTTTATTTACTAATTTTATAAGTTTTTTTGTCTCTTTTTTAATTTTATATTTGATCATAAAATTTGAAAAAAATTTAAAACAAAAAAAATTAAATAATTTATAATTTTTTTAATGGGTTGGCGGATCAACCCAACCCAATCCGTCAACCCGCCACAGGTTTGGTTGGGTTGGGATTCCCAACCCAATCAAAAAACAGGTTCAATCCAACCCGTTTTTCGGCGGGTTGAGAGCAAGTTAGATTGGGTTGACCCGTTTTGACACCCCTAGATATGTCATGATGTTTAGTGCATGTTGATTGTTTTGCACTTCCAATGAGGCAACAAATACATTTTTTTGTTGTGGGTTTCAACGGCAGCACATCGTGGTTAAGGTACTAGCGTTCATTCCCTTCATTTTGTAATTTTATATACTTAGAATGTATGGGGAGCAAGATTAGAGTGTTTTATTGGAGGTTGGGGAGGATTCATTGTCTATGGGATCACAATGGGTGGCAACAATTTCTATCAAGTGTGAACAGCATAATATAGAGATTTCTTTGGGGAGTTTGAGCCAGTAGGAAAGATGATGACAATTTGTTCCGACTTTAGATTTTGATACTCTAGAGAACCCGCAATTCATTGTAGAAAGTATACATATACCCATTTTAGTAACTACATACTCAAAATTAATTTTGATTCAAATTATCCAGACAGTATTTTCTTAACAAATCACTTTTATAATATATATTATCCAAACAAAAATCACGTAACTTCAAAATCAATTTTAACCATAATCAATTCTATAAAATCACGTTAGTCTAAAATAAATTCTATCACTACCAATCTAAACACACACTCAATCCACCATGTGGTAGTGGATCTAGGAGTGTGTAGAAGCTTTTATTTTTACCTAAGGTGGCATATGGGTTATGTTGAGTATCAAAGCATCTTAAACGAATGCTTCTATGACGATGTCCTTAAGACCAAAACCTTGGTCTGACGCCCTCAAAAGATGACCTTGACGATTTTTGCTCTCACTCTAACATTACTTAAGTAATTTATTTAAAATGGTTCTCCCAGTTAAATTGGGATGGGAAAAGAAAGCTATGGATATTTCATAGACAAGCCATGACAAGATACTAAGATAGGACCCAAAATTTCTAATGGCCTTGTAATTGTTGGTATAATTTTTTTTTTTTTTTATGTACAATTGCTGCAATGAGGTTTAAATCTAAAACATCGTGTTAACTATCCAAACCCGCTTCATTATTAGGCCGATCTTAATAAGTGTAGTTGTGGGTATAATTTACATGTCCGCTGTAATTAAATGTTATTTAGGATGATTATTTAATATAGCACAATTATTTATTATGACTTATCTCTTATTAATGTTGCCGCCACTTTGTGCAAAATAGAGACACTTAATTACCAACCGTCTAATTATTGGTAATTACATATTGAAATTTATTTGAGTTGTTGATAAC
This sequence comes from Spatholobus suberectus, assembly GCA_004329165.1. Lineage (NCBI taxonomy): Eukaryota > Viridiplantae > Streptophyta > Magnoliopsida > Fabales > Fabaceae > Spatholobus > Spatholobus suberectus. The sequence continues at coordinate 53,812,428 of CM014735.1, forward strand.
ACACACACACACACACACACATATATAGTGAGAGAGTCATTTTTATATGAGAATGAAAGGAATAAATTTGGGCCGTACAATCTTACATGGATTAAAAAGTCACATGACTTTTTAAAAAACTCACATAATTTTGTATGTTTTAATTTTGACCAGTCATAACAAGATCTAATAGTTAATATTTATTTCTCTCACTCTCATATAAAGAAGACCATCTCATGTGATACGTCTCATATATGTGTGTGTGTGTGTGTGTGTGTGTGTGTGTGTGTGTGTGTGTATGTGTGTGCATATACATATACATATGTATGTACACATATGCATATATACATATGTATGCACATATACATACATGTGTGTGTGTGTGTATACATACCTATGTATGTATGTATGTATATATATACAGACATACACACACACACACACACATATATGTATGTATGTATATATACATGTGTATACATATGTGTGTATGTGTTAAAACAAAAGACGAATATATAACCTTCAAATATTTTGATAATAACAAACAGTTAAATTATATATGTCCTTACATAATCGTCTAATCATTCGTTTGCATGCAATCATCTAATGTTTTTAAAATGAATATCATCTTATCTTTTGATTAGATAAACTTCGTAACTAACAAATCTTACAAACGATGACAACGTTCTAAAATGATTTGCACATCAATCAGAGTGTAAGTTACCTCGAAACGTATAAAGCCTATATACCTACTCTCGAGGAAAGTTAGCGAAAAAGAAGGAATATGTGTGCGAATGTCAGAACGAGAAAGTGAATATGACAACTGCTACAAGATTGAGTACAAGAATAAAAAAGATAGCAGACTGTTTTATCTTATCATATGACAAGTTGGTAAAAAACATTAAATGTTGCATTTAATACTCCAACGACTCTTTTCATTAGACAAATGTCATCTTTTGTAAAACACTCAACGGATACTTTTAGAGAAGCCTATAAATAGGAGAAGAGACCTCCTTCGAGTAGTTGTTGTTATCATAGTTGCTGTTGATTCTGAAAAATCATAAATTGCTTTAAGAAAAGAAAAAGTTCTTGTAAACTCTATTTGTAAAATCTTTTTTATACTTCATTGTATATTCGTCTGATAAGACGTTAAACCCAGTGAGGTAACTCATACGTAAACCTTTTTCTTAACAAGATTGGTGGAAGCTTGAAGAGGCTTTGATTTAAAGAATACTTGGGTGTTTGCTTGAAGAGGCAAGTAAAAGACTACTTTGGTTGAGCCTGAAGAGGCTTGTGGAAAGAATACTTGTAACTTGAAAAAGTTAGTGAAACTTGGTTGTTGTCAAGAACTGGACGTAGTCTCTGGGGTGAAACGAACCAATATAAATTCTGTGTGCTTTCTAGTTTGTCTTTCATCTTTCGTCTGTCTTATAAAACGTTTTTGAAAATCTTTTTGATCTTATTTCAAATAATACGTCGTTAACAAAATATTTGTGAAAATTTGCTATAACACAATTCAACCCCTCTTCTTGTGTTATCTTTGTGCTCTACAGTGTGTGTGTATATATATATATATACACATATGTATACATGTGTGTGTGTGTATGTATATATATATGTATGCATATGTATATATCCGTATAAACATGTGCGTATATACACACACATATTTATCTATGTACATATTTGTATCTATCTATATATATATATATATATATATATATATATATATATATATATATATAGCCTTTATCGAAAAGTATTGATATTCATCCACCCTATTTTGGGGTAGATTGGGATAAAAATAAGAGAGAGATAGAAACAAAGATTGAGAGAGAAAGTAATAGATATGATGGGTGATGTGAGAAAAAGAAGAAGAAAGAGATAGAGAGAAAAATAGGATAGAAGTGAGATGGAAGAGAAAGTAGATAGATGATAAGTATTATTCTTTATCAAAAGACAAGTTGTTGGTAATGATGTATTGGCTGATGCTTGATATTAATGACTTATATATACACCCAATGCTACCATTCTTACCATTTTCAGTTCTATTCTAAAAGATTCTCCTACCTATTTTCTAAGGTTTAGGAATACGTTTTGTGTTTAGGAATAAATTGGGTTTGAAATTTATTAGGTAATACTTTCAAATCTTATAACTTTTTAATTCAATTATGTATTTTTTATATATCTTTAATATATTTGTTATTTGTATATTACTTTTTGACAATTATTTTATACGCAACACATAATTGTTAGTGTGACATAGTGGCACCATGTCTTCAAGAGTTTCACACAAAATTTTGTCTGAATGATTATAATTTTAAATGTTTAACATTTTTTAAATATTCTTATGTAATATATGCACGTAATAAATTTCACATTTATTAGTTATATTTATTTCTTTAGCTTCATTTATTTTTGTAACACCCAATATAATAAGACATACGTTCATTTTATTTTATTATTTCTTAATCCGTTTGTTAGAAATGTCAACTTGATTTACAACTTATACGTACTTATTTTTTGTAAATGTTTAGTAATTCCAAGAGACATTAAATAAAGAACCTTGATCATGAAATAAATGTCAAGTCTTACATACAAAGTTAGACTACATATATATGGAATATATTAGCAAATACAACAAAAGTACATCCTAGATACCTGCCCATAGTTATACAACAAAATGACCTATGTCAGAACAGTATAAGTCTATACTAGGCCACCCCATTTTATAGAATCCTTAAAAGTTGCACGTCGAGTCGCCATCATTGCGAGTCCTCAGAGTCCATCTTTTTGTACCACGATCGTATATGAAAAGAAACAGAAAAGAATGGAGTGAGATTTTTATAAAAGCCCTATTCGTTTTCTTAATAGGCTACAAACTGTAAATTAAACAACCAATTTTTGACCTAAGTTATTGTCACTCACTTACAAACCTTTACTTGACGTATGGATCCATACCTATCTCTGATGATTTACTTTAACCATTAGGAATAACTGTGAAGCGATTGAAAGTTCATGTAATCCCTTACAAGATAAAGACATCTCCTCGAGAAAAGGGCCATACGCCCATTAGGAATATACACTCCACCAATCATGGTGATGCTGAGCAAGCGTCAGGGTAACCAAGTCAGTTTACGTAATTTATCCTAACTTAGGGCGCTAACCTGACCATTGGAACGTTCACAACTCTGTACCTTTACCCTTAAGACCCCAAAAATGGTCCCTGCTTTTCATCTCGTAATGTACCCAAATGTTATTTCCTAGACACAGGAACACATGCTTCTTATCATGGTCCTAGCTCAACCGGGGGTTTCCTATGACTTTGTTTCTAAGTTTTTAGGCATACTATTTGGGTAATCCAGTAGAGTTTCAGAATCACTTTTCATAGAGATATTTATCCGTCGTTCATAATAACTTAGAAATAATTCAACTAGGAAATATAGTAAGAAAATGTCAACACTTAAAGTTGCATATAAAAATTCATTTTCACACATACATACTTTTAAAAATAAAATTTCAATTTAATTTCTTTGATTTATCCTTCTCATTTTCTAATTTTTTAAATTATACTATTTTAAATGAAAGGTTCTTAATTCATAAATATAGAGAAAATTTAAAAATTAAAGTTTGAGAGAATTACTAATTAAAACGTGTGTTTTATTTACAAGTGTAGGCATTTTATTTTATTGACAAAAACATTTACTAGAAAGACTTAGTTGAACAAAATTTCCATTTCTTAGCCACAAGTCAACAAAAGATTAGATGTCATGATCATTTAATTTATATAAGAAAACTTTTATTTCTAAAAGCTTTCACTAGTTGGGCTAAAAGCTCATTTAATTCAATTGGCACAAAACTTTGTTTCTTAAATTAGTTTCATAAAAGTTAAAGGAAAAAAATTTTGTTAAAATTTTCTATTAATTCTAAGATTCATTTTTATTAAGTTGAACCAAATTAAGAAATTGTCAAAATACTTAAATTAATAAAATAATTCATTTTTCTTAATTTATTTAAAAAGGATCACGAGCCTTTTATATGAAACAACCAAAAACTTTTTCATTTTCTTACTTGAAATTTTGGACATTTCATAAAAATAAAAAATTTCAACTTTAGCAGATATTTAATCCTTCTTCTACTATTTTCATTTCAAGTTAATTTTTCTTTGTTTCCTCTTTCTAAATTTGTTTGAATAGAAGAGTTAAAATACTTGCTAAGTTGTCTTAAAAATTTATTTGATAACTTACCATTATTCTTAATCACTCAATTTATTGTTGTTGTCTAGAAAAATTCTATTTTATAAATTATTTATCTTAACCACTTTGTTTATACTAGTTGTTTAGTTGTAAAAAAAAATTAGCTTTATTTTATTTATTTTAAAAAATGAGAGCCATAATTAGAGATAGGTGCTAATTTTTTTTTATTTCAAATGATTCAAGACCACAACTTGATTTAAATTAATTAACTTGCATAAAAATAAATGCAGTAATAATTTAACATAATAGGATAATAATTCTAATAAAGTACTAGCAACTAAGACAATATAAAAATAATAACAATGGGACAATAAAATAAATAACAAGAGTTAAGTGAACAAAAAGTAAATAGCAATAACTTAAATGACAAGAAATTAAAATGGACAATAAGGTAAATAACATAAATATAAATGACAATGGAATGTAAAAAGCTAAGTTTTTTTTGGGGGGGGGGAACCACTCCAAAACCATCTTCATAAAAGTAATTAAATAGAAAGTAAAAAGCTAAGGGTTTTGGGGAATATTCCACTCCAAAACCATCTACATAAATGCAATTAAATGAAAAGTAAAAACTTATATAATAATAATAATAATAATAATAATAATAATAATAATAATAATAATAATAATAATAATAATAATTATTATTATTATTATTATTATTATTATTATTATTATTATTATTATTATTATTATTATTATTAAGAGTAGACATATAGTATGGGTTTAAAGGGGAACCCAACACTTAAACCCATTAAGAAAACATATTGGAAGCTAAACCTCATTCTTCCTTTACCTCTAAATGTGGTTGTTGATGGTGTTTAAGAAAAGGAAAGGAAGTGTTTAAGTTTTTGGAACTAAACCTAAGCTTGGAAATGCTTTAATGGTGATTTTTTTTTTTTTTTTATGGCTTGGAGAGGGAGAGGAAATGGGACTTTCAGCAGAAATCCAAAGAATGTGGTCTGAATATTTGATAAAAAGTGTGTGAATTGAAGTGTAGTAGGAGGGGTATTTATAGGAGAAAAATAGTATAGTTTTGATTTAATTTTTTTCACAAAATCCATAAAAATAATTAAACATTGCACTACCCCAACTACCAGCTCTAAATCTAGTGAGAAAATACAGCCAAAAGGGAAAAATTAACAGCTGCAATTGTTGACTATTTAATTAACATATGTTTGTAATGATAAAAGTAATAAAATATTAGTTTATGGTAAATAATTGGATTAAATTTTGGGGCAGTTTTAATCAATTCTGATCACACCATGCAATCATATATATTTTTATGAGTCTAAATTTTTTTTTTCGGAATTTTCTCATATATATATTATTTATAATGAATTTTTCACTAAAAAGAGCATTTATTAAGCTAATAAATCAAGTTTTTTTTATCAAATAAATATATTTTTCTCACCATTTTTCCCTCAAATTTTTTTTTTATAATTAAAATATACTAAATATAAAATTTTCAAAATATTTTAAAGTCAAATAGTCTCTAGTTGGCTCTCGCAGTCACTTAATGGTATACCAGTCATTTCACAAAAATTGTCTCAATAAATTTCTGAATTTTTTTAAAATTATTATTAATTATTCTAAATATATAAATGACTTAAAAATAAATTTTAGACACTTCTAACTATTTTTATCTATTTTTTCAATTATACAATTTTTCTAGGGGCAAACTAGTCATTCTTACCCTTTTTCGGGCTCCGAAAAATTTATTAAAAATCTAAATGACCTACTATTCACTAATACAAAGGTAACCATGAGTATCAAACTCCTAAGATTTCAGACCGGTTCTCTACAGATAATTATAGAATAATTGAAAGACAGATTAGTAAGTAAAAGTAAAAGTGTTATAATTTTGACCTGATCAATTGTGTTCTTCAGATATGTTCTTTAAGTTTATACTTCTTTAAGGAAATTTATTTTTTTTAATATGTTATTTTAATAAATATATATTTATTGTTTGCATATATCTTATAATATGTTTTCCTTAAATTATTTACATATATCTTGTTTACATTAAACAATTCAAATCTCTACTTAAATTGTATTTGTGTAGCATGACATTAGGAGATCATAGTCTTCCCTTTTGTGATAGTGAAATCAAGGTTCATCTCATTAGTGAAACTAATTTTGTCACCTTCGATCTATTTGAATGTGATGTTGCAAGTTTACTTAATAAGTCTAATGCGAATATAGTTGATTGTCTAGATAAGGTTGATTTGTTCTTTTTGGTGCAACTTAGAAAGTTTTCTAAGTAATGAAAGATGAAGAACTTTTTCGACCAAAATTGCTTAGCCGAAAAATATTCAAGATGTAAGTATGTTTCAACGTAGAATGCTAAGACTAAGATGACTCGAAAAGCAAATGTTCCAAGAATATTTTGTTCGAAGGAAGGTACTCAAAGACTAAGTTCTAGCATCCAGAGCGAGAATATGAGAATTTCACTAAGTGTTGTAAAGTCAAAGGGCAAATGTGGTGATGAAGGAAGTTTTTAAAGAAAAAGTGCTCGAAAGCCATCAACAATTGAATGAAAAACACGTGGTGAGTCATGCTATGTTATGACAAGTAGTTTTTGAGCGATTATTGAGAAGGAACAGATCAAGACAGATGGTAACATCGTAGATAGTTGATTTTAGGTTGTTATATATGTATACAAATCTTATAATTCGACTATTTGGTTGAAAATTCTAAAAATAAAGGACTTGGTAGCCGTTTTTTATTTGGTTGAAACACTTATACTAAATCTTTGTAGCACCACACATGTTACACATATGGCTACTGGTTCGAAGAGCAATGTGTATGTTCTCACCACTGCAACATTTTTTGCTTATGGCAACACTTTTTTTTTGCCAACAAGTATAAAATGTTGTCTAAAAGCATATTGGGCAACATTTTATAACTATTATCATAAAACATGGGTTTTAGGCAACACTTTTTTTGTAACATTAAATAAGTGTTCTCTTAACAATATTTGGGAACTATTTTAAATTGTGACCATGACAACTGTTCCCATAGCTTTGATTAGGAATAGTTTTCAACTGTTACATTATTAATCATAAAAAAAATACGTTTTTATAAATGTTGCCTTAGAAGTCACAAAAAATTTAGTGCCCATATGTTTTTTATTCTTTCCTCCAAACCAAAATAATTTAATATTTTAAAATTTTAAAAAATCAAAAATAAGCTATCATTTAAGAAGGAAAAAAAAACAAAGAAAACCCCCAAATTCCTAGTTCCTTACATAAAACACCCTCGTCCAAATTCTCATAATGGAATAGTTGAGCTATTTCTCAAGCATGTAATTTCTCAATGAAATTTCCTTGTCCAAGCAGCCAAAGAAGATGAAATCTTCTTGTTTAAGCAGCTAAAGAGGAGGTGACAAGAAGCGATGAAAACTATTGTTCAACAAGAAGCAGTGCCAGTAAGCAATGAAAATTATGGTAACTAGCCTTTGTCGAAGGTGGACACAGAGACGCAAATACTATGAGAAGAAGAATCATACTCCAGGCTTCGAGGCATCATGAAAGTAAGGATCCTAACTCACCCACCACCTAACTAAAATAACATTTTTTGTTTTATTTTTTCCCCTTAAAATATTGATAACTGAATGTGGGATTTTCCCAAAAATGCCAACTATTATTTAGAATAATTAAAGTAAATATTGTTGGAAATTTTATACTGAAATTTTGAGAGAAAAGATAAGAATGGCTTAGAGAGCATAATTGGGACCAAGCGTATTTTGGGGGCATTTGTGTGTTAATAATAAGTGAAATATTAGTAGAAAGAAAGTGTATGAAAGATGTTGTTTCGTTAAGACAAAGGACGTTTATAAGACCTTCATTTTATTTTGATTATAACAAACAAACCAATGTTTAATCGTCTGATCGCACGCTTTTGATATATGTTTAACCCTTACAGACGGTTTACAATGAGTATTGTTGGACCAAGTATGGTTTTCGAAGTCCTTACACAATAAACAATCCTCGTCTTGAAGTTCATACCTACTTTCTTTTAAAAAAAGATATTAACGTGCATTTCTCTGAAAAGATATAGCTTTCTGCGGAAAAGAAGAAACTGTAGTACACTTGTCAATACTAAAAAGCAAATATGTCTACTGCAACAAGATTTAGTATGAGAAAGGAAAGATAAGCACACTACTTTATCTTATCAGTGTGATGGGTTGGTGAATAACATTTAATGCTCCAACGTATACTTTCTTCTTTACACGACAACAGACGAAGGATGTCTTTAAAATCACTCACAATGGACACTTTGAAAGAGCACTATAAGTAGAAGAAAAGATCTATGTTAAAGAAATGGAACTCTTGTCGAATTTTCTACTCTCATTCTCTTTAGTGCTCAAGCTCTCTCTCTTGTTCTCAAAAAGAATTCCTTTTGAATTTAGATAAATCATTGTACAATTCTTGAGCTTCAATGTATATCTGTCTGATAAGACGCAAGCTTAGCATGATACTTTACCCTTTAACCATTTCCTTGTGAAATGGGTGGAAGCCTGAAAAGGCTTTATATCAAAGAATACTTGGGGGTTTGCTTGGAGAGGCAAGTAAAATACTACTTAGGTTGAACCTGAAAGGCTTTGATAAAAGAATACTTGTAACTTTGTTTTAGTTATAGTGGGACTTGGTGGTGTATCAAGAATTGGACGTAGTCTTTGAGGTGAGACGAACAAGTATAAATTTTTGTGTCCTTTTGTTTTACAGCTTCTATTTGTTTCCATAAATCTCTTTTTAAAAAACATCTATCTTCTGTCTAACAGACAATACATATCTTCAAAAAGGTTTAGCATTTTTTTAACACAATTCAAACCCCCTTCTTATGTTGTTCCTGTGGTTTACATTTTTTCTATATACCACTTGCTTCTTAAAATTTCTCTTAATTTTAATTGCTTGAAATGGTTGACGAATTGTTGATAAGGTGCTTATGAAATTGCTTTAATGAGGGAAATTTGTTAAAAATGGATATCTACTCCTATTAAATTTCAAAATATAAATTCTGCGACTGTGTTTGGTTTCGATTATACTGGTTTAGAATGGTGAAATTTTGCTGAAAAGTTATTCTGATCAAAAGTAGTAAAAGAAACAAAGTTAAAACTTGGAATTCAAAAGCTAAAATCCTAAAGCCAATAGTTTGAAAGTTATTGCCAAATGAGGACGACTTTAAAGGCCTGTTGAGCAGTGTTTTTCTTCCTCAAGTTATTGGTTTTTCTATTCTTCTATTCTAGCATGTGTTTCTATTTGTTGAATGATGTTTTTCTTTGTAAAGAATATTTATTCCTCAAGTTTTATCCTATTTTTTTAGTATTAATACCATTTCCTTTTAGAAAGTAAGTAACATGACCACTTTAAAAAAAAAAGCAAAACCAAATTATATGTTTGGTAAGTAACATGACCACTTTAAACAAAAGTAAAACCAAATTATATGTTTGGTTCATGTTAAAAGTTCAGTTCAAATAATTTTTCAACCTATGATCTATCAATATGGGCCATTGTGGTGACGAGGTATGTTTTGATTGCTTTGCCATGTGATAGCTAGCATGCTCCCCTACACTAAACTCACTTCACTACATTGGACACTTAACACATTACAGAGAAGAGAAATAATACTATAGGCGGTGACTTCTCTATGTGTGAATAGGATTGAACTTATCCACAATAATTGTAAATTTCTAGTATTACTTCTTTATGTAATGTTTATTCTATTAGAGTATACTTTTTTTTTAAGTAAACAACAACTTTTTGATAGACAACTATAGAGAAACTTAGGATATAGAGTTAGGAAAGAGAAAGAGATCAAAGGCTATTGTTTTTTGTTTTAGCATCAAGTCACATGGGATGGTGGTAGAGTATGTGCATATATATAGTGGTTAGTTTTGCAATGGGGATTGTATCTTTATTGGAGCCTCTAGTGGTTTTTAAAACTCATTTTGTTTGACTAGGCAATATGCATGACTTGAACTTAAAGGTTGAAAATTAAACGAATTAAAATTAAATACTAAACCTCGAACTCTAAGCTTGAAAATGAGTTGTGTAGATAACCAATAATATCATGATTTATATGTTAAAATGGCTTTTATATATATATATAAAAGAGAAATCATTTCAACATTATCATATAAGTTTTGATCTAATACAATTTTTTTTCTTATACAAAAAGGACTCAATGGAGAAGATTTAAATAAGGAGTAACAAGATGATGTGTTTTGATCTTAATTTTTTCTTTAGATGTTTATTTTGGAAAAAAAATAAATTCTAGGCTTGTACTTTACAAATATTAGACTTTATCAAACTATGTTGTCCTTTAGCTTATCATTGTGTATTTGGATTGAACTCAATTTATGTTATCCATTTTAGAATGAAAGTATGTGTTTCACTTGATTCATTTACTACAATTCATCAATTATCTCTTTCAAATTATATGTAAATAATTAGGATCAAATGTATGTGAAATGAATTAAGAAATTAATGTAAAATGCTACCCTAAAGCGAGTTGTCCAAAAATTAAGGCTACATTTATAAAATGTAGCCTTTAGTCTTTATTTTACAATTGTCAATTGTGCTTAAAACATGGTTACGCTTATAGGTAAAAATTGTTGCCTACACTCTACACATACAATTAAAAAGTGTTGCTTATGTATTATAATGTCATCTAAAAATTGTTGCAATTTGAATCTTTCGGCAACAATTACAAACTATACTTAATTTTGGCAATATTTTAAAAATGTTGTGTTAGGTTCACATGATAACTGTTGCCTATTTTGACTTCATAAGGAACATTTTTAGAAACTGTGGCAAAAAGGTGAGAAAAATTGTTGCCTATAACTTTAGGCAACAATTTTCTTAGCTATGGCTACATTTTTTACCCATCTTTTAATTGAATTTCTTGTCATTTGTTATTAGATTTCGATTTACTTGTTTTTGTTCACATTCCTGCAATTCTCTTTCTCCTTCGATTTCTTCTCTAAACTCATATCTTTTCACTTCTTAATTTCCATTTCTTCTCGGAACTTTTACCTTTTTATGTTTCATGCGTTCTATGTCTCCCTTGACTTCTTCTCCAAACTTAAACTTTTCATTTCTCTCTACTTTTTCTTCTCAAAACCTTTGAACTTTATATTTCTTTTGCATTATTATTTTAATTTGATTGTGATTCATATATAGATGTTTCTCAATTGAATTTTATATAGATGTTTCATGCGCAAGTATTGATGCTTGACGAGTCAAACAAAATTACAATATTATTACAAATTCAATTCTTGAGTTCTAATAATTGTTTATTGGTTATAATGTCAATCAAACGTGAAATCTTGAATTGTATAATTTACTCAAGTTGAAAAAATATTGTTGCTGGTTTACATAAAAAGAACTCACAGCTGATTTTGATTCTAAGTTCCACGAATAAAAATATATTTATTGGTTAGAGTCATCGTGGTTTAAGAATCAATTTGTTTTGATTTCGGATACAAATTTCTATCATCAACAAATAGCAATAAAACTTAGGCTAGGTTTGGATTGGTGGTAGAGAATGGAACAGAATAGATCGAAACATAATAGGGCAAGATGGATTGAAATGGAATGGATTAAAAATGCCATTCCATTGACTAGATAATTTATAGTAGAATGGAACAAGTATTTCATCCATTATTTGGAAAAAGGATGGAGTAAAATAAATTATAATATTTTAATTCCTCTATTACCTTTATTTTACATTTTTTTAAGTAGAAGAAATATTATTAAAACCCCACAATTAACAAACATAATAAAATCCAATTGTGAACATATGAACAATATAAAAACTTTCATATTCAAAGAGAAAAAAAATGCAATTTCACATGACATCCCCAAAAACTAATTTCAAAAACGAATTTAAATCCAAAACTCTATAATCTCAAGCCACATCTCACGATCACAAACAAAGGCAAGATCATCGATCAAAAATGAAAAGGAAAAAAAATATCAGGCCACATTAGGAAGCAATATACTATCCATACCCTTTGATATTAGCTATATAGCAGCTAGGAATCTAAATCAATGACCAAGTTTTGAATACCATGATTCCAAGCTAGCAGAAGATAGAAGAGGAGCCAACCTAATCAAATTGTTATTTATTACTGATCCGGTAGATTTAGAAAAGCGGGAAAGAATAGAAAGGTAGAAGAGGCATCAATGTTTACGTTCAAGCTAAATTTTATAAGGCCAAAATAATAATTTTAGAACTTAGAAAGCTTTATTCTATCATGTGCACCCCAAATTGGAGGGTAAGAAAAATAGGAATAAATAATGGAATGGAATAAATTTGATCCCATCCTTTTTTGTCTTCATTTACATAAAACCAAACAATGAAATATTTACCCCATTCTTTTGATCCCTCTTCATCCTACCATCTACCACCAATCAAAACATACTTTTAGGATTTTTTGCAAATTAACTTATTATACAAGTTTTTAGTTGGTTTGGTCAATGTAACATCGATGGGTGTTATTAGAAGTCACTTGACTAGGTTGAAGACTGAGAGGATGAGATGAACTTTACAGGGCCTAATTATTGAGATTAAAGAGTTTGAGTCAAATTGGATTAGAGGTTGTACCAAAATGGGTTACTTTTCTACAAGTTGATGATGATTTAAACCCATCTTGAAGGTAACTTGAAAAACTCATATTCACATGATCAAGAAGTAGTCATTGGCTATAGTTATTTTGTTTAGTGGACTATAATTAGTAGGTTGATTAGTAATGATTAAGCCACTTTCTTAATTTTTTATTATTTTTGTATTTAATTTTAAAGGATTATGTTCATATGTCCTTGGATCTTTCTTAAGCTAGTTTTTGTATTTAAAAGTCTTCCTAAGTCATTATAATGGATAATGGAAATTTATTATCATGTTTCGCCAGTGACAAGTTATTATGATAGTGACAAACTACTATGATAGTGAGAATTTATTGTACTAGGAATTTAATTCTTATATTTCAAGGGTTGCTAATAGCTTATGACTTGGCCTATAAATAAAAGCTTTTTGTATAATAACAAGCATATAATTTGAAGATTAATGAAATTTTAGTGTTTTTCATTTTGAAAGCTTCCTATTTGTTCTTGGTTAAGAACTTTATAGTGATGATCTACTGGTAGTTTGCAATTTGGATCACATTTCTCTTAATAGCTCTTGTTGTGTCAATAAGTTTCAGTTAAGTTAGGCTAAAATCCTTTTATCTGTTTTCAAGACAATCCTAAATAATCTTATACCAAATAAATATTAATTAATATTAGTAGATATTAACATATAATATATGATACTATCTACTCAATTGAACGTTTTTTGTACAATTCATTTTTACTTTTTTATTTTCTTTCTCTTGGCCTTAATTACTTAATTGCTTTATAATAAAAGAATGGAAACATTGGTAGGAACTAAGGAGACTCAATCTCCAATTTTTTTTCTTGCATACATGTTATTGATATTGATATTAATATTTACTAATTATTAATCTTTTATTACATTAATTTTTCAATTATAATAATTAATTTTAATTATTAATATTTAATATTTAATGATAATTATTAGTATTTGTATATGGGAATTGAATAAATGCATAACTATTAAGTGTTCTTTTTTAGGTAATTTATTACCATTTAAATATAAGAATTGAATCATTAGATGTAGAGTTATTAATTACAATTTTTTTTAGGTAAACATGAAAACTCTTCATTTCACCTTCATGGGCATTTTTCATTTGTGCAATTTTTTTATTGGACTAGCTAATATTCATTGTTATAGGTGATGGAAGATTACCATAGTGTACCTCAGATACACTATGGTAGTTGTGAACTAGGACTATACCAGCTCATAGATCGATGTGGATGAAGATTATGCCTTACGCGTAGGATTTATTTGTTTATTGCTCCTCCTGTGATACACATCAACCTATGTGCAATAAATGAATAAGGCTTACATGCAAGTTGACATAACCTTGACCTAAGGTGCAACAAATTGAGCAAAATCCTATATTTCCTCTGTAGTTTTGTAGCCAAAAGCTTTGTTATATTCAATCTTCACTAAGGCAAAAGTAATTTGGTACTTTGCCATGGCATTGAGTTGAATCTTGTTAATATCTTTATGAGTCCATCTAGACTTTAGAACAAAATCTCCATTTTCATCTTTTGAATGTTCAAAATCTTCCCTTAAGTCTTTAGATCTTCTCCTCTGACATTGTAAGGAGTTCAACCTTAGGGGTTGAGCTCTAATTCCAAATTGTAAAAGCACAGACAAAAACAAGAAAGGGGTTGAATTGTGTTTCTTAAAATCTTTTCGCAAAATCTTTTTAGAAAACACGTTGAAAGAACACATACGGAGTAGTTCAAAAAATTGAATGACTTCAATATGAACCAAGGCTATTGTCTTATAACTGAAGTGCAGTTTTATTAAAACTTGTTTAAAACAAAATTATTTTCTCACAAATTGAACCCCCTTTACAGTAATTAAAACAAATATGATAAGGGAAGAAAGAATAAAACACAAGTTTTTACACTTTACAACTTGAGACCTACATTTAGTCCTTAGCAATAAACAAGATTTCTATTGAACACAAATTTAATGGAACCTCATTCTACACTATTACAAGTATTCTTTCTACCTTGGCTTTTCAGAAAATAAAACACACAAGTATTCTTTCACTTGTCTCTCCAGGCACTAACTCAGTTATTCTTTCAACAAGCTTCATTAGGCTCACCAACTTCTCAAGTTTGAATGTGACCAGATAACCGAGACTATCTCATGTTTAAACTTGAGTACAATAAATGACAGTTTAAATGTTCATCAAATATTTACAAGGTTTACAAAGAATGTTCTTCAAATGATTGAAAGTAGTAGGTTTAATTACCTTTTTGGTCTTTATAGTTGTGTAGATTTTTCCTTTTGGTCTATATAGTTAGAAATAATTTGCTTTAGTCCCTATACATACATTTTCGATATCGGTTTGGTTCATGCTGTCAAGTATATCTTAACTCCGTGAAATAAAATCATCACAAATGAAAATTGGCAGTGTAAAACCACCACAAATTGACATTTATAGCATTTTTTATTCAATTTGTGGCAATTTAAAACTGCAGGGACTAAATCGATATCGAAAGTACATGTATAGGGACAAACACAGACTATTTCTAATTATAGAGACCGAAAGGGAAAATCTGTACAACTACAAGGACCAAAAAAGTAATTAAATCAAATTAATAAATGCAAGTTCTTCAAACTTTCGAATCATTTTTGTAGTTATTAACTTTTGAGGCTTTTATAAACGACGTCAAAAACTAGTCATTATGAGAGCTTCTTCCTCTTGTTTGAAATGAACATTGAGGTGTATTAAATGTTGAATTAAATACTTTTTCCTATTTTAGCGAGCATATTTTGATAAAGCATTTTCTTTTCTTTTTGTACTTTGTTTGTGTAGTAGGTAGAAATTTCCATATTTATGCTTATACTTGTTAACATTTTCTACAATGCTATCTTGTCCACTCTATTTTTTGTGTTAAACAAATTCTTCAAGATATGGGAGTTAGTAAACTTTATCTTTTTGTCTCTTCTGAATGAGACAATGACTTTCAGGCTTATTGGATATGTCATATAACTTATAATTTGAGATGCCTTGTAGTTTGGAAGGTCTTTTATTTGACAAAGCTTGTGACAAATAAAGCTTGATATGATGCATTAAGTGGCTTTTACATCAAATGAATAAATCAAATGATATGTAGTACATAAAGAATATTAGTAGTTATCAAAATATAATAGTCTTATACATTGGTTGTTATCATTAAAACTAACGGTTGGATCGTTTTAGACCTAACAATGTGTCATTTAGAGCCATGAATACTTGACGTTGAAACTTCATTCATGGAAGGCGGATATTGTGTTTGCTAAAAAGAATTTTGTACATATAGGTATACCTCAACTCACTTCCCTTTGACCTAGTTCAACACTCTGATTCCTTAACCATACATGGCTTACTTTCCACGTGCTCTTCTTTTTGTGAGAAAGTAATCCTATTCCAAGACACCTCTACATCAAAAGAAGTAATATAGTTGGATGATATTTTTCTTGTATCCACCTACACCCAATCTTATTCATCTACCTCATACACCTCATCTTAATGGCTAAATCGACTAGAATTCTCATGGTTTGCCATTTGTTTTTTTGACACATGACACACTACCTACTTAGGTTGTCTACAAATGATCACCTATCACACTAAAGAAATGGCAAAATGATGGTAATGAAGTAAACATTCACTCTTTACATAATTATAAGCATAAGCAAAGTCGCCTTATTCACTAAATGAGAACAACAAAGAAAGACACTCAAGCATGTGAAAAGTAACCATAAATGATGAATGAAACAAAGAGAAAAAGATGAACTAAATATGCAAATGAAAGTAAGAGTTTTAACACTAAAGAGGAAACGTATCAATATTGTGCAACTAATGCAGATGAAAGGAAAGGAAGAAGGATTGAAATATTTTCTACGTGTAATGGAAAAGTGAAGTGGTTGCAAAGCATAATCATTGTAGAGGGAATAATGAAGATGCAAAAGTATAAAGGGAAAAGAAAAAAGGGGGGGGGGGTCTTATAAGGGTGGAAGATGATTTGATAATGTAGAATGAAGGGTTATACTAGATCCAATAAATGGGAATGGAAACAACGTTTGAAGGGATTAACATTTGAAGGGATTTTAAGTTCCTTATTCGACAAATGTAATTTAAGTTGCCTTCTCATATGTGTGGATGGAAATAAGCTAGGCTTTGCTAGGCCTAAGCTTGGCCTTGTTTAAAAATAATGGTCTGAGCTTGACTTGTTTATCTATCATAAGCTTTTTTTAAAAGCTTGAACTAGCCTACATAAAGTTTGGCCTAATCTACAGGTTTGTATAAGGGCTTACTTTGTGATAACTTTACACCAGGATTAAAGTGAGAATAGGTATATTGGGCTTTATAAGAATTGAGTCTAATTTATGTATATGATATAAACATATTTTAAGTTTAATTTAACATTCATGATAACTTATTTAAAAACATATTTTGCAATAAGACATCTAAATAAGACATAAATTCATCTTTGAATAAACTTATAAGCTCGACTCTTTATGTTAGTCATCATGCATAACATTTAAGAAGATAAATAAATGTATGATTTTAATGCAATATAACAAATTTAATAAAATAATAATAAACAAATATTTATTTATGTTTATTTAAATAAGTCACCTTATTAGGCCTAAAAGGCTTTTTGAATGACCTAGAGCCTAGCCTTTTTAACTAAATAGGCTTTAATAAAAGCATTGGCCTAATTTATTTTCTACAAAAGCCTAAGCTAGCCTGAGCTTGATGTAGGCTAGACCATAGGCCCTTATCGAGCGATCTAACCTATTTTTACCCCTACTCAGATACAACATAGAGGATCTTTTAGAAGTCATACATCTAATCATGATGGGATATGAATGATGAAGGTGTCATGGGGTAAACCATTCACTTTTTTTTGACACTTATTAAATAAGCCCTTTAAGATTCTCGATGACCATAACATGAGAGACTATCTTCATCAAACTTGACGTTAAGGGGATGTGGATCATCCGACCAAGCCTTTCTTCGATTGAGATGTGACAAACCATCTTCATCTTCTAAACTTGATGTTTGAGGAGCTGAACTGTACTAGTTGAGTAATATTATCAACCATAATCCACGATTGATGAGTCAACTAGTCCTGCTTTGACTCATGACGTTATTTCAACTATTTATATTAGAGAGCCAACTTAGATTATTTACTTGGGACCACATTTATTCTGAAAGTACATGACACCATTAATTTGCTATTTCCATTATATGACACTTCCCTTCTCATTAGTTATAAAAAAAATGTTTAAATAAGTCTAAGGTGATCACTTTAAGCAAGTAACACATTCTAAGACATAATACTTACTCTCGACACTAAAAGACCTGAAGATTAAATCCAGCCGTTGCTCTAGCAAGAACATATGCATATATGATTCTTTGTCTATTACACATCATAGATGCAACGTCTACATTTATCTTCCTTTTGTTTGAATTAGCTAGCTATAATGTGGAAAGAAATATTGATAGCTTCCACATAAAGATCTTTGTATTAGGAATTAATATTCCAAACCAAATTAGCTAGTTTATTCACATTATACAAAATTATGGGCTTAATTATAACTTCGTTTTACAAATCCATCCCATCGGCCCCCACCCAACTTCTATAAAAAGGAGAAAAAAAAAGTAATTTGCTAAATATAATCAAGATCCCTTCTCACAGGAATATCTTATTTATAAGATCATTCAAAAACATTCAAAAATACTTGGATCCCCGCATATATTATTTTTCTTTTTTTGTGGATCCATAACCTGCTAATTAAGTTGAAAATTGGGGGGGAGGGGGATTTTAAAAATCAAATCTCCCCTTCCTATTATTCATAATCCCCTTGTATAGAACTATCCTATTGGGAGGCATGACATCCTTCAATTTTTGTTCATGCTTCCATTTCTTAACATCATCCGTAACCAAAACATTCTCAATGACCTGCTGTGCCTTTGCCATGTTTACACAATCATTCTTATTCTCCATTGGAAGTTCCACCATGTCTTTTGCAAACCGCACCTTCTTCTTTGTATGATGTTTCATTGAGCCTTGTAACAAATAAAAATTATATGATCAATTTAGATTTTCACCAAGCATATAACATATAACAAATCTAAGCAAAGGGAATTAAATGAAATCGTGATACTGCCCAAAATTTTTTGGTCATGCGAGTACAAGATATATACCTCGAATTTCATACTCAAATTTCTTCATGAAGTTGTTGAACAAATGCTTATGGACTTGATGAAACAAAAGGGCCATGCTTCCCGATACAGCAAAGACAGTCATCAAATATCCAACTCTAATTGAACTCTCCATCTTGTTATTGGACAACTTTTGGTGTAGTTCACACAGTCCTCATATGTTGGCGTTTATGTATCATCATCCAAGAAAAAGAACCTGAAATTAGTAGTCAATGAAAGGAAAGAGAAGAAAATTCATTTTTTAGAAGCAAAATAAGATGACTATAAAGGAAATTAAATAAGGAATGATAAAGGTTAAGTAGTTGTTGATGGGTTATGTATGGAAAGGATGGGTAACGAAATGCACGGCTTTCCCAAGGAAAAAGTGGCATTTTTTTTACCTATTTAGGCCATGAGAATCCAATTAGTCATTGGCAGTGGTAAGAAGAGACCTTAAATAGAGAAGAAAGTTCCATTCCTATACGTTTTTAGGCCTATATGGGATTACAGGTGCATTTCTAAAGGATCTTTATTCCTCAAGAGTCCATGAATCCGCCAATGTTTCTCTTTCATTCAACCAGAGAGATTCTTGGATAGATTCTAAAATAAGATTACTTTCCAATTTCCATTTTCTTTTTACGGAGAAAAGAAATATTAATGACGCACCAGTGCCCTCTTTTAACATTTTATTTAATATTCATTAAAATTTATTGTAAATTATAAAAATGTGAGTTGTATTATTCATACATTTTTTAAACACTTTTTATAATATTATTTTTTTATTACATTAATTATCTCTTTTTTTCTTTTTATCTTTAAAAGTATTAGCTTTCTCTATTTTTTTTATACCATGCACATGAAAATATTAACAACACTCTCTTGCATGTGTATGCACATGGGTGCATTGAATATTTTCTATACTTTTTTAAATTAAAAGAATATAGAAACTAGACATTTATTGCATTAAATATCAACATCTTAGATTGATTAGGCCTTACATAATCTTATATCCATGAATTTATTTAATACCCACCCAGCCTAGTCCGCTTCTAAAAGAAAACAAATGCATGCACATTATGTTCTCTATAATTCCATATAAAAATGTATAGTACTTTTAAATCACAAAAAATAAATCCCAAGAGTTTAGACAAGTAGAGCAAGACAATGTTTTGCATATGACAAATTACAAGTTCAAGTTTACACTTGCCTTTTAGGGAAGATAAATATAAGTTTTTCTATAAGTACATTTTTGACTTCGAAGACTTCCTCTGCTTTGAAACTAAGGCATCATCTTATCCTCTAAATTTTCAATTACCAATAAAAAATCACAAAAAAGGGAGGAAAAAAGTGTTTCATGGTTGGTGATTTTATAAGGAAGTTTATTGGAGTTTTTAAATATAATATTTATATTTCATTGATTGCTTCAAAAAAAATATTAATAGATGAATTTTGGAAATAGTTGTGCTTTAAAATAGAAATAAATTTGAATAAAAAATATACACTATTGGCAAAAGGAATTAATATTCCACAACATGACAAACTAAGATTTGAATCTCATTCATTGAAAACCTAAAAGGTTACTTAATATGATTTTTTTTTTAGTATTAAAACATCACTTGTTTTGAAATAAAGGGAGTATAACGTTCCAATTTGTTTATCAATACTCCATAATTAATTATTGACAACTTATAATTATAATTTCTTAAATTAACCCATCTAAATAATTTCTTTTTGCCAAACAATTTTAATTGAATGTGTTCTTATTTATAAACTATCCCTTCTTCGATCTCTCTTTTTTCCCTCTCTCTTTTGTAGTTTTACTTTAATTAAATGGTATATTTTTATACTCTGTTTAATATCAACTCTGCATTCTAATACATTTAAGTGTGAATGTGGCAATAAAAAGGAGGTTTTGTGCCTATGTGAAAAAGAGAGACTAAAGTATTGCATATAGTAAACAAAAGACCTACCTAATTAAAATGACATATATAGACGATCATAAGTAACATTTGAAATCAAACATAAATATTCAATTAAAGTGAATATTGTAATAAGAAATAAAAATTTAAAGTAACATAGCAGGATATGGATAAAATGGGTGACAATAATTGATAAATAATAAGTAGTGCATGGGTACATACAAATGCACAAAAAAATGTAAAAAAGGTATACATTTAAAAATATTTAAGAAAAAATCAATTATTTTACTAGCCTTTATTAAAAATATAAATTTAAATTAATGTAAACATTTCAAACTTTTAAGTTTAAAAATATTAAAAATGAAATTGATTAAATAAATATTATTTTAATGAAAATTTATAAATATCTATTATATAAAATATTGATTGGAGAGTTTAAGGATTGATTCAAATAACTAAGAAAATAAAAAAATTTCGTTAATTTGATAATATTACCCTTTTATGGTTTTAGGTAATTTATATATAATAGAATAAAAGCATTGAAGAATTTAAGTATTGATTAAAATGATTAAGAAAATAAAAAATTCCTTTAATTTGATAATATTACCCTTTACTGGTTTTATGTAAGTTATATAATAGAATAAAACTAAAATATAAAATGATAATTGAAAATTTGTGTTAACAAGTTATACTCATGCTTATCTTAAAATATACTTAATTTTTAGCTTGTTAATGTACTGCTTCTAAAAAATAAATGAGAATATATTAGCAAATGTTTATGAGATTTATTAACATACACTTACTTGTTTCATAAAAGGAGTACTTTGGCAAATTATAACTTTAACTTTCTTAAAATACATTTAAAGTATAGTTTGTTAACCTACTCCAATTCTAAAAAATAAATAGGTGTAGCAAATATATATATATATATATATATATCATTATTCAAACACTGTATGATCATCTGGAAGTATAAATAAAAATTTTAAATAAATGTTAAATTTTAAAACAATACAAGTTAAACTTGTTTTTATCTAATAATTTATAAGTTGAAAAGTGATAGCTTAAACTTCTCAGTATTGTGATACCATCCACAATTTGGGATATCTCCTTTACAGTATTGCCAAGCCAGTTTAAGTATTTTAATACTTTCAAAAAGTTATTTCGAATTTTATTTTTTTATCAAATTAAACTCTTTTCAATACCAAGTAGTGTACTAAGGAGTCTTGGATATACTTTTTATGATAGTTACATTCATCTTTAACTACAATATTCATCCTTAACGTTTTTTTTAAAAAATTATTTAAATGTGGATGATATAAAAATTTATAATTATATGTTGTTAACAAAAAGTTGAATAAGTAAATAGGAATATTAAAACTTACTAAAGTTGGCCTAGTGGTGGGTATATAAATAATATATATGAGTTCATAGATTCTAATCTTATGTCATCATTGAACACAAAAGAAAAAGTAAATAAAAATATTAATAGACACACTAATTAATAATCTCAATTAAAATTATTAGTAAAAGCTTTCTTTAAAAGACATTTGGTACAAGTGAAGTTTTTAGTTTTTGAAGAATCTAAAATTAGAAATGTTTATTTCTTCTATTTGGTTTATTATTTAAAAAATCATATTTCCAAGAAATATTGTTTTTTGATAATCTTTTTACCAGTATTTTTCACGAAATTATTCTTATGAGGAGGTGAGAATCTAACTTTTTCGAATTGGAAGAAAACTTTTACTACAGTAAAACTATCATGTTATTTTTCTTAACTCATTTAATATGATAAATAATTAAAGATTTTGAAAAAATTATACTAAAACTAAATAGATATAAAATGTAAAAATCTTTAATTATCAAGTAACAAATATAAATATTCTCAAGAATATTAATCACTAACTAAACAGATTTTAGCCATTCCTAGAAATTATGACTTTCAAGAATCATGATTACCATAAATGAGGGTAATAAAAAATTACACTATGAGTTACTAATTGAAAATATGAATTTACAAATAGGAATAGATAGTGTCGGCTGTGCCGCTTCATTTTAAAGTTCTTTATTCAATTGTCCATATATATAAATAAATATTCAGAGAAATGCATTCTTTATATTGGTGCACAACCTTATACCTATTAATGTTGAATGAAAAATTTATGATAGTCATTCACTACTAAATAAATATTTAGAAGAAATTAAATATAAACATTAATTGATTGAGAAATTATTAAAGAAGACAATATAATAATATTAAAAAGTTAACAAATAAATAACCCTATTTATGAAGATTAACTCTTATTTACTCAAAATTTTAATTTATTAAAAGAAAAGCATAAAATAAATGTCTCCATTAGTAAATACTAATTAATTATGATTTATTCAAATTTAATCAATTTTAATTTAATATAATAAAAGTTATGTTATAAGTTGTTAATGAGAACTATATATATGAATAGAGAAATAGGAGCAGATAGTCATAATCATAGTTTTGAAAAACCGGACTAGATCAGCCAGTTTGATTGGTCTGTTAACTCTACAAATTGGACCATTTTAGAACTGGTGTTAATCGGTTAAGAAACAGTTAAAACGGTAAAAATTAGTGTAGAAAATCAGTTTGAATTTCTGCTTTTCATTTTTTTAAAATTTAATCTAAAATATTTTTAAGATAAATAAAAACACATATTTAGTAAGAATTATAAAAGATATAAAATAATATTTTATTTTAGTTTTTAGTGTTATAAAGTTATAATATTGTATTTATTTAATATTATTTTATACATTATTATTATTCTTATTATTATTATTATTGGTTCAACCATAGTTCAACTAAGGTAAACCATTAAACTTTGAACTAATGCATTGACCAATTCAATGATCGGTCCAATTTCAAAAACATACATTGGTCATAATCCATGCTTTAGTCTTTTATTCAATTGTTCTTATGTATAAATAGATTTTAAGTGATTAATACATTCTTAACATACATACACAATCTCATACCTATTTAATATTGAATGGAAAATTTATGTTAATCATTGCTTACTAAAAAAATATTTACAAGAATTTAAATACAAATATTAAGTAATTGTGAAATTATTAAAAAGGAAAATATAATAATATAAAATCATCAAATAAATAGCCCTATTTATGAAGAATAATTCTTATTTACTAAAAAAATTTATTTACTATTTATTAAAAATGGCTCACCTACATAGGTTGCATGTTTTCTTGAATTTGTTACCCGGCTAACGCTCATACTTTCCCAGGTTTGCATCTTCTGCACAAGGGCTTTCCAACTTGAGTCCCAGTTAGGATGATAATGAGTAGGGTCTCGGTATGGTACTATAATACTCATTTCCATACTTGCGTTTTAAAAAAATACTCGTACCTACTCCATACTTTCACGGATAGTAATTTTAATCCTCATCTCTTTACCCGCTGAGTACCTATATATCCATACCACACTTGTTCTCTACACTTACTTGTGTGAAAAATCAATAAAAATATGTTAATTAAAAAATGCTACAATCATTTAAAATCACTCTTATACCATTCAAACATAACCTTAAATCATCTAAATATAACATTAAAAGCATTCAAACATAATATTAAATCATCCAACATAACTTAAATTATTCAAACATAAGTTTTAACCTAACAATATCAGAAACAATCATCTAATATAATCATTTTTAAATGTAATGTTCTAATTATTATAACATAAATTAGAAACTGGGACATCATATATTGGTACTCTTCAAGACTAGCAAAAAAATAGGTTAGTGACTCTAATTATCTTATAATTATATTGTCTATAATAAATAGTTATAGATTATGGACAAGTAGTACATGGACATGTAAAGTTGCAACAAGCACACCTAAAGTTGAAACTTGTATATACCACAAATATAACAAATAATATAATGGTTTCACAATTTATTAAGCACAAATAATTAAATTATTAGCACATAATTAATTCATATCTTCAATAATCAATACCATGAGTTTAGTAATTAAATTAATAATTAATAGAGTGTGTGTGTGTGTATAAGATATTTTAATTAAATTATTATTATTATTATTATTATATATATTATATAATATATATATATTATATCTATCTATAATATATATATATATATATATATATATTATCTATATATATATATAATAAGTGCAGGTATGAGGTGGGGTGGGTACTATAGTACCCATCCTCGCAGCTATCCCCATTAAAATTTACTGTTAAATAACTCATCATCAATAAGTAGATATTTATTCTACCCATTTATATATATTTTTGTAAGTGCCCATAGGGTTTAGGTACACTTTGTCATCCTAGTCCCACTTTCTCATTGTTATACATGTTTTCATGCACTTGGACTCGACGTTTTTATGCTATCCTCAAAGAAAATTTCTTTTGTTTATATTTTTATTTCTTATTTTCTGTTTTAAAATATCACTTTTTATTTTTCTATTTATTATTTTTATTTTATCAAATAAATTAAATTAAAGTGAGACGCTTTAGATAATTTCTTCTTAATTATTTTATTTCTCATTTATTTAGCAAATTATATATCAATTACTGAGACATTTAATACATAGTGAGCTTTAATGCACACTTTATAAACATTTTATTTGTCATTTTATTCATTATTAACAATTGGGGGAAGCATAATAGATTTTAATGATTTTAATAGTTTTAGTATTTGTGTTTTTGAATTCGTGTATTTATTTATCAGTTATTATGCATTCATTTATTATATTTATAAATTGTATTTTTTTTAAAAAAAAAGATATCATACACAGAAAAAATAAAAAGAATATTTTTTTTCTCATTATTTTTATTTTTAATTTTGAAAATAATTAAAGTGAAAATAAAATAATATTTTTATAATTAAAACTGTTTGAATATGTGCATTCATTTATTATATTTATGAATCTTAATTTTTAAATACTAATAGTAATTGCAAAAAATAAAATAAAATAAGTATTATTTGAAGACTTTTTCCTGATCTGAATTTCATTTTTTAATGGATCATTCAAAATCTTTGTTATTGTAATTAATGAATTTTATCTTCAACAAATATTTAATGTGTTTTTTAAATAGAAGACTTTTTCATAATCTACATTTATCGTTTAATGAGTAGCTGGAAAGTCTTTATTATTATAATTTATGCATTCTATTCTTAACATTAAATTATCTAATGCTCTGAATTTCAATTATTCAAAAATTTGTATTTAATCTTTCTCAGAAAACATGTGACATTGACTATTGTAATATTTAAAATATTTAAATATGTAATATTTAAATATAACAAGATTATTTATTCTTATATTTGAAATGTGTTATTGTAATGTAATATTTTAATCTGTAATATTTTAAATATTATAGTTCTAATAAATATATTTACATATATATTTTAAATAAGTTGTTGTAATGTAATATTTCTTAACTTATTTATGGTTCTTTTTTTTTTATGACGTATTTAATCAACTATGTTTTTTGTTCTTTAGTTTTATGTCCAATAAATATTAAATTTTTTTACATATCTCTTATACTCATTATCTCTATTTCTATTTTTTTTCGTAGAAACTTAAAGCAATATATTTTGTATTTTAATTTTATTATTATTGATATAATTCATTATTGTCTACATGATTTTTTTTTCAATACAATATTATATGCTTCATTTCATGCATATATATCTTTCGTTAAAACTTATTGAACTTTCTTTTACAATTTATTTGTTTCTATATATTCTTCTCATAAGATATTTATACATTTTGATTTTTTATCATATTATTTATGTTTATTAAATATAAATTTCAATTTAACTAACTATTATAATTTACACTTAATGTAAACTGGCCCCTTGCGTCAAACGGGTAAAAAGGACTAGTGCATTCTAAATATAGCCACATAACCTTTTACCTATTTAATGTTGAATGGAAAATTTCTGGTAGTCATTGCTTACTAAATAAATATTTAGAAGAAATAAAATATAAATATTAATTAAGTGAAAAATTATGATAGAAGAGAATATAATAATATAAAAAAATTAAGAAACAAACAAACCTATTTATGAAGATTAATTCTTATTTAATAAAAAATAATATATTAAAAGTAAATTGTAAAAGAAATATCTCTATCGGTAAGAGTTAATTAATTCTGCTTCATTCAGATTTAATCGATTTTAATTTAATATAATAAAATTACGTTATAAGTTGTTAATGGAAAATATCAATAGACAAATAGGATTAGATAGTCTCGATCCATTCTTAAGTCCTTGATTATATATATATATATATATATATATATATATATATATATATATATATATATATTCATTCAGAGATTAAGGCATTCTTAATTAACATAGGTGCACAACCTTTATACTTATTCTTTTGGGTCACTATGTTAATGGTGCATAGTATTCATCGACTTTATCTATAACTAATCAATGCCGAAGAACCTAATTAACCACTTTAGTGGAGTTTTCCTTCCTAACTACGTTTTTTTTTTTATTGGTAAGATTCGAACATAAGACCTTGCTTAAGAAATCTAAACTTAACAATGACATTTAGTACCATTATACCTATTTAATATTCAGTGGAAATTTTATGATAATCATATCTTACTAAATAAATTATTAGATTAAATTGAATATAAATATTAATTGATGGGAAATTAATCAAATTATTAAAGAAAATAATATATTAAATGAATATTTAATATATAAATTTAATATTTAATATATATTAAAAATAATATTTAATATATAATATATAATTCTAAACCAATATTTAGCATGAATTAAATATAAATATTAATTATTGAAAATATATAATATATTAAAAGAAAAACATAAAATAAATGTCTCCATTAGTAAATTAAGGTTAATGATTTATGATTTATTCAAATTTAATCATTTTAATTTAATATAATAAAAATTATATTATAAGTTATTAATGGAAAATATGAATAGACAAATAGGAATAGATAGTCTTGACCTGTTTTTAGTCTTTTATTCAATTGTTCATATATAGAAATAAATTTTTAGTGATTAATGCATTCTAAACATAGACACACAACCTTATACTTTTTTTTTTAGGCACACACAACCTTATACCTATTTAATATGTTGAATGAAAAATTTATGGTACTCATTGTTTACTAAATAAATATTTAAAAATAAATTTAAAAATTAATTGATTGGTAAATTATGAAAGAAGAGAATATAATAATATAAAAAATTAAGAAACAACTAACCCTATTTATGAAGACTAATTCTTATTTAGTAAAAAATTAATATTTTAAAAGAAAACCGTGAAATAAACACGTTCACCCAAAAAAGTATAAAATAAATATCTCCATTAGTAAAACTAATTAATTGTGGTCTATTTAAATTTAACCGATTTTAATTTAATATAATAAAAATTACATTGTAAGTTGTTAATGAAAAATACCAATATTCCATAAAAAAAAAAAGAAAATACCAATGGACAAATAGGAGTAAATAGTCCCGATCCATTCTTAAGTCCTTTATTTAATTGTCATGTATATAAATAAATTTTCAGAAATTAATGCATTCTTAACATAGATGCATAATCTTATACCTATTTAATGTTGAATGGAAATTTTATGGTGATCATTGGTTACTAAATAAATATTTAGAATTTGTCAAAAAAATATTTAGAATAATGTAAATATAAATATTAATTAATTGAGAAATTATTAAAGGAAATAATTTAATAACATAAAAATTAAGAAATAAATAGCTCTATTTAAGAAGATTAATACTTATTTACTAAAAAGATTTAATATATTATTAAAAGCAAACCATAAGATAAATGTCTCCATTAGCAAAGGTTATAATTATGATTTATTCAAATTTAATCAATTTTAATTTAATATGTAGATAGCGTGACTGTTCCAAATTAAGATTGCCCGTTCATAAGGCAACATTATTTAGATTTCTAATAAAGAGTGAGATAGAATAAATGAATTTCATCATTCCATTACAATCCATCTTATTTCAAATAATTCAAACAACAGAATTTAATATCATTTCGTTTTACTTTATTTCATCCTTTTTCATCAATAGAAATATAAGAGCGAACCTTTAGTTTAAATTTTAATCACACCCTAAACCACTTTCAAAGCTATATTGCAAGTTTGCAATCCCTTCCGAATTCCTTGTTCTTGACTCTCCTCTCTCATCTTCTTCTGCTTCCTCTTCCTCCTTTCTCCTTTCTTCTTTACTCAAGATGGTACGTACTTTCATTTGAGGAGGAAATCAGAAGGTTTTGTGGAATTCCTGATCTTCCTCTTTCTCTTCTTCTATGTTCAAGATGCCAGCACAGGAAGAAAGCAAAAGGCTTTGTGCAATTTGAATAACCATAATTGGAAATGCTAAAGCATAGGGGTTATGCAATTAGTTACACAGATACCAACGCATCCAAAAGGCATTTCACAGATATGTACGGTAGGGTGTGGATCCTCTACAGTAAAATTTCACATGAGAAAGTAAAGTAAATATATCTTATCTATTCATAAATTTTAAATACAAGTTTAAAATAATTTTTATAAAATAAATTAAATAATTTTAACGGCTAAGATCTTATGCAGTGAAAATGTTAGTACAAAGGATCTTAACCCATATATGGTGATTATGTAGACGTGGATCAAGAAGACCTTGATATTCACTTAGCCAAACAAGACAACCCTGCTGATCAAGTAACAATGTTTCATTGAATTCTTTCTAGTCATTCATTACTCTCATATTCTTATTCCTTCTCTTTTGTTTCTTGAACAAAGGGTTAATCAAATAAAAACAAAAAAGCTTTTACAGTATATTTATGATATAGCTAATTGAATCATATATATTATTAAAAAACTAATATTCCAGTTGTGAAGAAGTAGAACAAAAATAATATGTATTCTTTGGGTTATGTATACAGAAAAATTGTGCATACTTTTTATTCATGTCAAACCAATGAGAGATGAGACTAAGGTTAGGCACAAGTGAATAAATTTTATTTTATTTTGTTTGCATATGCCACTTTTGTGTATATGCTTTTTTTTTTCCTAGCTGTCTCTATCACATTAGACATTTTTTTCACATATTTCTCTCGCTTTTCTTGTTATATACTCAGTGGGTATATATATATATATATATATATATAAACACACACACACTTAGTGAGAAATAGGAAGAAAAGGATAAAAAATGTGTGAGGTTTTTTTTTTTTTTTTTGAAGTCATGATAGGTAATGTTATAAGATAGAAGAGATAAAGAAAAAAAATGTGGTAAGAGAGATAAAGAAAAAAAAAAGTTCTAGAAAGAAGGTGAACATATCAAAGGCCAATCCAATGTTGAATGGGGCTTAAAAAAAAAATTTACTTTAAATAAAAGAGATATATGTTAAGCCTTTTTGTTAATATATGTGACTTTTTTACTAATAAATATGATCTTTTTGTTTTATAAAATCTAATAGTAAATAATTTTTTATTAATAAACTTAAAGCTTGAGTTTTAATACATTTACCATTCAGTCCTAAATATATTGTGCAAATCTATGAATATTATTGTTATTATAAAATTTATTGTAAACATGTGTCGTTGGAATAGAATTATCTAAAAATAAATTGATCATATATGAGCAGTGACACACAGTTTTCCGTTTTGACATGTCGTAGTTGGGTATGAAATACTTTTTGCCAAAATATTCTATTCAATATATATTATCGTACCAATATGAAATCTGAATTGTTGAAGAAAAAAAAAATCACATCATTGTATAGTGTTGTACGCATTGCATCTCGGATAGAAACAGATTTTTTATTTTTAAGTTGTTGATTTGCGTTCTTATTGGTTGTCCTTCTACCAGATCTATGTTTTCTTTCCCGAAAAGGCTGTGATTGCTGATTGGACGATTGAGGAATATTTTAGGCGCTTGCGGTCAAAACATGTTTTCCGAGCAATCTAGGTTCTTCAAGAGAAACCACTTTCTCGTGTCAAGACTTGTATTGATGCACTGTCTCCGGAATTTCGCTTGGAGATTTTTCTGGTGCGGTGGCTGAATTATAATTATAATTTACACAAATAAATAAGATTAATACATGCTATATGACTTACCAATGGCAATTTGCATAGCAAGTATGATGCTTATTTGTATGGTCTTTTTCAGCACAAAATTAAGCAATTTCCTTCAAGCCCTTTGTTTGTATTCTGCCATTTTCTTTTTCCTTTGTCTTGCCTAATTTTAGTTTTGTAAAAATAGTTAAAGGCAGTGCTTCATCTTATGGAGTTGCTTCAAATGTTTGTATCGAAAATTACTTAAATTGTCTTGTTTTTTGATTGGCACATTACTTATATCGTTAACTTCTAGTTTTATTCAAGAGATATATTTTTTTCGTTAGTTTTTTTTTTTCTTTTAATGGTTTTTGCATTTCCTTGGGTATTTAGTAGGTTTCATCGGTTAGAAAGTGGCATCTTTGGTCTTTGATTTGTTTTTATCTGTGTTCTCAGAACTAGATCGAAACGGCCGGTTCAATTGAAAAACCGGTGAACTGGTCCTGTGTCTAGTCCAATTAAACCAGAGAACCGGCCAGACAAAAAATCGGTCTGTGAATCGGTGAACCAGTCAAAAATCAGTAAAACCGGTTCGTAGCAGTTCGATCAAAAATGTCTAATAAAATATTATTTTGATGTTTTTTTTTTTAAAAATGAAAATCAACCTAAAATATTTGCCATTTTCTTTTTTATTCTAAATATAAACTTGTTTTTATTAATAAATATTGATGTGTATTATTAAAACTTAGACTTAAGTATTATGATATATTTAATTTGAACTTTTTTAGGTACTGTATATGTTAAAAATTATAAAATTATATTTTATTTTTAGTTTTTAATGTTATAAAGTTATGATATTATATATT
The DNA here is from genome assembly GCA_004329165.1 of Spatholobus suberectus. NCBI lineage: Eukaryota > Viridiplantae > Streptophyta > Magnoliopsida > Fabales > Fabaceae > Spatholobus > Spatholobus suberectus. Next base: position 53,844,374 of record CM014735.1, read on the forward strand.
TTTTAATTTTTTATGTATTAGTTTATTATTATTATTATTATTTTATTAATACCGATTCAACCACGGTTCAACCTCGGTTGAACCATTAAATCTTAAATCAGTATCTTGACTGGTTCAATGAGTGATCTGGTTTTAAAAACATTGGTTTTTATCCTTTTGTATGTTTCTAAGTTTAAGAATATTATTGGTTGATACAGGAGGAAGAACTGTTCAACATAAAAAGGGGCATCCCCTGAGTATCATGTACTTGCTGACACAGAGAGGAAAACTTTACTTGAGAAATATGCTGAGAAAGAATCTCAGGTTAGGATGTTAAATTTTGAATATTTTATTAGCCTTTACTGTTTTGATTTCTCAAACTTAATTTATCATTTGCCATCAGAACTTACTTCTCAATAATATCGTATAGAAATTCATTCATTAAGTGTCTTCGAAAATCTGAATGTTATTTTAGAGCTATTAAAATCTCATAAATTGAGTTTTCAGACAGAAAGGAATAAAAAACCTAAAGATAAAAAAAAAGAAAAAGAATATGAGTATATGAGTTATCTAAATGTAACTGGCAAAATATAAAGAGAGGATTCTTCCACCTAGAGTTTCTCCTTCAACAATGTCCCAATCGGGGTCGCAGCGGACGACAAAAAAGAGTTTTAAAAATAGAGAGTCGCTACCAATATTTATTAAGAAAAAACATTGGAAAATCCTAAAAGAAAATGGTCTACGAAACCAGATTTTAGGCTCGAGAGTCTATTACGTGTAGGGAAGGTATTAGCATCCTACAACGTCTGTCGTAAAGACGGTTACCTCTAATTGATTAAGCAAATTATTAATGACTTTTAAGATATTTATCTCACCTTAAAATAGTTGCAAGAAGAATTTTATTATTATAAAAAAGATTTTTATTTTATCTTAAATTTTATTATTTTTGAGATCGACAGGAGTGGGCTCCTGCTCCTACGTATCTCCGGTGCAATGGAGAATCAGACTCACGTAGTTCTTTTGTAGAAAATATTTGTGTGTTGTTATTTTTTAATTTTGTTTATTAAATTTTAGGATTTCTAAACCATCACGGCTTATATGTCCTAAAAATAGAATCAACAGAGGTGTACACCCAAGTCAATCCATTGAAGCAAATTAATTTTAGTTTAACATTTTTAATTTTAGAGAGGAGTTTAAAGACATCAAGTTGTCACAACTTGTGCCTTAAAACCTTAGGATTAAAAAGATGTCACATCCAATTAATCCTTTCTCTAAAAAATTAATTAAATATAAAATATTTCTAATTTAAAAAGGACATACAAAGAATAAAATTTAACAAAATAATAATGACAAAAAAAAAGAGGAAATAAAACATATAAAAGATAAGATAGGCAAATTTACCTCAAGATACAATTTGTGGTGAACACAAAACAATCCACCATAAGCTTCTAGTAAAAGCTCCAAGAGAGAAAAAATAAAAGAAATAAAAAAAAAATTAAACTTTCATAGGCTCCATGCTTTGCATTAAGCCCATAATTAATGGATTTTTTTTTTTGGCCTCTATTGCTTGGTAGACACCTCTTTATATAGGGGAAGGAGAAGATGCATGAATGTAAATTATCCAATGTGGGACTTTTAAGTGAAGAGAAGGTAATGTGGGACTTGAGTTTTTTTATGATTAAATGATTCACTTCGGGGTTGATTTTCATTAAGATAGAAGTTGATTTTGGTTTTTGAGATAGAGAGATGAGTTGTAGATTTTTCTACAAGCTTTCTAACGGTGCAAAGAATACCTCAAACGGACAAGTATAACTCAAGATACGACATTGTCTTTCCATGGTATTTATCATAAAAAAAAGAGCTTTTTTCTTCAAAAGTTCTCTTATTTCTTTTTTCTTTTTTTATATTTTATTTTCATTTACCCGGACAAAATTAGGTGTTCACAGTTGCCCCTCTTTACTTAGGTTTTACTAGATAATATGAATAACTAAACGTTTTCATATTATCGTAGTAAAAGATAAGTAAAGATATGAACCCTAATTTTGTTCGGGACCTGAATAGAAAGGCAATGGATATGAAAAACCAAAAAAACATGGGAATTGAAACCATCAAGGCAGTGGGCATAGGGACCCAAAAAGAGTAAAAACAATGGGCGTGAGGACCCGAAACGTAAAAGCGGTGGGCGCGGGGACCCGAAATTGTAAAAGCAGTGAGTGTGGGGACCCAAAACGTAAAAATAGTGGGCGTAGGGACCCAGAAACGTAAAAGTAGTGGGCATGGAGGCCCGAAAACGTAAAAGCAGTGGATGTGGGGACCCGAAAAGGTAAAAGTGGTGGGTGCGAGGACCCGAATGTAAAAGCAGTGGGCGCGAGGACCTGAAAACGTAAAAGTGGTGGGTGCGAGAACTCGAAACGTAAAAGCAGTGGGTGCGGGGACCCGAAAATGTAAAAGTGGTGCAGGGACCCGAAACATAAAAGCAGTGAGCGCAGGGACCCGAAAATGTAAAAGCGGTGGGTATGGGGACCCGAAATGTAAAAGCGGTGGCGTGGGGACCCAAAAACATAAAAGCAGTGGGCGCAGGGACCCGAAAATGTAAAAGTATTGGGTGTGGGGACCCGAAACGTAAAGGCAGTGGGCGCGGGGACTCGAAAATGTAAAAGTAGTGGGCGTGGGGACCCGAAAGTGTAAAAGAGGTGGGTATGGGGACCCGAAATGTAAAAGCGGTGGGCATAGGGACCCGAAAACGTAAAAGCAGTGGGCGTAGGGACCCAAAAATGTAAAAGTAGTGGGTGTGGGGACCCGAAATGTAAAGCGGTGGGCGTGAGAACCCGAAAATGTAAAAGCGGTGGGCACGAGGACCCAATATATGAAAGCAATCGGGCGTGGGGACCTAGAAACTTAGAAACAATGGACATGGGGGCCGAAACTTAAAAACGATGGGCATGGGGACCCATAAACTTAAAAACAACGGGTGTGGGAGCCGAAAACTTAAAAGCAACGGCATGAGGGCCCGATATGTGAAAGGAAAGCAGGTGTTAAGCAAGAAAAACCAAAAGTTAATGACAAGTGATGCAATGTCATGATGGAATGTATGCGTAATGCGAAATGTTTTTGATTAAAAGACTCTCTCTTTTTTTTCTCTCTTTTTTAATGTATGTGTGTTTCTCTTTCCAACATTTGACCCCTTACGGTTTCAAACACCCTGAGCTGTGAAGAGGATTCATAATGAACTTTCTTTCAATCCACTTTAAATCATGCTTGGAGACTTGATTCCTGGCCAACCATGGCTAAGTTATTCAATGCTTCAAACTGTCAATTAGTTGTTACCCTTATTAGAGCTGGTTAAGAATTCACCACATTTCTAGTGGCTTTTGGACTATTCATCATAATTGTAATGCCTTTTTAAATGTTATTGTATGCTTCATTGTCAGTATATAATGAAATAAATGCGGTGAGCTAATGAATTGATGGTGGGGAAAAAGTATTTTATTGCTTAAAAGGGAATCATAAATACAAGAGCAAGTTTAACACAAAAGCAAAATAGATAGATACAATGATAACATAATGAGAATGACAAAACAAGTCAGATTAACAATGCCAATTTCCCATGTCTACAACTTTGAGAACCCGTTGGTTGGCTTTTAAGGACATCAGATGCTTTGGTAAACCTATCAGCTTTCTCTTTCAAATCATCAATTTGCCCCAGTCTTTCTATTGCCATTTTATTTTTTTACCCACTTCCTTGCACAGGTAATTCTAGTGAATAGCTCTAACTTTTGCCTAGACTGCCTTTTCAGGTTTTCAGCCTATCGAGCTTTTTTCTCACTTGACCCTAACTTTTTTCTAGGCCGCTCTTTTTCGAGTTTTCAGCCTATCAAGTCACTCTAACTTTTGCCTAGACCTCATTTGCAGGTTTTCAGTCTAGCGAGCTCTTTTTTTTTCTTTTTCTTTTATTCTTTTTTTGTTTTCTTTGTCTTTCTTTTCATGTATAATATTTCTTGACTGCATCAGAGTTTACGGGAAGCGATAAATCTTGGCCATCCATATTTGAAAGGATTAGAGCTCCTCCTAAAAAGGCCTTCTTCACCACATAAGGACCTTCATACTTTGGAGTCCATTTTCCTCTGTGATTTTTCTGGGTAGGCAACATCTTCTTAAGCACCAAGTTGCCTTCTTGAAACTCTCGAGGATGGACCTTTTTGTCATAAGCTCTCTTCATCCTTCTTTGATATAATTGGCTGTGGCACAGAGCAATCAATCTTTTCTCTTCAATGAGATTCAATTGATCATAGTGAGTTTGAACCCATTCGGCTTCCTCAAGCTTCATTTCTACCAATACTCTCAACGAAGGGATCTCTACTTCGACAGGCAGTACAGCTTCCATCCCATACACCAAAGAATATGGAGTTGCCCTAGTAGAGGTGCGAACGGAAGTGCGATAGCCGTGCAATGCAAAAGGAAGCATGTCATGCCAATCCCTGTATGTTACCACCATCTTCTGGACAATCTTTTTGATACTCTTATTCACTGCTTCTACTGCTCCATTCGTCTTTGGACGATATGGTGAGGAATTGCGATGCTAAATCTTAAAGTGACCACATAACTCCTTCATCATCTTGTTGTATTGAAGGTATTTAGCCACTGTAAGGAATCCCACATCAAATTGTTTCTTAACCTCTTCTTTGATCTTTAATGACACGTCCGGTTTCATTCGCCTCAACTTTTGCTTAACTGAAGGATATTCAGGCTTCAATGGTAATCTGTGCTCAACTATGCCAGGATCTAGCCTGGGCATATCCTAATATGTCCATGCAAAGATATCAACATAGTTAGATAAAAGCTTAAGCAACCTGTCTTGCCCACTCCCTTTCATGGTGGTGCTAACTTTAACTTCCCTTCTATCATTTCCCAGATTGACTATTTCAATTTCTTCTTCATGGGGTCGAATCATTTTGTCCTCCTGTTCCACTAACCTCTTCAACTTAGATGGGGTTCCTAAGTCATCATCGTCCTCGTCAGCTTGATAGATAGGGTGATCAAAGTTGTAGTATGGAACATTAACACTATTATTTTCAAGATGATTATTTTTAGATCTGCAATTTAGGGTTAATGAAGGAAACAAATAGATATTAAGATAGTAGGAGAGAAAGGAAGAGGATGAAAGGGATAACTGGAAAGTTCTAAATGCATTTCATTCATACAATACCAAAAAGTAACATGCAAGCCCATTTAACAAAAAAATGATACTGAAATTATGGGCATAATCATAGAGTTTGCATTACAATTACTTTGAAAGTGAATTAAAAGCCACAGGAAATTCGATTATCTCCCAATTGTGCAGCTCTTCATCAAGGTTACATGGGTATACCAAGTTGACGTGGTTGTCTGCATTTTGATCTTCCTTAGCCATAGTCACTTGATCTGCATGCACCAATCCATCCACTTCGAAAGCTCTGGTAGAGGTCACAAATAGGAATTCTCTCAGTTTTCAGGCTCAGCATGAGGTATTGGTAGAGACACATTTCTAGTGAAGTGAATTACCAACGGCCTCGAAGTAGACACACCTTGTTTTTCTTTTGACTGGGCCATTAGCACATCATTCGTTCTTTGTGATTGGCTTACTTGGACCATGTTTGAGTCCATCAATCCTTGCAAAATCCGCTTAAATTCATCACAATCCTCGATAGAGTGCTCGGCTCTTGGGTGAAGACCACACATTCCTGCTTCAAGGGACCGTCCCTCAATCATCTTATATTTGCATAACTTTGAAAAGACGATTCCCATAGGGTTTTAACTTTCCCCACCTCCCTTACTGGTTGACCGACTTCATTAATGGCATTTACCGATGCACTTCCATGACCTGGCAGTGGATTATTTTTGACGTTTGGACTGTCTTCTTTGAAGCTTAACAACCCCATATCTATTAAGTCTTGCACCTTGAACTTAAACGCCCAACACCTTTCTATAGGATGCCCTATAAACCCTGCATGGTAGTCACATTTGGCATTTGGATCATAGCTTTTTGGATATGGCGGTTGAACAGGTTTTAAAGGGTAAGGGACAATCAAAGAATTGCAGACCAAATGCGGCAAAAGTTCAGTATAGGTCATGGGAATTGGGGCAAGTATTCTTTGTTGGTTATTTGTCTTTTTCTGAGTATTGTTTGTATTGGACTGTGGGACTACTGGTTGGTTTGTCTAAGGCACAATAGGTGACGAAGCTTGTGGTGGTGGTGGTCGGTAGACAATTCCAGGTTGGTAAGGCTGTTGGTATGGTGACTGGGAAACTGTTGCTATTTGTGGATTGTGTATGAACAGTGGTCGATAATTTGGTACAAAATGGATAGGATTGTAATTGGGTATGAATGGTCCTAGCATTACCGCATTTGTTTCTCCTCCTTTTTTTTTATCTGTGGTTATCGGGGATTTCTTTGCACTTACAAATCCTGTTGACAGATGAGCAATTTTCCCACTTCTTACTCCCATTTCAACCCTATCTCCAATAACCACTAGGTCTGAGAAATTCGATGATACGTTTCCAATCATCCTATCGTAGAAGGGTGATTGGAGCGTATCAATGAACATCGTGACCATCTCCTTTTCAGACAATAGAGGTTGTACCTGAGCAACCACACCCCTCCAGCGTTGGGCGTATTCCTTAAAGGTTTCATTCTCTTTTTTCACCATATTTTGTAACTGCGTTCGATCTGGAGCCAGGTCCATGTTGTATTTGTACTGTTTTAAGAAAGCCTCCGCTAAATCCTTCCATGTTCGTACCCGTCCTTGCTCTAAGTTCATGTACCAGCTTAGAGCAACCCCCATAAGGCTCTCTTGGAAGAAATGAATCAACAATTTATCATCATGAGCACAGGCAGCCATCTTCCCACAATACATGGTGAGATGGTTCTTTGGGCAAGTGTCCCCTCTATATTTATCGAATTCAGGAACCTTGAACTTCGGAGGGATCACAACAGTCTGGCACCAAACATAAATCAGTAGCATTAAAGCCATAATGGTCAACTCCTTCGATAGCTCTCAATCTTTCTTCCAGAATCTGCAGCTTATCTTTGGACTGGGTGTTATCAGACTGGCGAGGATGGATGATAACAGTTGGCATTGGGTTAACGTCTTAATGGTTTGGGGGCCCTCCAAGAGTAGTGTTAGGTTGAGGCAAATAGGGTATGTGGGTGAGTTGTGGTGGAGGGACTTGGGTGCCATCGATTTCAAGGTTTGGGTCTTGGGATTGTGTTTGGTTTGTGGGATTTGTGGTGGAGGTTTGACGGTTAACCTCTAGAGTGTGGATGGCCACAGGTTGGGTATAACCAGCAGGGAGGCCATATGGAGGCCATGCTTGAGCACCATGATTAGCTTGTAGGGGCGGAGTGAATCTTGGAGGATAGTCAGGTGTAACTTGAGGTTCTTGAGACGAATTCCTATTTGCACCTCTCCTTGATTCCATCATCTGTAACATCTCCAAGATCTTGTTCATCTGCTCCTTCAATTGGTTCACATCTCCTCTTAGCTCCTTGTGCTGCTGTCCCAGATCTCCTACAATTCCTTCCATGATCTTTGTCTTGGCGCGGGTCTTGTAAGGGTGTCATAGGGATGCTTTTTTTTTTTTTTCCAATATTTTTCCCTTTTTCTTTCACTCTGAAGAAAAATATGCTATAAGTATGCGATAATCATGGGTGAGATAAGAATGCAACATGCCATGATGATTCTCTGTACAACAATGCTTTTTTTTTTTTAATGATAAAATGCAGGATGCTTTCCATAAAATGATAAAAAAACCTTTTGTACTTTCTTTTTTTCTTCTTTTTCTTCTCTTTCTCCTTTTTTTTTTTTTGAATGAACTAAAATGCATGATCATGAAATAGGTAAAAAAAGAACTTTATTATATTTTCCCTTTTTTATATATATATGCTATGTTATTTGAATGCAGGGGTAGATATTGCTCCATTGTAACTTGTAAGGGTTTTCCTAATAGTTGACAGCTCTACGAGTTATTCTAAAATGTGCTTCTCCCAATAGGTGGTTCTATGGTTCTAAAAATGGGTTCCTAGAGCCAAGGACCCTTTCTTAGAATATTAATCACGACAATAGGTAAACTATTGGAAGTGATAACACCTTCGAAAGGATCAAACTCTAGGTGAGGCCTTCATGATAACCAAACTGGATGTACATCCAGAAGGTTACCACTACTCAACCTCGTACCTATCCTAAGCTGCACTCAGGTCCGGGTATAGGACCCCACTCATCAATGTGTATAAGATGTGTACGTGAAGTATGTGAAAGGAGCAATTTCTAAACTACCTAACCTGCAAAACAAAAAACACACATACAATATAATAAAAGGTTTTCTATCCTATGGTTAAAAAGTATGTAAAACATATTTACAAATAGTAAGATATGTAATGAATTAAACTTTGTAAAACAACAAGGCAAACAACAATAAAAGAAAAGAAAAGGGTGATATAAATAAATTAAAAGTCACAAATTTGCTTAATCAATTATGACAGGTTTGACTCTCAAAATGTCCCTAGTGGGGTCGCCATCTGTCACAACCAGGGTCGCGGCGGGACGGCAAAAAAGAGTTTTAAAAACAGGGAGTCGCCACCAATATTTATTAAGGAAAAACATTGGAAAAACCTAAAAGAAAATGGTCTACGAAACCAGATTTTAGGCTCGGGAGTCAATTACGTGTAGGGAAGGTATTAGCATCCTACAACGTCTGTCGTAAAGACGGTTACCTCTAATTGATTAAGCAAATTATTAATGACTTTTAAGATATTTATCTCACCTTAAAATAGTTGCAAGAAGAATTTTATTATTATAAAAATATTTTTATTTTATCTTAAATTTTATTATTTTTGAGATCAACAGGAGTGGGCTCTTGCTCCTACGTATCTCTCAGTGCAATGGAGAATCAGACTCACGTAGTTCTTTTGTAGAAAATATTTGTGTGTTGTTATTTTTTAATTTTGTTTATTAAATTTTAGGATTTCTAAACCGTCACGGCTTATATGTCCTAAAAATAGAATCAACAGAGGTGTACACCCAAGTCAATCCATTGAAGCAAATTAATTTTAGTTTAACATTTTTAATTTTAGAGAGGAGTTTAAAGACATCAAGTTGTCACAACTTGTGCCTTAAAACCTTAGGATTAAAAAGATGTCACATCCAATTAATCCTTTCTCTAAAAAATTAATTAAATATAAAATATTTCTAATTTAAAAAGGACATACAAAGAATAAAATTTAACAAAATAACAATGACAAAAAAAAAAGAGGAAATAAAACATATAAAAGATAAGATAGGCAAATTTACCTCAAGCTACAATTTGTGGTAAACACAAAACAATCCACCACAAGCTTCTAGTAAAAGCTTCAAGAGAGAAAAAATAAAAGAGATAATAAAAAAAATTAAACTTTCATAGGCTCCATGCTTTGCATTAAGCCCATAATTAATAGATTTTTTTTTTGCCTCCATTGCTTGGTAGACACCTCTTTATATAGGGGAAGGAGAAGATGCATGAATGTAAATTGTCCAATGTGGGACTTTTAAGTGAAGGGAAGGTACTGTGGGACTTGAGTTTTTTTATGATTAAATGACTCACTTCGGGGTTGATTTTCATTAAGATAGAAGTTGATTTTAGTTTTTGAGATAGAGAGATGAGTTGTAGATTTTTCTACAAGCTTTCTAACGGTGCAAAGAATACCTCAAACAGACAAGTATAACTCAAGATACGACATTGTCTTTCCATGGTATTTATCATAAAAAAAAAGAGCTTTTTTCTTCAAAAGTTCTCTTATTTCTTATTTCTTTTTTTTATATTTTATTTTCATTTACCCAGACAAAATTAGGTGTTCACAAACAAAAGATTTCCCCTTTTTTACAACAAAGATAATGCTTAGTTCTCGTAATACTTACGATTTATTTTTACAACTAAGCGAATGCTTATTAGATCTCCTAATACTTACAATTCATTTTTACAACTAATCTAATACTTAGGTCTCTTAATATATACTTACAATTTGGAATGAAGTATTTACACACGTCTCCTACTAATTGATTAAGCTAACTACCTACTACATTTTGAAACTAACACTCATGTCATGTGTTATATAGGACATATAACGCTTCAGCACTATCTTTTCTACTACTATTGAAGGAGAGGATATATAATGCTGTGCAAGCACTATCTTTGCTAATGAAAATGGCTTTCTCACTCTCAAAAGACCATTTTTTATATGCTTGATAATGTAGTTGATCTTAAGTTAAAAATATATATTTAACTTATGGACTGCTTATGATTTGGGTAATGTGGTCTTGCATGCATATTGCATCTCATACATACAAATTTCTATAGATACTAACACTATAATTTATGATATTGCTTCGAGATACTATGGACTAGAGCATGGACAAGTTGTTGAGATAATCCATCCATGTCTGACTGGAGAGAGATATCGTATTGTTGTTTAAGAATTTTTCTCAAATTGTTCAACTTTCTTATTTGAAGTATCTGTTAAATATTTTAATTCGGAAGTAGTTCATGTGGACCCGTTGTCTTAATTACCAATTGGACAACTTCACTATATTTGTATTTGAATAATACCAGTATTTACCAAAAAAAAAGATATAATAATACCAGTATCTTTGTTTAATTTTGGTAAATCCAAATGCCTTTTATCTTGGTTCAGATTTCTTTCTTTATGAAACGGTTACCCTGAGGCAATGTATGACTTATGATATCTTAATCATAACCATCGTGAGAACAATATTTGCAAAAGAAATTACCAAAACAATACAATTTATTTATTTTCTGGTTTTGATTTTAGTTGCTACATTTTAAGATGTTGTTAACCATAGGCATCATCATTGCTACCTACGTTGTTATTGACTTGATTAAAAAAGGAACTATGCATTATTTGAAACTTCTACTTTTGAATTTCTTTTTAATTTGTGTAACTTACTTTGATATCCTTTATATATATAAATTAGAATAGTTATCTTGTACGATAAGCATTTTTAGTTGTCAATCTTCAACGAAAGCGTTTTTAGCTGTCGTTCTTCAACGAAAGCATTCTTAAGAATTTTTTTAACCTCTCATATCTTTTAATCTATCATTTTTAATATCTTTAGTTCTAAATTGAATTTCAATATTTTTTAAAAAAAATTATCAATAATTGTAATGACATTGTATCACAATATAAATTATATATTATAAATTTAAAAATATAATCTATATGTTTAAAATATTTATTTATTTTGAATTTTAATTATAATATGATTTATAATATATATTCAGAAGTATTTATTTATTATTAATTTATGTTATATAAAATAAATATTTATTCTATGTAATGTACAGGTTAAAATACTAGTTTTTTTTATAAACATGAAAAATTGTGTCTCCGCCATTAGTTTACTTAGGCCTATTAAAAATTTATCCACTGAATATCAACCATCATTTTTTGAATTCCCTTGTATATTAAATTTAAATATTATTTTTGAGACTTTTTATATTTACTAGTCCACTACATATCATTTTTTAAAATTCCCTTGTACGTATTACATCTAATTTTTTTAGAGTGGATTAACTATCCCATCCATGAAATTATAGTCATATTGTAAGTTTTGTACTAATCAAATATATATATATATATATATATATATATATATATATATATATATATATATTTGATTAGTACAAAACTTACAATATACATATATATATATATATATATATATATATATATATATATACATATATATATATAAGTTTTGTTGTCTTTGCAACGTGACACTATCTTTGAAGGTTAATTTATTTTCTCTGTGAATCTATATCACTCTTGACGATTAAATTGATAATTTATTAATTATAATTTTTGTTAATAAAATAATTATCCTAAAAATCAATATCGAAAGGAATATAATCTATCACAAGCACCATACAAGCAACCACAATCGTATGAAACATCAATCCTCAGTTACACACTTAATATATGACTTGGTTTGGCATAAATCATATTTCAAAGAAAGTACATCAATATACTAACCCATGAGGATGAGGATTCAAGAGGTGAAGAAGAACACAGGACGAAGCATGAGATCGAGGAACATGATGCAGGCCCAGGAAACAGTTAGGAACAACAGCCCGTACACGATCCGAATACCCATTGATTGGTTCTATTTGTTTCAGCTACTAATCACGAAGAATGGCTGAGTGAGGTGGTCGGTATTAACAACATAGAGCAGATAAGAGAGTAGACGAAATTAACGACTTTAGTATCCAAATATGATTAATTATTGGATAAGGTTGTTTTCCAACAATAACAACCCTTTACACGTGTCAATATGTTCTCGTGTACGCGTTGCATGTGGGAGAATTTGACATAACATTGGAGCAGTATATATGAGCTTTGCATTTTCAAAGTCTTACATTATATACTGAGTATGAGTAAGGATGTTAATATGGGAAATTCATCTCAATCCAACCCGTAATAGTTTGGGTTATATTTATTGAACTCGTCTTAACTTGATTCAATTTTGGTATGTTGCGAGTTAGGTTTGCTTACCAAAGTTTTAAAAAAGAATTCATAGAAAAATAAGTGATTTATAAGTTGATTCATTAAATAAATAAAAATTATTTAAATATATGGAGTAAATAGTTTATGACAGTGTAAAAGATTTTTACACTATCATCTAATTACAAATTGATATATATAGTAAGTTTGTTGACTTTGACAATAATTATCTTAAAAGTTACTCTATCGATGATTTTTGATTAGTTGACACTATAAAATTTTTTTATTGATAGTGCATATTTATTAAACTCATAAATATAAACTTAATATCACTACCATAAGAATATTATCCTACTAAATTGTCTTGGCACAAATTTTCTCTAAAAGTTATCATCACGAGTTAAATAAATGTAATGCAAAATAACAATATAACATGAAATCCATAATAGTCTACAAAACGTTATATCCAACAAAACAATATTTAATCAAACATTTAATCAAAACATACAAAAACAAAAAAGCAACGAGTCCCAACTCAACTCACGTCTTGACCAGTTGAGTTGACAAGTTATACGAGTTGAATGGTTAATCACATAACTCAAACCAACCATTTCCTACAGGTTAAATGGATTGACATGTTATGTTCAACCTATTTAGATATCCCTATGTGTGAGCCAAGGTTGTGGCAACTGCAAGGCTATTGAGGCAATTGCCTTAGGTCCCAAATTATCTAAGGTCTTAATTTTTTATATTTATAAAAAATTATTTGTTATTTGTTTGAATTGAATAATTAGGTGATAAATTTTACTATGATATGATATACTATTTGTTACTATTTTCGTTAGTAAGACTATGTATGTAGTCTTAAGTTGTGTTAATTGAAAACTTTGAATATGGATGGATTAAAAAAATATTGTATTAATCTTGAAAAGATTTTAAGTTCTACTGAGTATTATAATATTGAAGATCTTGATTTTTTTTTAAAAAATATTACAAGAAGTACAAACAAAGGAAATTATACTTTACTAAAAATATTAAATTATATCAAAAGATTATATATTTTTTTGAAATGCATGCATTATTTTATAAAATATTATTGACAATACTTGTAATTATTATTGTGGAAAGTAGTTTTTAAAATTAAAATTATTCAAATCTTATTTGATATGAACTATGTTAAAGGATAAATTATATGAATTATCATTCTATATATTGACAGTAAAATGTTAGAAATATTTAATTTCAAAACTTTGATTAATAATTTTGTAGCCAATAAAAAAATGAAATAAAAATTGATCAATCATATTAAATTAGACTTTGAATATAATTTTTTCCTAAGACTTCAGAATTTCTAGAAACAGCCTGGTGTGAGCTTGTGTTACATGTTAAAATAAGAGGTAGCAAAATAGGTTGGGCTAGTTGGGTCAAGCTGAACCCACTTGCTAATATATAGGGCTTGTACTATAATTTTGAGCCCAAATTAAATGTGGACCTTTTTAACTTGATCTGATAAAGCCTATGTCATAATCGAGCTTAGGCTGGGCTAGTTCGGTCGAGTTTGAGCTACTTGTTTTTTTAAATATTGTTAAGAGAAAATGAGACTAAGAGAAGTTTAGGACACTAAAAATAATTCGTTGTCTCAAACTTTCATTTGTTTGACATAGGCTTTGATATTTGATTTTGACAAAGGCTACTTACAAAGTGTTGGGGAAACAAACCCCTTCACACCCAACACCATATAATGAAAATAGTGGAAGATGCTAATTTAACGTGGTTTGATACCTCTTACCCATGTCTACATGAACATCTTAATATTGATTCATTCTCAATAAAATTCATTTCATTAGAAGTCTTCTAGACAAACGTGTGAAACCCTATCTTCACATGACCCCCCTCTCCAGGTTGGGGTAATTCTTCTCATCTTAAGAACCTCTATTGTTAGACCTAGCATCCTAATCTTAAAAGAGAAACGAATCCTAAAATAAATACAATATTTTTAAATTAAACAATATCCTAAAAATTTGAAATTAGAAATTTGACTTGTCTCTCAATAATTCCCTTAATTAAAATTTTCAAACTTCCTCTTCAACTTTCGTCGTCATGGATGCTTGTCCTAGTCATCTTCAAGCACGCTTCTACTCTATAAACTTTGGTGTGTTCCTCGCCTTCGCTCTATGAGTATTGGATGGTGACATTTCTTGCACTTGCGCCACTGTTAGCTACTTAGGACACATTGCTTGACTTCCACATCGTCAAGAAGACTTCCAACACAAAAATTTGCATCATCGTTAACTATTGGGACACGCCTTTTGACTTCCACATTGCCAATAAGACTTTCGACACAAGAATCCTACACAAATTCACCATTAGCTTCATCGAGCTTCAAAACTCATCTCATAGGTCACTAAGCCACACAACCATCAACTTTGATACCATTGTTAGGGAAACAAACCCTTTCACACACAACACCACATAATGAAAATAGCATAAGGACACCAATTTAACATGGTTCGACATCTTTTGCTTACATCCATAGGAACATCTCAATATTCATTCATTCATTCAAATAACATTACATCCCATTACAAGTTTTTTAGACAAACTTGTGAAACCCTCCCTTCACATGACCCCTCTCTCTAGACCAAGATGGTTCTTCTCATTTTACAAACCTCTATTTGTAGACCTAGCATCCTAATATTAAAAGAGGAAACAAATCCTAAAATAAAGACAATATTTTTAAATTAAACAATATCCGAAAGATTTGAAATTGAAAATTTGAATTGTCTTCCAAGATAAAGTTATAGTACATATTCCAAATTATATTTTATCTTTTTTGAGTTACATATATTTAAGATGTTAGGACACTTTTAAATCTTTAATTTGTTTGACATAGGCTATCTATAGAGTTACAATACATGTATTATGTTTTGTACTTTTTGAGTTATGTAAATTTACAACGGTATAAGACCTTTGTAACATTTACAAACTCATACATAAACCATTAAATATATAACCACTCTTACTGTAACTTTTAAAAAATGATAAATGAGATTATTTTATAAGATATAAGTGTTTTTTGTATTAAAAACAATCAAAGTGATTGTCATAATACCACATTTCAATCTTTTTTCTAAATGTAATAATATACTAAAATAATTATCTATATTTTATTTATTACACTAAAATAATACGTCAATAAAAATAATTATCATAGTGTATTTCAATGTTGAATTTTGAAGAAAAGTAAAAAATTCAACCAAAATAAAATTAAATAAAGTAAAAAATGGCGGGCTTGCTCAAAAAGCCTGTAACCCGTATAGGACTGAGCTTAGATCAAATTAGAAGACTAAATAAAATTCAAGCATTTTTGGCCCAGCTTATTATAGCTCGTAGCTGGCCTGCATTGGGCAGGCCCGCAGTGAGTCGAGTAGTCCTTTTCGCTACCTCTAGATAAAATCTCCTATCTTTAGGCTTTTTGATCAAATAGGAACACTGTTAGAATTCTTATAAAAATAGAAATAATATGTTTTATTAATTTGGAGAGATTTAAGTAACGGAGTTTTTAAATTTTTATTTTTATTGTAATATGCGTTGTGCTTGCTAGTTTAAGTGACACACGATGTTATCTACTTTAAATAAGTACTAGAGAAAAGACTTGCATTTCGTGCCTCTCTTTATTGAGAGAAGGAGTATAATGGGTAGTTTAAAAAATAGTTAAAAGATAAAATAATAGATAATTTAGAAAATAATTAAAAAGTATAGTAGTTCAATAAAAAAATAGAGACAAAAATAGGATATCCTCTTTATTATAGTTATAGATAGTATTTGAAATAATTTATCAAATTTAAATGAGTCACACGTGATAATTATAGAGAAATCACAATAAATTAATTGAATATTATTCGATTAAACAAGATTGGATGATGTTTTGGGAGTATGTGTCGAAGTCGGCAACTAGGTATAAATGTCTTCCAATGTCAATAGATGTAGTGCATGTTTGTATTTCCATTCAAAACTTGGTTGAACATCAATTTAGGTCAGTTCAAGCATAAAGTGTCCAAGTTCTTGTTTTAAGTTCCTTAGAAATAAAAAATTATTTAGTATTATTTATATAACTTGTATTATTAGTTGGTTTAGTGTAGTAATAATTAAAGTGTATTTTTTTTCTTGGTAAATAATTAAGGTTTGGATTTTGTTGAAAAAAAAAACAGTTTTTATTTTTTGTTACTCTTATTAGTTTTAAAAAGGTTTTACCACAAAAATTTGCTTTAGACCTAAAAATATATTGGACCAACCTTATATCCTACAATTTTCTTCAATCACGTTTGAGTGCATTGAACGATGTGTAAACAATAATGCAAACACATCAGTAGTAAGTATTAATTCATGGCAGATGATGTAGTGGTGGTGGCCACCTATACTAACATTATGACATTCAATTTAGCAGGTGTTAAACAAATTAATGGTAGGGTTAAAAAATCTCGTACCAACACGGTGGTTCTCCCTGTATTATTTATAAGCATTGGTTGGTATAGAGTAGGTGAGATGTGGTCAAAGTCGTGATTGCCGCAAGGCCAACAAGGCAGTAGTTTAGGCCACCTTTCGAATTTTTAATTTTTTTTACATATATTTTTAAAATTATTTTTAATTTAAATTATTAGATGATAAATTTCATTATATTATTTGTAGTTAATTTATTAGTAAAATTATACAATTTAAAAATATGTATATACATAGATAGTTATAAATTATTTGAGAAGTTTTATTACTTATTCAAAATATTATAGGGAAAATAAATTTACATTTGCTTTAAATTCAAACAAAAAAAAATGACATTAGAATGAATATAGAGATTAAATTTCATAAAGATAGTATGATTTGTATAAAAATTATTTTGATGAAAATGATAGTGACGAGATCACACATTCGGTTAAAGATTAATTTTAGTTTTCTTTATTTTGTATACATATTAAATGAATTTATTTTCTTTTATTCACAACTTATTTGAAAAAAAATTAAAATATCAAATCACTTTTGAACTTTTTTATTTGAATCCCAATATTTGAGAATTTTAAAGGAGAATGAATTGAAAAAAAAATTATTGTATTAATCTTGAAACAAATTTAAGTTTTAGAGAGCATTAACTTGATATTATTGGTCTAGGCTTTTTTTTTTTCTTTTTCCTAAATTGAATGTACTAAAAAAATACTAACTAAAGAAAATAATGGTCTATTAGAAGTATTAAACTATATTGAAAAATTGATTTTTTTTTTCAAATGCATATTAAAATTGTTGTCATTATCAAAAGAAATTTTTCAAAATTAAAATTTTTAGATTCAATTTGATATCAATTATATTGCAAGATAGTAATTGAATGAATGGTCATAGAGTAAAATGTTATATTGCTTGATTATTAAATTTTATTCAACAAATTTACAATTCAAAAAATTAGAAAAATAAAATGTAAATTCATAAATTATAATAAAGTAGAACTCAAACATAAAATTTGCCTAAAACATCACAATTTCTAAAAAGGGCCCTGAATGTGGTCAACTATTGTCATCAACCAACTACTGTTTGTGATTCCCTTACTGTTTCTATAATCATGTGAGGTTGCCATACTAGTATATAGTGATATAGTAGCAGTTCTTTAAATAGCAGAGAGATATCTCGACTAACTGATAGTTCAACTCTATTTCGATCTCGCCTTGTATGAAAATTTGATATGAAAGTATAGTAGTATATAAATTATATAAATAAATTATAAACATACACATTTTATATATGATTATATAGTTATTTCATAATATAATTTTATTACGTATAATTTACCACATTGGACGTGATATTGAACATACTATTCTCTTTACACTTATTATTTTTCAAATATTTACTACAAAAAGAAATATCATTATTTAGTAAGTGTTTCAATTATTCTTTTTTAATTTGATATTATTTTCACGTTATTATAAAAAAAATATTATATGAATTAGCCATATATAAACAACTCAATATTTTTTTAAAATTAATAATAGATAAATTCACTCCGTACTATAAATGAATACATATACTAGTGCAATGCATGCATACATATAATAGTACAAGAACGTAGCAAGCTAATTTATTATTCAAGAATGAATAGACGGTTATTTAATTTATTTATTTTTCTCTCTATTAAGAGTAGAAAACTGGTGAACTACTGACCAATTGTTTATAGATGTAAATTAAGGAGATGGTATTCAAACAAACGGGTCCATAGCTCAGTGGTAGAGCATTTGACTGCAGATCAAGAGGTCACCGGTTCGAACCCGGTTGGGCCCTCTGGATTCATTCTTTTTTCCATTTATTTAGCTGAGCACATCTTTTCCTTTTGTTCACAATAATTAGTGTAATTAATAATTTTTCCTTTTCAATTTTTACAACACTACTCTGTACTTTCGTCGTGAGAAAATCATATGGTTTCATTTTCATAGTAAATCAAATGTCTTGCTCTCAATACGTTAAAATGGCAGAAATGTTAGTATTATACTTTTTTTTCACACACTTTGAATATTTAATTATTAAATAAAGTTGAGAAATGTTAATAATACACTCTTTGTTATTAACTAAAATTTATTAGAAATCACAAAAATTTATGAATCTCATTTCATATTTATTGAACCGCACCCATGATTTTACTAAATTTCATCCAATAATAGAGAGTATTAGAAAGAGTGGATTAGAGAATGTGTTATTAACACTATTTAATAAAATTTATATGTATCTTATTAAATAGAAAGTAAGCTAAAATTGTTTAATAAAAATCACTTAATTATAAATAGTGTGCATAAAAAATATATTATTCCTTTCTTTCTCTTAGAAACATTGATCCTATATATGGTGAAATATTATAGAATGATCTTTCATATGATTTTGGAAATAAATGTTAAAGTAATGTCTTTTTAAGAGTTTGAGGTCTTATAAGACAAAAAGTAGGGAAACAAATATTTTTCTTTCACCCCCTTTCTCAAGCAAACACACATTTTAACTATTAGAGTTGCCTAGCAGTGGAAAATTTGAGTAATTTATATAAAATTCTAAATTCAAACTTTATTTTCACCATTATACATACACACACAAAAATAAAAAATAAAAAAATTAGCATGCACAGTTACACACATTTTACCATGAACGGCTAAAGAGAATAACAGTCTACAGACTTTCAACAAATAAATTTTAAGATATTCATATATTTAGATAACATAGGTCTATTCTATAAGCTAAAATATTGTAGTATGACCTCTCATATGACTTTTGGAAAATTACATGTTAAATTATGTTGTGAAAATCATATTGGATTAATTGGTTCGACAAATTGAAAATCTATATATCAATCAACAAAACTGATTAAGAGTTGGCTAAACTAGTGGTTTAGCCGTTGAAATCAATTTCTAGAAAATGGTTTAAAATAGCAATATTCTCTCTGCCATATCAACTACATACCTAGAGTACCAACATGTTGTTGGTTTGAGTGGTACTAGGCTTGAATCCTTTAAGCAAGGTCTCAGGTACGAGTCTTGTGGATGAAAAAAAATGTGGTTGGACTCCACTAAAGGTGGTTGGACAAGTTTTTTGACAGAGATTAGTCATTGATAAAGCCAGTGAATACTTCACATTTGTAGCATGGTTACCATAAAAGCTACATACCTAGAATATCGATCACTAAACTACACATTTTTTTTTTGGATCACCATGTTATATGTGTAAAGTATCTATTGACTTTATCGAAGACTAATTTTTACCGAAGAACTTGGCTAGCCACCTTCAGTGAGGTCTTCCCTTCCAACTTCATTTTTTTCATCCACAAGGTTCGAATTCGAGACTTTGCCTAAAGAATCTTAGCCCAGTTCCACTTGAACTCACGACATGTTTGTATGCTTAACATGACATTTGATATTTGTTGACTTTCATTAATAATTTGTACTACGTTATAATTAAAACATTTAACACCATATTACGTATTTAAATTTAAATAATTTTTTACAATATAAATTATTTTCTGAACTTACAAAAATGTCTATCACGCACTTGATTATAAAATATATAAATATAAATATAATTTTATTTGTATATTAATTTATTATTTAATGTATTATATAAAATTAAAAGTGTAAATATTTAGTTATCACTTATTCGACTGCGATTCAACCAATAAAACTGTGAATTAATGTTTCTAGTAACTGGTTCAATTTTAAGAACATTGTATTACTAAAAAAAAAAAAATAGTTAGAATAATGTTTTCTGTTTTTATAGTTTTACCTTAGAATCCTCCCGTGCAAGAGAAAGTTCAACAAGTTTTCTTCATTCACCCCTTTCTCAAACATTCTATACACACATATTAGCACCATGATTGTAACATCTCAAGAGTATAACACTGTAGAAACTTTCAACATATACATTTTAACATACATGTTCAGAAAACAAATCAGATAACAAAATCAGTCCACTTCTAAGGCATAATAATAGCTTTTTTTCTTTCGGTCCAAATAATCTTTCTCCATATCATCCATGCCCATCACCTGGCACACCTGCCATTTGGGCCTTCAGTTATTGGGCTGGTATCATCCCCTTGCTTCTTGTTCTCAAGGTTGCATAACTTATTCTGTCGTTCAACCTTTCTCAAGTGGCTTCTTAAAGCTCGTAATTTTTTTTTTTCTTATATAATCCTTCTATTTTGTCCGTTAAACATTGTTTTTGTTTACATTTCCCGCCTCTGAACATAGTTTTTTTTACCCAATCCCATATTTTGAAAAAGAAGAACAAAAACATAGTTAAACTTATTATAGATGATAGCCAATGGTGCAATAAGTGGAGCACCACCAGCATTACAGTACCCTGATACATTGGGAAGCCTGTAATGAAGTCTAATCACAAACCTTCCCAAGGTTGCCATGGGTTGCAATTTGCAAAAATCCAGCTGTTTTCTGTGTAGAATATTTGGTGTGCTAGCTATCTGAATTCTGAGCCCTGTAAAGTGTTTGAGTTTGACATCTTGTTCGGTCTTATATTCATGATCTGAGCTAATACATGAAACTATTAAGTATTTCGTGCATCAAACGAACATTTCTTAAGTAAACAAATATAAATAACTTAGATTTAAGAAAAAAAAAAGATTTTAAAAGTTAAAATGAATTAATTTCAAAGTATAGGTATTTAAAATCTAAGATAAAAAGACAAATTTTAATATAATTTTTTTTAAAATAATTAAAGTTAACCACTCAATCTAAAAATGCCGAGCTTTTTAGGGAGCTTGAAGTGAAGACAAACAAGTAGAAGCCAGAATACACTAAGTGCAAATACTACACGTTTTACAGAAGTTTAATACAAAAATTTACAAAACACAATTTTTCTAACTCAATTGGAAGAAAAATATTATGACTTTTTTTTATTCTATTAATTATGCAAATGATAAATCCCGTTCAGCAGAAAGGAGGGGGGCAAAGGATAAAACCCAGACATTACAACAGATTGAAATGACCTGTAATCAAGCCGAGAAGTTAAAAATTTGATTCTCGTGGGAGCTATGCAACCAGAAAAGATTTACAGTAAATTTCAAATACATATGATATGAGACACCTTCACATGATGGCAGGTCTTTAAAAAATTCAGCGGTAGAAATTAGTTTTTCATTGGGTTGATTACATTACATTTATTGTAGAAGGTATCACAAGACGCTCGGGAACTTGGATAAGCCGTAGGAACCAACTACATTAACCATTCACCTTGCCCTGAGTATTCCAACCAGGTCTGGTGCACATGCACCAAAGTGAACCAATCCGAATCCTGAAACTCAAATTTCATTCTTCTCAGCAAAAATTAAAGACAACACATGAAAAATAGTTGATGCATTGCAACATACCTTTTTGCTTAGTATGATAGTTACAACACAGCCTTGCCGCTCTTCACCTGCAATGTTGGCAAATTAGCAGTAGGTAAAAGGGTAATATATGCAATGCAAAATTTTCTAATTTCCTAGCAGATGGACTACCCAGCAGATAGATTATTCATAAAAATAATCCCATCATAAAAACAAGATAAACAATTGCTTATTTTGAGAGATATAAAGGGGTGGGAAATGCAAAGAGCATGAACAGAAAAAAAGTAATGCAAACTCATACCAGATAACTCCCACTTGTCAAACTTCATTAGCCATGTATCTGAACCTATCTGTGTAGTCAATACATCATCCACCCAAATCCTAAACTGTTTTCCCTGTTTGTCACCATACACATTTCTCAAAATATTTACATACTCCTTAATATTATGGTCAGCACCAGAAGGATGGATAAAAACACTAGATGGGATCTGCATATTAAAAGAAAGAACAATTTAGATACTTCTCCAAAAGGAAACTCTTACACGAAGACTTGACAATGAAAAAAGTCATGTCCAAGTGCATCATTGGAAAAATAAAGCACTAGTAAAATAAGAAAGATAAAATCCAAATAATTATGGTGGGAAGGTAAAGAGAGAGAGAGAGAGAGAGAGGAAGAAAGAAGCTTTTCCATAGACTTATGATAGACTTTCCTGGAAATCAACCATGGCAATGTCTTATTCCAAGTTGTTGAAATGGTTGAACAGTTTACCAAGAATGTGGAATATATAAGAAAATGTAGGATGGTCATATATGCTAGCGTAAAACTTAATGTTTGTGTAGAAAAAAACTTAATAGTGAAGGAAGATATTCTAGAAAAGAAAAATATATGCCAAAATAAGATATTCTTCATCAACAACATGCACTCAGAAAAGGGGAAATAGAAAATTATACCAAAGCAAAGTGAACAATGAACCAAAAAACTTAAGACATGTAAAAACAATGGACAAATTGATTGATTGCTCCCCAGATATGGATAAAAAATTAAAAATTTCATCCTATTTGGATATTTAATTTCCTGTTTGTAAATCTCAGAACTTGCTAGTCCATGAAATGTGAATATAGAAATAATGCAGCAAAAAGTATGAGAGAAATGATTTGGTAAAATGGAGTTAATTTGGATAACATTTCAAATACCCAGTAGTCTGCAAACAAAAAATAGAACACACAATAGGTAATCTGTAAAGGTAAAGGATATCAGACATACAGCGGTTGCCTTTATGCCAGCAATAAACAGCTCAGAGTTCTCAACTTCTGCTCGCCTCCACTTTTCAAGTGACAAACAAAAGTTCACTATTTCAAGACCTGGAGATATAGTTTCAACATGTTCATGTCCAACGTCTGAAACATCTCTTGGGGACAGGTTTTGGCCTAACTTAAAATGACCTATGGCTTGTATTATCCCAGATGCACAACGCTCTGAGGCATGAAGAATCTTGGGGTTGTTTTTTGCATTTTCTGCATGCCACTGCAACAATTCCTCTTGGGCATTGCTTACCTACACATCGAACAAAAACAGATGCAATATGCAGGACGATCTCAATTTTTGACTAATAAGGCAAAGTATGGTAATAAACAGGCTAAATCACCAACCATGACTCCATAAACTCCTGGAATGCTGAACAGCTCGGCATCATTTCCAGAGTCACCACAAACAAGAGTATTAAGAGGTGGCTTTCCCTCAGTCTCAAACTTTTTGAGCAGATAGGCAAGAGCTTGACCTTTGCCAGCACCTTTTGGTAATACATCCAAGTCAATTCCTCCACTATATATTATTTTAACATCCAACTGGCCAAAAATTAAGCAATGTTATGGAACTATATACATTATTAAACATGCAAAGTAAGATGTTAAAAAACTCCAAATTATACACTCAAACTATACATATGAAATTCTAGACGAAGAAACCAATGAATATAAATGCGTTATAGCTTACCCCACGCCCATCCAAAACCTTAGAAAGAGCTTCTGTCACATGCTGAGCCTTGTCTTTCTCAACATAAAAGCTAACCTTGTGCGGCCGTTGTTCTGTTTCTGCCTGCACCATCAGTCATGAATCAAACCATTCTAAGATGCTACGTCAAAAAAAATTATCAAAGAATCAAACAAGACACACTATACACCCGAATCAAAGAATACAAACTAGAAACAAATCGTTGGGATCATCATCACCACCTATAAACCATACCTGACGCTTAAGTTCGGGAAACTTGCTTGTTTCCTCAATGACTATGTCCTTGTTCCATTTCTGGTTCAAAAGCTGAACCCATCCATCATCAGGCACCATTGACTTACCATAAGTAATCTCAGTCCCCACAGACATAATCGCTATATCAGGAGTTATCATGGGCTTTTCCCTCCTCAGTTGCTTGTAGAGTGTAGGTGACCTCCCAGTTGAGAACACCAGTAGAGAATCTTGGCGATAATGGGCTTCCCAAAGGGCATTGAACCTAAAAAGGGAACTATTCTCAGAGTCATGATGATCAACCTGCAACCAATACACATCAACCATTCAAACCACAACCACCATCACCACCACCGCCAATGATAATAATAACAAGGTTTTAAATAACAGTCCATGACTGTGATTTCGGCTGCAACATCAAGGGTTTTGGGGTGTCCGTGACTGCAATTCTGGCCACATCGGCCACATTTGTCCACAATTTTGCGATTGCGGCCGCAATATAAAACCTTGAACAATAATAATAATAATAAGATGAGCAGTTACAGAGACATACCATTGTGTGATCGAGATCCGAAACAATCATGAGCCGCGGAGAAGATTTTAGTCGATCCATGATGTTGAATCCCCAATTCGATCCTGCAAATAGAAATTTAACGCAAAAAGGGAAAGATTATTGTATGAAGATTTTGTGCAGTACGTTCCTGAGCAGAAATTAACAAATAAATCAAAATGATAAAGTAATAAGTGACTATGTATGTATGTATGTAATTGTGTGCATGAGCTCTCTCTATTTAACTCAAATTCTGACGATGGAAGTGGCAACTATCTATCTCACAGTTTCATTAAGTTACTCAGAACAAAAATAAATATAAAAATAATTACCTAAAAGTGGGCTTATCTTTGAAAGTTGAAATGGAAATGGAAAACACTTTGTTGGGAGAAAAGAAGAAATAGGAATTGCGATGAGAAGGAAGAAGGCGCTGGTGATGAGAATTACCTGCAATAGAATGAATAGAGATTGTGAAGTGGATTTATAATAATTATAATTAATATAATATAATATTATGATGGAGGAAGAAGAAGAAGAGGAGAAGGAGGAAGGGATTGCAGTGATGAGAGTATAATAGAACTAACAGTTGGATCCAAATCGGTTGCCGCTTATTCTGTGTCTCTGATTGTGAGGGGTAGACGCTCACTCCCATGTCACAACCAAACTAAATGATCATGCATTTTAAGGGTATGATTCGCCATTTTTTTTTAAAGATAAAATTTAAAACAAGAATTTAATTAAAAGTTTAACTGTTGTATTTTAGTAAAAAAAATACCCTATTAATTAATTTGAAATCATCTTTTGAAATGATTTTTAAAATAGTTATTAATTGTAAAAGCCAATAAATTTATATAAGAGTTTGTGCTTGATTCACAATATAAAAATCTATTTATGACAGCTTTAAAAGTAACTCAAGAGAAAGAGAAGAAAATAACGGGAGAAACCAGAAAGTGAGGAGAGAGAAAGAAAAGAAGAGGGAGAGAAAAAAAGAAGAAGAGAAGCTAGTTTCTCATTTAGGTTTTTTGGTACATACATCATTTTTTTAAAATATTTATTTTTATTTTTATATAAGAATTAAGCTACTTATAAATTATTTAATTTGAAAAATGTTGTATTTTATTTTTTCAGTCTCACTTTTAATTACAAAAATATAATTTATTTTATTTTATTTTCTATTCTCGAAAGTTTATATAAAAATAGTTAAAATAATCTACTACTATTTATTGTTTTATTTTCTATTTTTACTATTTCTTATATAAATTTAAAATAAAATATAAAAAATATTTCATTAAACCAAGTGATCATAATTTTTTAAGAATATTTTATTATAGGTTTGACCCGAATTAATTTTTTTTCTTCTCCTTAAAAAAAGAAGTTAGACCAAACACAATTTATATAAAGGCTCTTAAAAAAATAAATAACTTATTTTTTAGAAGAAATCATGAGAATAAGCTGTTAGAAAAACTAAATGAAGGAGCTTTTGAAAAACTGGTGAAGAGACTTTTTATGCTAGACCATAGTTCGAATCCTGCAAACCTATATTTTATGCTACTATTTTTATTACTTTGTTGTATAGTTATATTTTGCTGTATATCTATTTTTTATTTTATTTTTTGGGTAAGCTTTTTTTATTATATGGTCCATTGTACCTTCTTGAACATGATCTCAAAGCTGCTTTATTTTAAAAATATATATTAATGATTAATAGTAATGAAATTCTTATTTTTTATTAATTTGACGCTACTAATCAGAGAGATCATAAATTTTGTTTATGTAATCATTTCGTGTAAAAATGTTTTATTACTAAAATAGGTAATCCGAGTACTGAAGAACTGCTTTTAAATAATTTTATTTTAAGATAAACATTTGACATTATTTTTATAACATTAAAAAGTATCACAAAAGCTTTTTAAAATGGGTATAAGAGCATTTCTATTTTAGCATTTCTCTTTTTTTACTTTTTACTAACCTTAAATGGGTTCCACCATTACATATCATTAATTTTTACTTTTTACAACTTCAGCAACTCTTTTTATTTCACTCAACAATTTTAAAAACTTTACTAAATAGGTCTCACAAATAACTTCATATCCTTGTATTTTATCACATTAATTTTTATTAGTTGCTTTTTTTATTATCATGATAATATAATTGAGACAAAAAAGAGATAAGAACCGAAACTTATTTAAGCACCTGCTTGCTTGAGAAGTGCTTAATAAGCACCATCTCTAACAAAAAAAATCTTATCAAACATGGCGCTTAATAAGAAAAATGAATATAGACACCACCTACAGAGATGGTCTAAGCAATAAATTTTGATAATTAATTTTGTAATATTTTTATTTTCCGATACTCTAAAGTTTTATTTTTTGATATGTAATATTATAAAGTTTTAAAAATAAAATAGTGGCAAGTTAGGTAAATGAAATAATGGCATAAATATAATAACACGATATATTTTTTTTATTTTAAATGAGAAATACGTTGACATAATAATATAAAAATAAAAAATATTCGTAAGAAATGAATTAGTGTTTGTTAAAATAAAAAATAAATAAAATTACATAATTAAATTAATACGTCTTGATTCTTTGTCTCTGTTGGAATTAAAATCACCTTTTCAAAAAAATAAAAAATTGATACGGTACCCTTTTGTTCTGTTTTTAATTAGTTAGGTTGAAAATACTAAATTTTGAAAACTTTTAGAAACTAAAGAACAACGTTATAGATGAATGTCCTAGCGAAGAAAGAATGTCCTTCACACACATGAAGTAGGCACGAGATAATGAAATGAGGGGCCAGCGTTCAATTTGGGTTACCAAATCGGATTGGATTCGATCAATTATCACGAGGGGGAATATGGCATCTCAAGCAAACAAACTAAAGAACAATAATAAATTGTATCTACAAATAATAAAAATAACAAAAATTAAAGCCTCTCTTGCATTTTTCCTTTTCGTATTTCAGTTAAAGAAAATGTTAGGTAACTTTGCTAAGTATATTAGCATATTCGATGGAATCTTGCAATAAATAAACAGATAGCATATTCGTGGGGAACATATTAGCAATCAAATTTTTAAATAGTATTTTGCTATCTTTTAGATTTTTCTAAAGGTTCTCAAATATAAAAGCTACCAAATTGTTCACAATAAAGAAATGGCCCAGTCTGAAACTTTTGCCGGGGCATAAAATCCAGTCAGCAAAAATAAAAGGTAACGATATATATGTTCATCCATTTGGCATCTACAAGGATAAAGATCAACATACATTTTATTTTTGGGATGTATGGATAGAAGAAATAGAGAGATAGAGAGAAAAAGAATGAAAGAGAGAGAAAATGATAGATGATGTATGAAAAATTAAAAAAGAGATTAGTAAGGTGGAAGAAAAAGTAAGTGTATGATAATAATAATTCAGAACTCAAATAAAGACAAATATTGAGCTACCACAATGAAAATGGAATAAGAGAAATCATTACACAAAATCCAAAGTGGTCCAATGAGGTTTAACTTGTAATTTGCAAGAATCCTTAACCAACAATTGGGAATGCATTTCCAATTTTACATCCAAAAAAAAAAAACACTAGACCACCAATTTGGTCCCTAAAAGAGTAAGGCGTTGGTAGTTTAGTCTCTAAATTGAAGGAAATTAAAAAAAAAAAAAAAAAAGCCCCTGAAACCACATTTGTTGATCACTGTAGTTCAAAATTAGATATCTTTTACCTAACCCTCTTAATAGTGTTGACGTGGCACATTAAATGACATATGTTGTTCCTTTTGGCCTTTGTAACATCCCATGACGTCATATTAGATTAACTAACTCTAATTATAGAATAATTCAATTTTAAGAAAAAGTTATTTAATTTAATTACAAAAATCCATGTGATTTTTTGGCATTTTGAATGCAGAAGATGAAATACATAATAATAATTAATGTAAAGAAACATTATAAATAACTTCTGAATAAATATCCATGCGTCATAAATAAAATAAGTATGTTGCACCAAATAGTGCTACAAAATCATAATTTGGAACCAAATAATGATATCAATTTTACAACAAAAGACTAGTAAGGATATTAATGAAATACTTTACAAACTTAAAAAGTCAAATCATAATACAACAACATATGGATCCTTAAGTTGACCCACTAGACTTTACCTGTAAGTCTAGCACAATTCAAGAGAATCTTCCTTCAACTCGAGAGATTGACTTTTGACTGAAGGTGAAAACCTCTCGTAGATGAAGTCACGGACAAATCTCTCAACACATCATATGCTTCTGAGATGCGAACATCACGATCATCGAACAAACACATACAAAAAGAATAAGCATGCACACATAGGTACTATAGAAGTATGGTGGATAATGTAATGACTCGCTGTCGCTATACTACTAACTAACATACTCATGGAATAATTCAATTCAATTAAAAAAAAACTCTTATTAGCTTTCTTATGAAAATATAAGTAATTTTTTTTTACATTTGTGAAAAAATAACATTCATCAAATAAATTTCACAATTAAAGGTATAGCATTAAACAAAAGTAAATACTAGATAATACTGCTCATGCATATAAGAAAGTAGAATAATATATTGTGCCTTTTGACACTATAACCCATAATCAAATAATATCAAAGGATTTCAAAAAGTGAAAATACATGATTAGAAAATCAAATATCTAACAAAGAAAGTATATCAGAGAATAGAGGGACAAGATTTTAATACGAGACCCACCTACACCATCGTTGGCCATTCTAAACAACCTACATTCACTATTAGGAGGGCTTAAATGTACTAGTCCACCTCCTCTTCCAAGCTAGGACACAAACGACAGAAACCTAGTCACGTGGTCTTCTACGATCTCCACTGTGTACAAATGAGGTCTCAAATGAAACTTGCGAAGGTATAATGAGACGCTTGCCTTATATCTACGATGGGAAGCCAAAACTCTAGAGTCACATTCATCAAAAATGAGAGGAGGGGCCTCCAAACCGTAACAGACGTGACAATAAAATCTCCTATATATCTAACCATTTGGGAAAGCAGATAGTGAACCATACACCATTGTAACCAACATCAATCTCATTGAAGTCGAAGAAGAAGGTACCTAAATGTTGGTATGGTCTCGACATTTGTTCTTGCGAACGTGAATGTCATAATTGTAACAGTCAACACACACATAGACAAATAAGTAAGGGTAAGCTTACTTTAAAAATTAACGTGGAAGTGCATACATGATACATATATCCTAAGACAAATCATAAATATAAACAGTATCATCATTCCATAGTACATATCACATAAATAGGCATATTGCATTGCAACAACAAGATATCAATAGGTACACATTATGATGTAATATGTTGACAGTCATGTAATGCAGCAGATTTAACTCCACAGAGATTCCTAAGTAACCAGTCAAACGTCTCCCTTACACATGGTACAATAATAATCAGTGACTCGTAGGTCCAAAAGGCAATATGCGTCACAAAGCATTTAAGCTATGCTAGTATTAATTATATGGAGCAGACTAGTAGCATCGTTAAGATAGGATATGGGGTAGTAGCCACCGTGACTCAAGGCTTGCAATGACCTTGAGGATAGGTAGATAAGTGATTCCATAAAGGGCTAAGGTCATTGTTGTAACGACCCTTTGCCATCACAGTACTACAAACAAACCCCTATATATATATAAAGACACTTAATAATAATCAATCCACGTGTTACTTTAATATATACTAGATATGAGATAATACTATATACAGGCCCATTTACATATACAACACCAAGGGAGAAACAAAAACCAAACTCCCTATAGCTAGGTCAGTTATACAACATATACATCTAATCCAAAAAGAAACAAAAAAAGCTTTTAGAAAAGCTCTACCCAAAAAGGGCCTCCAAAACTCTCCATCTAAGACCTCCTCCATTAGTTTTGAGAAGCTGGATCTACAGACGCCTCTCCTTCTACTCCCACACCAAAATGATGTGATCATCATAGTCACAGCAATAAGACATCCAACCAACAACAAAACAAGGTAAGGGTAAGCTTACGAAACAAAAACCAACATATAATGTTTAATCCAACATAATCAAAATCATTAATCACACCAATATGGAAACCAAATTTGTCTAGAAATGGGTTTACACACATTACAATATATTACATACAACATCACACATTATGCTGTCAACCCTATATGTCAATGTATTAATGACACGACTTTTGAGAGATTTTTAACATTCCGGGCGATTAGCCAGGTCTTATCCCCTACCATGACCATCTAGCACCATTCAAAGATTGCCAAAACTCTGATTAGTTGGATAAGCTTATGTTGTCAAGATAAGTATATGTGGGTGGTGGTATATCGCGACACAAGGCTTGCACTGCCTTGGCCCCCTGTTTGATTACCCATCCACTTATCCCTAAGGTCCAGCTTTAAAACCATATTTCTTATCCAGGCACTAGGTTAGATGTCAATCTAAGTATCAACTCTAGTCACCATTCACCTTACATGCCTACCCGCACACGGCTTAAGGCCCACACAACCTCAGCCAACAACATATGCATGCTAATGCATGTATCACCACAATAGTCAACTCAACCACAACAATCATATATATATATATATATGTATCAACATATCACCACGTGGCCTACTTAGCACCACCTGTGGTCCAACAATCACCATCAACCACAAATCAACCCCTTGCACGC
Source organism: Spatholobus suberectus (assembly GCA_004329165.1). NCBI lineage: Eukaryota > Viridiplantae > Streptophyta > Magnoliopsida > Fabales > Fabaceae > Spatholobus > Spatholobus suberectus. The sequence goes on from CM014735.1 coordinate 53,876,251, forward strand.
CTAAACTAGCCTCTTGCATGGTCAACAGATAAGGCAATGTCCAAGCAACACATACTTTTTGACAATTCTTACACAACAAAACAAAATTATATGCTCGCTCAGCGATCCATATGATCGCTCAATGAGTACCTTTCATACAGAGAGCACAATTTCTCGTCAAAGGTTCTCGCTCAGCGAGATCAATTCCAGAGAGTAACCAAGTCTTAAGAAGAATTCTCGCTTAGCAAACACATGTTTCGCTCAACGAGACACTTACAACTTATCACACAATCCCTCAACAGTAATGATAAAGAAAAACCCAAAAACTAGTTTAAAAAACCATTTAAACATCCACTTAACTTAAAATATACATTTGACATTCATGAAAATTAATAAAGTCATCAACAACCAACAAAAATAATAAGAAAGAAGAGAAAGCTTTGTTTTCCTCTCGCTTAGAAAGCATTTATGTCGCTAAGCAAGCGATTTGTTGCTAAGCGAATGACAAACTTTCAGCGATTGAAAAATCTATCACTGAGCGAGAGCTTAATTGTTAGGTGCAGTTTTTCGATCTTTTTCTTCGCAAATCACTCACCAACCTCCATTTTTGACCAAATCAATCAACAACAAACATCTCAAAATAGTTTTAATTACTTCTAATACCTTTCTAACTAATTATTTAACAACTTTATCCACAAATCATTCACCAATCACAAATTCCCTTTTCAAAACCCATTTTTACCAAAAATCAAGCAAATGACAATCTTAATCAAAATTCAATCGATTCCAAAGTATTTAATCAACATATCAACATACACAAACACCAAATCAACCATGAGTAAGCTTTCCTTATCTCTAAAAGTCTTCGAATTTGAATCTAGGCTCTTTGAGAATCTTCCGTCTTGAGCCAAACTTTCAAGAATGGTTCCTTTTCTTACCACAAGTGCTAAACTAAGCTCACAACTCTTTTATAGCCTTACACACTCGATAAAATCTAGAGAGAGGTAGAGAGAGAAAAAGAAAGGAAAATGAAGAAGGAACCCCCTCTCCTTATATACTTGACTCCCCTAGCACTTTTATACGGACTTTTGGCCAACTAAGGCCCAAACCTCACTAAACCACTCCCCTTATCTCAAAAATGGTTTACTCAACTATTTTTTTTCCCTCAAAACCCAACATCACACTCACAACATACCATATTGGCTCAAGCACGTATCTCAAGTTTCCTAAATTCAAACCTGAATTTCAAACAAACAACACGCAACCAACATCATATATAACAAACCATACATAACAACAATTCATTTATTTCTTTTAATCACCTAGATTACATTTCTAGTTTTCACTTTTTAGTTATTAAAATACTTAACCATGCATTTAAGAAAAACAAGACGTTACAATTGCAAGCCTTGAGTCGCGATGGCTACTACCCCATATTCCTATCCTAACCATGCCACTTGTAATCCATACGTTGATGATATGCACGTAAGCTACATATCAGGAGTACAGAGTACAAGTTAATCAAAGCTATCATCAAGTATGAGAAGAATTTCCAAATGCTTTCCATCTATATTAGAAAAGCCCCTTTTAGAGCAGATTACAACATAAAAATAATTGCATCAAGAAGCTTCATGAAAATATTGTTGAAATGAATTCATCAGAATACTTGATTAAAAAGGATTGCTCAAAAGATTTTGAATTAAGTGTTGTGATAGTTATAAAGTAAAAAGTAAACTGAAAACTTCTTTGTACAGCACAAAAAGGTGTCGCAATTGTACCATAAAGCTGGAAAGTCCTCCAATGGATAGTTTGGCTTGAGGAGTCTATATAAAGAAATATTACAGCCGCAAAATGCAGTGAGAGAGAGCTGACACAGTGAAGATACATGATTCAACTCCTCTCCTCACTGTAGAATCTTTTTGAATGTTAGAAAGGTTGTAGAGAAGTGTGCACAACTTAGAACTTCAAGGAATCCACTCAATGTGTGTTATTAAGTTGTAAAATCATCACAAGCACTACCTCCTATGCTTGTACATTGTATTTATTCCAAATCCAATAGATTAGGTTAGGCTTAGTTGAGAGGAAAGTGTTGTGTCAAGCATATGGAAGCTTGAAAGCTTGGAATAGACGCTTAAGATGTAGCCTATAGAGGCTGGAGAAAAGAATACTAAGATGTTGGATAGCTATAAAGGCTAATAATACTAGTTGTTTACCTCTCTAAGAATAGGTGGTTTTGTGGTAAAGAAGAGTCTGTAAAGGCTAATAATACTGGTTGTTTATCTCTCTAAGAACAGGTGGTGTTTTGTGGTAGAGAAGAACCTGCAGAGGTTGAGAATACTAAATTGTTGTTGTAGCCTGAAAAGGCATTAGAATACTTGCATGTTGATTATTATAGTGGAGAAATCCCACATTATGTGTGGGGACTAGATGTAGCCTAAGGATTGTTTGGGTGAACTAGGATAAATATCTTGTGTTGTATCTTCTCTCCCTTTCTATTTAAATTTTTGCTATTAATTGTCATACATATCATTATTGCATCTAAGCACTCTGAACATCAGAATGTAGATTTGTGAAACCCTTAAACAAGCTTAACTTGATTTTAAACTTTCATATTTGAACTATCTAAACTCCATAATCATCAAATCTATTTTAAATTAGTTCAAATGTTTTATATAAGAAGAAAAGAAGCTTTAGAAAACGTAACATCTGATTTGAGAAACAAGCTTATTAAGAAGCATTTTAAATAATAGTTTTCTAAGTGTAGCATTCTACATAATACCTTTTTGAGCGTTGAATCTTCTCAACATGAAAAATGTTCTTTTGCATAATAGTATTTTGAGTTGTACTTATTGAATCTCTTGAACATGAGTATACTAATCATTAACATTAGGTTCTTAGAATCATATTAAATCATCCTATAATAATTGCAATGACTAACCATTTAGAAAACTAAATCTTCTAAGTTCTTGAACTATTATGTCAAGACCTTTTGAGCACTAAGACAGTCTTGAGTAAAAGCTCAAAAAGGTCAAAGTTTCAGAAAAAGTTTGCAAAGTCACAATTCAACCCCCTTCTTGTGACGTTCTAATCCACTTCAAAGTTTGAGACAATGGAGGCACATTTTTTCGGACCATTTTTTTCAACTAGTTCCTCTGATAATTAGTCTACTTTAGTTGTCTAAGTAGTAGTAGTTCTTTTAATAGTAGCTTTTTTCGTGATAACGAAAGTATTGGTTTAAGTAGTGAATGTGAATGTGCTTGTAGGAGGCTTTTGCATGCCAATTGTAAAAGCCTTCATCTCTTATTATAGTTGCATGAAAATGACATTTTTAACATTTTTTAATATGTGTATGAGATGAAAAGAAAGAAAAATGACGAATAATGTGCCAGTTGATCACATAATTCCAAATTGATATTATGAATAAGTATTATATATTTACATCCTTTTCATACTTAGATACATTCAGAATGCACATGCACTACTAGAAACATAACCTTTGGTACACATTTTATTAGTAACGTGTGTATAGAAATGTTGCAATATTAACAAAACAATATCTTTTGGTAACAGTTTACATAATAAAATGTTACTGCTGTCTTTTTTATTTCTTTTTTACACTTCTATTATATTTCTGCTTTTCTTTTACTTTTCTTTTACATTTTGCGGGTCCGATCCTTTTCCTTTTACTTTTTCATCACATTTTACTTTTTGGTTTACCCTTTAACCCAACTATTACCACAACGAAAAGCTTTAGCACATCCCTCAATACATAACGCATCTTGAAGCCACACCTGTGGATACAACTTGGAACCTTGCTGAAAACGCTAACACATTTTTGATTTCGAGGCTTGTTCATAAGCTCGTGAACACTATAGTCGAGCGTCTTGTAAGATTTTTTTTCCTGTGATTTTGATTTCAATGCTTCAATCCAATAGTCATAATGTTTCTATGATTTTGATTTCAAGTCTTATGAATTAGAAAATCGCAGTGTTCATTGCAAATTCAATGCTTTTCAATTTCGATGTTGCTATTGTGACATGTATTTAGAACAATTTTGAGTCTCTTGCATTCTTTTACTAATTTTTAGGAATGATTGTCACATTTACGTATTGCGCTTTAACTGATGCTTTAATCAACAAAAAAAGTTAGGGGATTTCTTTAGTTTTTTACCCTAATGCTAGTGTCTATTCATAATATGACAAAAAGGCCAAATAATTTAGTTCTTTCCAAAGAAAAGCACTTTTGTTATTTTTTACGAGTCAAAATTAATTTTTACGGTTAAACATGGTAGCACAATCTAATTGGATCGATAAAAAATGTTGTTTGCAAATTGTCTTTCTTTATCTTTACTGTATTTAACACTTTATTGCTAAACAAATTGTTCTATGTTTCCTTAATTCTCTAGATTTTAGTGTTATAACAAGAACATGATTTTCTAAGGTTTGATCACTTGCTTTTGCCCTTGGGTTACATTTGGATTGATAGCAGAGATGGTAGACGAAGCGCTCTACAAGTAAGCTTTTGAAGAATGCATATATGAATACAAAATGCCAAGAAATATGAGGGGATGACTCATAATGGTTTTATCTATTGCTTTTTTTCTTTTTTTCTTTCTTATATGCAGTTTGCACTTGTGATAGGGTTATTTATGGGATGGTACTAGCTCTGAATTTTTGTACAGTTTATATTTGAATGGTTGATAGAAAGATGGAATAGTTCTAAAGAATTTTCAAATCAGACGACATCCCTAGATATCAATATATCTTTGCCGAATGAGTAAAAGGTTATGGTACTGCTTTGTCCTATGATATGATGTTTCACTTTCTGGTTAATATTCTACCGGACATTTTGCCATATTGTAACTTTATTCTTTTGTTAAAATGTAGCAAAAGACTAAAACCTTTTAGCGAAGTGGGCTGTATACTAAATTTGTTAAAATGTTGCTAATTATAATATAATTTAGTAACATTTTTAAATGTTGTTAAATCTCAATTATGTTGTAGTGATGGTCCTTACCATGCAATGTGTGTGTACTTGAATATGAGCAACTGGTGGTCCATAAATTTTCAAATTAACCTTATTTTATAGGCAAATTTGGATTGATGCAATGCTCATTATGTTGAATTTTGTTTATGGTGCCTGCAAGCTTAGTTAAAATTAAGGTTATTGTAGATACCCCTATTTCGGTTCCTTATTGAAACTTCCTTAAAATGAAAAAATAAATATTTTTGTCTGGTTTAGTGTTTTTGGATAAATTTTAACACCACGTGTTTAACACTTAGGCAGGGAAATTCCATTCTTAGAAACATTCAAACTTGGATAGGGAAATTGTATCGTTGTATATGGCTTAATTTCAACATATTGATTATGAGGTGTTGGTTAAATTAATTAAGATACATTCATAACCTATTAGGATACGTTTAGAACGTGCATAGGACCACCAAAACACATGGATCAATTAGCATGGGTTGTTCTAACTTAATCAGTGGACTTAAGTTTGAGTCATGAACATGCAGCTGCATTAAATACTCGGAGGGAAAGCTTTATTGCCCATATTGATCTTATTTAGCTTGAGCAAGATTTCCTCCAGACAAAAAAAAAAAATGCATAGGAAAATTGCATGGCCATAAATTGTCACATTAGCCTTATATATAATGTATACCTACTTGTTTTTTAGTTGGAGTACACTAGCAAGTTACGTTATTAGTGTATATTAAGATAATCTTTAATTATAACTTACTAATGTACTCTAACTAAAAAATAAATAAATGTACATTAGCAATGTCCCACAAGTATTTGCTAACATATACTCATTTGTTTTTTAATTGGAGTATATTAGCAAGCTACATTGTGAGTGTATTTTAAGATTTTTAGTTATAACTTGCTAATTTACTCTAACTAAAAATCAAGTGAGTATATGTTAAAAAATCCATATATATATATTACAAGCAAATTTAATTTGGATTGATACAACCCTCCTCTATCTTGAATTCTATTTCTGGTGCCTACAATATTAGTTTCAAGTGCCTTGCTGAAGATTCTTTGAAATCAATACTTTTAAAAATTAGATCAATGTTTACCTCTTCTCCCACACATATAAGCTTCTACTCCCCTTCTAAGAAAAAAAGAATGTTATGCTGCTGCACACTTGTGTTTCTTTCACAAACGCCACACCTTCCTTTTATAAAGGCAATGGCCCCACGAGGGTAAAAATAGTTACATCCCATTTTTAGTTAGTTTTTTTTCTTTTATTTTAAAGCTAAAGAACTATTAAACCAACACTTTGAGAAGTAAAAGCCCAACAAAAACTTGCATGAAGGAAAGAAAATTTACCTAAATTAGTTATATAATTCCTTTCCTCATTCTGATTCATACATATCGCAAATTCATGTTCTTAATTGACAAATAAAAGCCTAACAATCTATGACTAATCCAACTGTTAAATACATCATTCAACAATTATTAAAAGGGAACATAAATCTTCCAACAAGTAGGTTTGATGCTAGTGGCACGAACTAGTCTTATGCTAATTGTGTTGGGGCTGGATGATACTAGACCCAACTCAATACTAACTTGGGCGTCAGCTACTGTATCACACACATTCATCTTTAAATGTTGTGTTGTGTTTAACCGAATCTTAAACATAGGTGAAAACTCCAAGCAAATAAAAAAAGTTATATGATATCTTAACCCGCAATTTAGTTTTAAATTAAGGGCTTTTTTGGATAAACTTCTCCATAAGCATTTATTAGAGGAAAAATAAAATAAATAAAATAAGCTTATCCAAAAGCTAAAATTAGCTTATGCATAAGCTGATTTGGTGAAGCTTTCTCCTATTAGGTTCTCCAAAAGCTAATTTTAACTTATGTATAAGTTAAGTTTAGCTTTTGACGAAACTTATTTTATTTTTTCTTCTTATTTTTTTCCTAAAAAATACTTATGAAGAAGTTTATCCAAATAGGCTCTAAGATTTGGTTGAATAGTGCAATTATTAATTACACATCCTGTAGTTGTTTTAGAAAGAGTTAACCCACAACTGAATTTTTGAATGTAGCAAGTTGTTTATTTTGGTTCCTACATATATGTCTTTGTACAATTTAGTCTCCTAAAATTTGAAAATATTAATTTTTTATTCTCTAAATATATTTGTTTGTACAATTTAGTCCTAAGTTACTCACTTTTTAGTCCTTTTGATAACATTCGTTAACGGAGAGACTAAAAAGTAGTAATTTCAAACTTTTAGAGATTAAATTGTACAAATATTAAGTTGGTAAATTTTTACCATTGATATATAAATATTAAATTGATAAATTTTTATTATTGATATATAAATACATAGTCTTTATTATTTGCCCTAGTGTTAACAAAATCATAAATGAAACAATTTTAGAGAATATTAAGAGAATGTTGCTAAATAATTAAATTCATTTATGAAACTAAAATTATATACCTCTTTTAGCACCCTTTTTTTATCATTTTCAAAATTAAAATTCAAAACCTTGTTTAAGAGAATAAGTACTAAAATTGTAGGGCCTGTTTGGAAAAGCAACTTAATTAAGATTTTTTTCAATAAGTTCTTATTATATAAGAACTTATGTTATAAGTACTTAAAATTCAATAAGCTAATGTGTTTGGATATACACATTAATAAGCACTAACACAATTTCAAAGTGTTTGGAAACATTGCTATATAAGCATTTATAAGATGTTGTCTCATTTTTAAAATTAAAAAAATCAAATCATGACTAAAAATAAATTAAAAAGTTTAAAACTAACTAAATAATTAATATACTAACATTATATATCAAAAAAATATTGAAAATAAAAATCAATAGTCACTATTTACCTATTTTTAGTTTTAAAAAAACAAAAAAAATCTAAGTATCATAAATTTAAAAAAATTATGTGACATACAAAAAAAAAATCACCATACACCTATCAATAATTTTAAAAATTAAAATATATAACAATCAAAACATGATTAAAATATAAATTGAGGTGTTAAAATTAAAATCATATATATATATATATATATATATATATATATATATATCATAAAATCATGATATAAGCTTAAAAAATTTACCTTTCACGTGTACAAATAAATATAAGTATATAAAAATAGTAATTCATTACGCAAATTCAACTATTATATACCACTGTAGAAGGAAACATATAAAAAAATTACTAGAAATATATAAAAATATAATTTCATTTAATTTAATCATATTTTTTGGTGAAAAAAAGGAAAAAATAATAAAAAATTACTAGAAATGAATAGTTATAATTTGTTTTGTGTAGAATTTGATATTTATATCAATTTGGGTGAAGAAACAAAAAAAATGTTTAATTTGAAAAAAGAACAAATAAAACAAATAAAAAATGTGTAATCTCTATATGTTTGGTCCTGATAGAATTTGAAGGTAGGTCTTGTTATAAGCTCTACATAAGCTATTCCTATAAGTTATATTGGAGAGCTTATGAAAATAAGTTAAAAGCATTTTATAGACCAGTTATAAGATATTTTTATAATTGCTCCTAAACATTCTTATAAGCATTTATAACATAAGATAAATCCAAATAAATTGTTTATAAGCTTTTCCAAACAATGCCTAAATTTTAGGAAATAGCTTATTGAAATATGTAAAGTACTTCACTCGTACTTATATTTCAATATTATTGGTTACAACAAACAATGAACTTAATTTATTCATCTAAATTTTCAAAATTATAAGACATATGTAAGAGAAATTCAATACCTTGTAAATATGTCAAACTTGATTTTAGTTGTCTAATATTCTTTTTATTGTTTTTGATTCTTATAATGTTTTAATTTTTTTTTAAATGATATCTATCAATACTTAATTCACATATTGTATATTAGATATATTACTCCATATACCATTACACACACATGCCATATACTTATAGTGTGTTTGGCTGAGTTTTTTTGAACTTATCTTCTTAAAAGGAGACGCTAAGCCAAACAATTTTCACAAAAGGTTTTAAAAAAATAAGTAATTTATTTTCATGGAACAAAATTTGAGAAAAAGTAGCTTTTAATTAAGTTGAGGGAGTTTTTTTTATAGCTTACATGGAACTTATTCACGAAGTCCTCCTTTTTGAATCCCAACTCAACTTAAAAGTACCACTTTTTTAATTTTTCATTGATTTCCTAATTTGAGAGTTTTACCGGCTTCCCCATTAAATAATTCTCACAAATTTTAGTTTATTTTAAATTATGTTTATTTATTGTAAGGTCTTAATTTATTTTTAAATTATTTGTTTAAAAACTTGAAAATATTAATAATTTTTATTTTTTAAAATTTTCATTTCATGAAATAAAAGAACTTTGCTGAAATGAATAAATAATATATTAAATAAAATTTTAATATTTTAAAATATTTATAATTTTATTCTTTAAATTTAATTTAGATTTCATATTTTTTTTAATTTTAATTTGTAGTTAAGCTTCTGCATTATTAATTACAATAATATATTTTTTAAATATTTTCTTTTTTCATTATTTATTACATGTTTTTAATATGTATTAATATTATTGAATTTTGTTTAAATAAATTACTTGTTAGCTTCTAAAAATATTTTTGAAAAATGATAAAGAAATTTTTAAAAATTTAATTTTTTGTAATTAATAGTTAAATTTATTTAATTAATATTATATATAATAAAATATTTTTAAACAATCTTTAAAATTAATTTTTAATAATTAACATAATTTACATTTTAAAAATTAAAAATTGTAAATATATTCATTACATAAATTAAAAGAACATTACTAAAATGAGTAAATAATATAGTTAAATAAATTTTTGATATTTTAAATCATTTATAAATTTATTCTTTAAATTTAATTTATAGTTTAGATTGTTTTAAAATTTTAATTTGTAGTTAAGTTTTTGATTTCTTAATTACAATAATATATTTAGTTAAAACTATTTTGGATTATTTGTTAAATCCCTTTTCATATATATTGACATTATTGAATTCTATTTAAATAAATTATTTTTTATCTTATAAAAATATTATTGAACAATAATATAGAAGTTTTAAATATTTTATATTTTTTAGTTAATACTTAAATTTTTTTAGTTAAGGTTATATATAATTAACAATTTGTAAATCATCTTAAAAATTAATTAATAAAATAATTTTGACATTTTTAAAATTAAAAATTTTAAATGTATACATTTTAATACTTTTATGTATTTTTGTTATCTTTAAAATAAATTAATGTTAATTAAATTAATTATATAATATCTTTAATTGTTATTAGTATGTTCTTAAAATTTTTTACCTAACAACCTTTAACTTAAAAGAGCTTTAAAACTAAAAAAATAAAAATTACTAAATGACTTCTACTTTATTATTAAAGCTCTTATTTTAAGCTTTAACTTTAAAGTAGTTTTTAAATAATAATATAAAACTAGGTTAAACTTAACCTTAATATAAGTGTTATATGTGTCCATTTTGGGGACATTTGATAAAAAATAAAAGTTTTATATATACATACATAATTAGATTTCATTCAAGTAATAATAAGATGAAAAAAGAATTCTCACCTTTAAAATTTGAAGTGATTTATATAAGTGACTAAATAAGAATGTAATTATGTGATATTAATTTTAATTAAAGTTTCTCAATTTGTCTTGATGTTATACATAAAAAGATAAGACTAAAATGTATATTTTTATGTTATATTAATTAAAATTAAAGTTTTACTTTAATAATATATATTGACCTTTAACATTATTAACTTTTATTATATAAGATATTAAGATAAAATTTAATTTAAATTGAAAAACAATATCAATATACTTATGGAATTATACCTAAATTTTGTCTTATATACAATATAATTGGGGTAAGAATATATATTAGACCATCCATGGAGGAGCCTTTGGTTTGCTCACTATATATTTTTCTTAACCCAAGTTTATTTACTAAATAAGCTAATTCAAGGTTTTAAACAAAATACTTATTTTAACAAGTTAACTTTTAAGTTATTAAAAAATATTTTTATGTCTATAAATACTTGATGATACCATATAGCAAAAATTTTAATTTCTTTTAAACAAGCTATTGAATTTTAGTTTCATAAATGAAAAAAAAAAGTGATAAAAGATATTTATGTCATTAAATGGTTCCATCCAATTTAACTCTTATTAGTTAGAGTTAAGTGTAACTTCCTAATAATAAGGAAGACCCAAAAAATTTATTTATGACTAATGGATTGGTCTTTTTAAATTATTATTATTATTATTATTATTCAACAGCATTCTCTTAATATTTTTTCTAAAATTATTTCATTTATGATTTTGTTAACACTATAGGGCAACATGCAGGTTGGAATAATAACGTGCAAATTTTGGAGGCCACCTTAAAAGCAGCCTCCAGCCAAACAGGACCAATACTACTAGGAAGAAATGGAAGAGGCTAGCGAAGATGAGAATGATCTAAATAAGTGTAAGATAAAGAGAATCAATGTTTTAAAAATTGGATTAGTCATTGAACTAGTAAATGTATTGGTTTAAAGTTCAATAGTTAAACCGTGGTTGAACTAGTAATAATTATATGATATTATTTTAATTTTTAATATATTAAATTATATTAAATGAAAATAATACAATATTTAGAATTTTAAGCCATGCATATCTTTTGTGTTGTGATTAATCGGTGCGATGGAAACCCTAGAAGAAGATAAAGAGAAGATCGGTAAAAAATTGAATCAAGTGATAGATATGTATTGAAATGTACTTTTATATATATACATACACACACACACACACACACACACACATATATATTAGTATCAAATGTTCAGAGAAATAGCCCATCATTACAGTTCTATAAAATGCTGGAAACTCTACTGAACCTACGTGTTACTAAAACTTAAAAGGTAAAATCACATAGTAAAACATGTATAAAAAAAGTCACAAAAAAAAGACAATAATTTATTAAAAAAAAGGTACAATTATGGAAGCATAAGAGACCATTCTTCCTATGTTTATGATGTTAGGTCTTGACTTGAGTTACAATATTTTTTATAGGCAAAAAAACCAAAGTAATATTAAAAAAAACAATTTACCATAATAATATAGAAAAAAAACATTTTACCAAAATGGGTTGTATTAGGATGTATAGAAGGCACCAATATAAAATAACACAAGGCGCCACTGCAATCCATACAACTTACAAGTCTTTCCGAAGTGATTTTTTTATCTTGTAGCAAAAGGCGCTGGTCTGACTAGTGCCTTTTGTAGTTGACGTGATTTTTTGTCTTTTTCGAAACAATATATGTCATGTTGCTTCTGGCCGACGTGAGACATTTTGTCCTTTAGTGGAAGGTACTGGTCAGACCAGTGCCTTCAATTCTGGTCAAAGGCACTGGTCAGACCAATGCCTTCAGTACAGTCAAAGGCGCTGGTCAGACCAGTGCCACCCATACTTTAACAGCACCCATGCATGCATTTAGTATACGATAATTGTTATCCGTGCGCAGTAATATTTCGATTCTTATTCTGATGTCGATTCTTATTCTTATTCCGATTCCAATTCTTATTCTTATTCTAAAATGGCATTTAATTATTTTATAATTAGGTTATTGAGTTTATAAATATGAATTTGATATGCAGTAGAAGTATACTTCTCTGCTCTACATTTTATAATCTTGTTCTCTTGCTTTCGTGCTTCTATTTGCTCTCCTATCATTCCACATTGAAGTTATTTTTTGCTTATGTGCTCTTAATATTTATTTTTTTCGTCTCTCATTTTTGCATCTTCTTTGGATTTTAAAGATGACTTCTCTTATTACTTAAATTTATTCGAATGGTAGAAAATTTAATAGTCAACAGGACATGACTTTTAAAGGTGATAAAAGAACAATTCAAATTAAACGTGGTGTCACTTATGATGTGTTAACAAAAAAGATTTCTGATAAATTGAAGCTTTCAAGATATCAATCTATTTGTAACTTGACTTGTAGATTTTTGACATGCCAAAACCCGATCACATATTCAGGTGTTCTAATATGTGACGATGAAGATATTGAGTGTATGATTAATGCATTTGAACAACAATTTGTCATGACAATCCTTGAGATATATGTTGACGTTGAGACTGTTGGTTGTTCCTCATTACCAATTGAGATAGATCATTCTCAACCTCACATGTCTATTGATTTAAGAGGTGGTACATCTCAGCAAGAGTTCAACTATTTTGTTGAACGTGTAGAGTTAAATGTTGACGTTGATCTTCAAGTTACCACGCATTTAAGCGATGATGGAGATGAAAGTGATGATGATGAAAATGAAGGTCAAATTCCAAATGGGAGTTCTTCAAATACAGATGTAGATGGCGACTTTGATGCCAATCTTAAGCCTAACAGCTTGGCAGCTAAATTTTTTACTACATCCCCTATCGGTTCATCATTACCAATTGATGAACAACAACCACAATATGTAGGTAATTTCGAATGTTTATTTTGTATTTTTTTTACTGTAATAACACTTGTTTCATGCAATTTGTTTAATCATATTTAGGCCAAACACAAGCTCTATTTTGGAATATGTCACCCCACTACAAATATATCAATTGGGATCACCCTGACCAAGAGTTTCCTTTTCATGGGTCGGATGTGCCCGTTAACTGGAGTATGGGCGATGAGCTTTACATGGGTTTACGGTTTGACACCGAACGTGATGTGTAGATGCTGTAAAGCTTTATTCAATGAAGACACACCAGTCATATTGTGTTGTGGAATCCAAATTGACAGTTTTGTCAATGACATGTCTGAATAGTGTAAACAGGGTGCCCATGGAAAATGAGAGCAATATTGTCCCAGAAGACTGATAAATGGACCATTACTAAATGGGGCGGTAGACACTCGTGTATGAACATTATGCTATCTCAAGACCACCGAAAATTAGATTTTGAGTTCATCTGTTCATACATAATAAGTGCAAAATTGTTGACTCTATTTTATACATAGTACTACTAATTAAGTCGATATTGCATTTTTCAAACTGTATATGACTTTGTTTATTTTATTATCATTTTTGTGCTTAGGTATGGTGAATGAAGACCCGTCGGTTTCTGTCTCAATGATACAAGAACGAATAAGTGGTCAATGTAATTATAAAATCATATACAAAAAGGCTTGGAAGGCTAAGCAAAAGGTAATTGTAAGGGTCTTTGGTGACTGGGACGAATCGTATGATTTATTGCCAAGGTGGTTAGACAGAATGGTCGAGTGTTGTCCAGATCAACATATAAATTGGAGTCAACTAATTTTGTCTTCAATAATGAAGTTGACGGTCGATTTCAGCAAGTTTTGTTGCGTATTCTGGACGTTTAAACTAGTTTGTGATGCATTCAACTTTTGCAAACTGATTATACAAATAGATGGGACATTTTTATACGGCAAGTATCGAGGAACGTTGCTCATTGCCACAACACAAGATGGGAATGCATGTGTATTGCCACTTGCGTTTGCTATTGTTGAAGGGGAGACATTAAGCAACTAGGTCTTGGTTCTTACAAAAGATAAGACGCCATGTGACCCAAAAGCAAGGCTTATGTTTGATTTCTAATCGTCATCAGAGCATTAAATCAGCTGTTTCAAATGCAAACCTCGATTGGCAGCCACCAAGTGCATACCACGTGTATTGCATCCATCATATTGCAAGATATTTTAGCCACTGGTTTAAAAATGTGAAATTGAAACAAGAGTTAATAAGCATGGGTAAATTTATTTCCGTTTAGTTTTATGTTTTATTGTCGTTGATGATGTTTGCTTAGATACTTTTGTTTTGTTCTCAGTTGTTGTAGGATACACAACATGTAAACACCAGTTTGAAAGGCGTTTGGAAGCATTCCGTGAGACTAGCCCTAAAATACGTAGGTGGATTGACACAATCTCGCTATCAAAATGGAGCGTAGCACATGATGAAGAAGGGTGTAGATATGGCCATATAACGACAAACTTGTCCGAGGCTGTTAACAAGATGTTAAAAAGTGCACGTAATTTGCCAATTACTGCTTTAGTGAGTTGAATGCTGTACGAACAAACGTGCTGCGTGCAAGCATCCTCTATATTTTTTTGCAAGGCATCTAGTAACCTCTTGCAATACCTTTGACCAGAACTAAACTCAGCTCTTGCTTGGGTTCCTCTCTGAACAAAATACTCCACCAATCTCATGTACTAGGTTTGAAGTTGAAGAACCTTTCAATCTAGTTACACAAAAGGTGGTTAGACATGGGCGGTTGTTTTAAATGCACGACAATGTAAGTGTGGTGCATTCCAAGCATACAGATATCCGTGTTCACATGTCATAGCTGCATGTGCCAAAGTCAGTATTGATTATTATCAATATGTGGACCCTGTGTACTCAATTGAAAACGTCATTAATGCTTACTTTGGCTAGTGGTGGCCTATTGGAAATGAGTCCAACATTGGTGGTGGAAGTGGTCCCAGGATTGTCCCAAATGAGTCCATGATTTGCAGCAAAGGGTGCCCGAAGTCAATGCGTTTAAGGAATGAAATGGATTGGAGGGAATCACAACGTAGACAACGTTGTGCTTATTGTAAACAAGAAGGCCACAATTGAAGTTTACGTCCCCGCATTGTGCAAGAGCATGGTCTCGGTGATGATAATCAAAATGATCAAAACTAGTACTTGTGTGTAATTGTCTTCTAACTACGTATGACGTATGTATTATTGGTCGTATCATTATTAAACTTATAAGCACGTTCTGCCTATTATCAATAAATTTATATTTGTTGTTCTTTTTTTTTACTTACGTAAAATTAACGTGGCCCTCTTATTTAATATTTACATTGACAACAAATATTACATATAGCATATACGGCACATAATAAACATATCAAGAACAACATTAAACATGACTCATTTCCTAGGCCTCTAGTGCTCATCTTTAGGATCATTTGGTGTCAAAATACACCCACGTTGCTTATGTCTCGCGCCACGATCTGGGTTCCTCCTAATATGCTCTTCTGCATGTGACGCACTGGCTTCTCCCGTAAAAGCTTCATTTAGGCTAAATCCTACCCTAGGGGGATCATGCTGATGCGAAGAACTACAACCTAGAAACATTGCCCTGCCAGATGTCGAGGACAGCACTGATGTGTCTAGCCATGGATGGCTCAAATGAAAAGGCGCTCCTGTTGTGAACACAAGATGTGGATAAATTGGTGGAGTTGAATACATCAGTGGATCAGGAACATAACACGAACCCTGCATTGGTGTTTGACTAGTACCAAGTGCGAATGGACTTTGGATTAAGTCCACCGGTGAGATAGGTTGTTGTGATGGGTACTGATAAGAAACAAAGTCACCATGAGGTAAAAGGGAGATGCATAAAAGGTCCCTTTTATCGGTACTGTTGGGAGGGGACTGGTAGCACAAGTGGTTCATGGTCAACACGCTTACGCCGACAGTGTAATCCTCGACCTTCCCTCCGCCCTGTTCCTGTCTCTTCACTAATTACAGGCTCAGGTAACTATTGTGATGGGGGCGCTTCTTTAGCAGCATCAGGTCACTCGATCTATCTTTGTGTATACCTCCAAGCAGTTCGCAAGATCTTTTCTCAATTCATCAAAGTTGAAGCTACTTCTCTGGTCCTCGGTTGCACAATGGTACATCCGCTCGAGGCTATCAATCTACAAGAACAGTACAGTAATTAATTGGGATATTCATTGCATACAACCAAATAATGCTTATGTTATATGATTTAAGTATACTTTGTAGAAATAAAAAAACAGTCTTACCACAAAACCCTTTTTTGCCCCTAATTGACTAATCCATCGTCGAGTATGTTTCTATACCATGTCATGTACCCTGAATTATGTGTGAGTTGCAGGCTATCAACAATCATGGTATTATATTGGCGAGCATGACAGTTGTTCCATTCGTCTATGTAGACAATGTGTTGTTGTCGCCAATCCATGTCTTGCTTTCCTCGCAGCGTAAGGTCATGGAGCTACTCTGGTTGACGTGGAGCAGATGGAATATGTTGCAACATATTAAATTGACGCATTACCTGATCCAGTTGGTGCCATTCAATGATATTGAAATTAATTAATGGTACTACCGATCTCCAAACATTAACCCCCTCTGTACAAAAACCTGGTAGCATATCATAATGCCCCATATATGGAGTCGAAACAACCTACACATGTGAAGAATGTGTCACACATAATATTTCATCAAACATAAATTAATAAATCATATTTTGAAAGAACTTACATCATCCTGCCTCATCTTGTCAAATGCCTCTCTATAGCCGAGGAGGTTTTGTCTTTGGAATCTAAATGTTCGATGAGTGTACGATGCCATCTATTCATTAATAAATGAATAAAGTTAAAATGATATATGAATACAAACTTTTTCATACAAGTATAATGTTATTCATTATACTAACCGTGCACCAAATGGAACATTAGGAACTTGCATTGGGGGTTGGCAAGTGCACAGAAGGGAAACCTATCCCATGCCCACAGTTGCACTAAAATGCAAGCGCCTCCCATCTCCTTCCGGTCGTAGTTGGTGGATAGACACAACTCACGATACAAGTAGCTAAGGATAGCTGATCCCCAGCTTAACTGCCCACATGCATCAAAGTCTTCAAGGAACGAAAGAAAGCTTAGTGGCACATATGTACCTGAATGATCTGGGAAAAGCATTCCCCCCAAAATATGCAAAATGTATGCTCGGGCAAACCGTTGCAACTGCAAAGGACTATGGGCATGCATTTGGACTTCACTGAAATGCTGATCAAGCCAATTCATTTTTAATCTTGCTCCTCGCATTTCATTTTTTGGTGGCAATATCCCTAATAATTGCTCTGCCACAAGTCAATATGAACTTGATGCCCTACTAGTTATCGAATCTCCATCGATTCGTAAACCTAGCTGCACAGCAACATCCTCTAATGTGATGGTACATTCTCCATGTACCATGTGGAAAGTGTGTGTCTCCGGTCTCTAGCGCTCAACTAGTGCGGAAATCAGATCATGATCTAACTTGAAAAAATCAATTTGAGCGACGCCCAGAAATCTAGCATGTTGTAAAAGGTCCCTGATCTCTTCTGGGAACAATGTCCCACGCCGAGCAGTTTTTAGGGCCCGTCTGACGTTCAAAATGTGATCCGGCACCTTATTCCATACGTGTTCAAATACATGTACAGGCTAAAGGCGTAACAACAAATCATCACGTGGACCAGGGTGTACAGTTTGGCTTGCCATACTGCATGTAATCAACAAAAAAATAAAGTAATATGTATATTGTTAACACCAATAAATTATATAACACCAAAATAAAAACCTAGTAATTAAACTAATAAATGTTATTTACTTACATGAAAAATTAGGTACATGTTATTTAACTTTTAAATTATTTACAAAATTATAGTGTAATATTTCTTAACTAGGTCACTAATATGATAAATTATTTAAACCATAATTTCTAAATCATAAATTATGTACAATTTTTTGTCATTTCGAATTATGATCTAAATTATAACTACACATTTATATAATTTAAAAATGTGTGTATATATATATATATATATAACTTAAAAACGTATAAATTTATATTTGCAAATGAAATTCATTTCATTAAAGTGTTTTACCAATCCCACCCTAAATTATAGTACCTGCAAAATTTAATCTTTAATTTTTAATCCACAATACAATAAATAAGTCTCAAATCAATACTCAACAGTCTTAAATTATTATCAATATAAAAAATATATATCTATATAAACATCATATTAACATATAACAATATAACAACTTCATTAAATTTTTAAAGGATAACACAATATTATATTAAAATTAAAAATGTAACTTTTACCAACTAGGATTACCTTTATGATTTTACTAAGACAGCTTTCCTCTCTTCTAATCACATAGATTACTTCAAAAACATTGTTTTCTCTTCTCTCTTCCCTTCCAGCACCATCTTCTCCTCTTCTCTCTTCCCTTCCAGCACTGTCTCCTCTCCACTTTTTCAGCTTCTCTTCGTCGTAGATGACTTGCTTAAATGAACACAAGTTTAACACCTGTGAACCTGCTGCAAAAAAAAGGGGGGATAGGACGGGACACAAGAGGCGCCAGTGGCAGTGGTGCCTCCTGCGCCCGTGACTCACCAGTTACGCGGAGATGGGACGTCCCATAAGAGGCGCCAATGGCAGTGGCGCCGGTCAATGGTCAGCGGAAAAGGGGGGGATGGGACGGCCTCGTGTGGCGTTGGTGGCAGGCACGCCTTCTGCGCCCATGTGCCTCAACAGGACTTCTTGTCCCCCCTGTGCATGGGTGCCACGTGTTGAAAGGGGGTAGAAATTTGAATGACCTGATACAACGGGTACTTTCTTTTTTTTCAGTTTCGAACCAAGCATGGCACTACTCCGAGTAGCGCCTTCTTTGACACAGTTTCCCAAACAACCTACTACGGTAAAATGTTTTTTTTCTACAATATTTTAATAATTTGTTTTTTTTTATTACCAATATGGTCAAAAATCCTTTTTTATGCATCTATCATAATTTCAACATAGGCTACCATCTTGAACCGAGTTTACCACCATTGTATCATCGAAACTAGGGTTTGCCACCATTGTGTCTTCCTCATACATTGAGTCGTCTGCAACAAAGAATTTGCACCGAACCGTCTTTGTTTTCCTCTCTTACGTGCATCACCTGAAGCTTCCTTCCCCCACGAGTCTCTTCACCATATTGTTGTTAGCTCATAAGCAATGTTGCTTGCTGCTGGGACGTCCCTTTCTCTGTGCTGCTGATGCAGCTTTCCTCTTCTTATAGCAGCTTGCAGCAACGACTAAGAGAACAGGTTGAAACCGATTTTTATTGGTTTACTTGGTTCAACACCGGTTCTTATCCAGTTCTTTAGCAAAACTGATTTTATGGTTTATTTGGATTGGATGCTAGGCCGGTTCCTAGTCAGAATGGTTGAATTGATCAATCTGGTTTAGTTTTCATAACTATGGAGAGAATAAAAGGAATGTAAACTTGATGAATATGGAGATTGACCCACCTGATACACTAGTACCCCTAAAGAAACAATTCATTGAGGCATTAGTAGAGGTTGTTGAACAGCCTCGCTGGGAATTATTAGACTCTTAAGCTAGAACTGCTGCAGGGCTCAAGGCCTTATAAGCAGTTCGTGCCTTAAAGAAACTCTTGACATTTGAAGCGCCCAACTTGGTATTCATTATAGAAACCAATAAGAAAGCTCTGAAAGAACTGAATTTTCTAAAGAATGTGGCTGGATTCTTTAATTTGTATAGGGTGGATTGTAGGAGGCATGATAGAGATAGAGCATGAGGTTTGGCTATTTTTTGGAAGGAGGAGTTGGAAATGGAGATCTAGTTAAGTTCTCTCAATCATGTTCAGCTTTTGTGCGTACATCTACTAGAAAGTAGAGTTTTAACTTATCCTTTGTATATGGTTTCCCAAATACAAAGGAGAAGATGCTGACTTGGAGCCTTATCAAGAACCTCTATGATGATCGGGATGCTCCCTGGCTTTGTGTAGGAGATTTCAATGTGGTTCTTTGCCCAAAGGATAAGAAAAAAGGTACTGGGGTGGATTTTGACACTATGAATTAGTTTAGGGAATTTAAAATACCTAGGGTTTATGGGGTATAGATATACACGGTCCAACAGAAGGAAGCCACCTTTATTGGTGGAGGAACGGCTTGACAACGTAGTAGCAAATGATTGTTGGATTAGCATGTGGAAACAAAGGAGTGTGTCAAATCTCACTCAACGTTGATCAAACCACAACCTGATTCTAGTTGAGTTTTTCAATCAAAAAGCAAAGGAGAAAAAACGATCACACTTATATCATTTTGAATAGTGTAGGTGACAAAGTGAGGGGTGTGAGGCAATTGTCAAGGATACTTAGGGCTACGGAGGAAGGGTGGTGACCAATATTGCTCAGTGGGTGAAACTTTTGATGCTTGGGGAAAAGACAAGTTTGTTGAAGTAGCAAGGAGGATAAATGAGGTTAAAAGAAATATTGACTGGTTACAAGAACACCAGTCCTTTCTAGAATCAATTGAGATTTTGATTGCAAAGGATAAAAATAGATGATATATTACTTCATGAGGAGATGCATGGAGCAGATGACATGGGAGCAGAGATCTTATGCTAACTAGCTCGAATTTGGAGATAACAAAACAAAATTTTCCCATCAAAAAGCATCCCAAAGGAAAAAAATAAATAAATAAGAAATTCCATTGACAAAAAATGATTTGGGCATGACCTTTAATGATAAGGAAGATATTACTCAAGTACTCTCTGATTATTTTGTTAATCTTTTTGAATCATGAAACCCATTTAGCATTGAACAGGTGGTCCAATTAGTTCAAGGAAGGGTTATAAAGGAGATATCCTAGGTGCTTGAAGTGGATTTCACTAAGGCCAAGGTGCCTCAATCTCTACATCGAATGCACCCAACAAAGGCTCCAGCAATTGATGGCACACCAGCTTTCCATTATCAAAGATTTTTGGATGTGGTGGGAGATGATGTGGCAAATTTGGTTCTCCATATTCTTAATAACGGAGGGTATCCCAAAGCCATTAATAAAACTCTTATTGTTTTGATTCCAAAGGTGAAGAAGCTGGAGCACACAAGCTAGTTCAGACCCATAAGCTATGTAATGTCCTATTTAAATTGGTGATAAAAACTATCGTAAATATGCTGAAGCAGATTCTCCTAGATATCATTAGTGAATCTCAAAGTGTGTTTGTCCCAAAGCGACAAATAACTAATAATGCACTTCTCGCTTTTGAATGCTTTCATTATATGAAGCATAGGAGGTTAGGCAGAAGTAGACACATGACACTAAAATTGGATATGTCCAAGGCTTATGATCGAGTGGAGTGGAGCTTTTTAGAGATGGTGATGAGATCTATGGGCTTTTCGGCATCTTGGATTAATTTAATTAAGAGGCGCATTTCTACAATGACTTTCTCTATTCCTTTAAATTGGAACCACAAAAGCAATTTCAACCCCACAGATGCTTGAGACAGGGAGATCCTCTTTCTCCCTACCTGTTCATCTTGTGTGGAGAAGTTTTCTCAGCCCTTCTCTCTAAAGTAGTGGAATCTCAAGCCCTCCATGGTAGAAAAATTTGTCCCCGAGCTCCTATTATTTCACACATGTTTTTTGTAGATGACAATATCATTTTCACCTGTGGTACCTTAGAGGAAGCAAAGTGCCTCTCCGATATTCTAAAGACCAATAAATTAGCTTTTGGTTAGAAAATAAATCTAGACAAATTGAAGCTTTCTTGTAGCTGAAATATCCTTAGTTCCAACATTGATTCCCATGAAGGGATGCTTTGTGTAAAGGCAATGGACAGTCACGAGAAGTACTTGGGTCTCCCAATGTTAGTGCCAAATCCAAAAGGCAAAATTTTCAATTTGTTCGGGATAAGGTATGGAAGAAGATAAAGGGTTGGAAGGAAAAAGCTTTTTCAAGAGTTGGTGAAGAGCTGGTAATAAAGGCTTTGATACAATCTATACTCTTTTATGTCATAAGTTACTTTGTACTACTACAATCATTATGTGCTCAGATTGAAAGCATGACATCAAGGTTTTTTTGGGGAGGTGATATTGATACAAGTAAGATGCATTAAGTCAACTGGGAGAACTTATCTCATTGGAAACACGAAGATGGATTGGGTTTCAAGTCCATAAGAGCATTCAATCTAGCACTACTTACCAGGAAATGGTGGAGAATTTTACACAATGAGTCCTCCTTGCTTGCTCGCACATTGAAAGCAAAATATTACCAACGTGTCATCCTCTAAGAGCTCCTAAAAGCCCAAACCAAAGGTCTACATGTTCTAGTATTTTGGCATCGAAGTGGATAGTGGAATCTGGTACTTTTTGGCGTATAATGAATGGGAGGAAAGTGAAGGTTTGGGGTGACAAATGGCTCTCTACCGTTGAGAATAAGTACATACATCATGTTAAGGATGACCCTCAAGCAGACTCTGAGCTTATGGTTAGTGAGTTGATAAACGAGGAAATGAGAAGTTGGAATCTTAATAAAATTAGTTTTCTATTTTTGACGAATGTGTCAAAACAGATTCAAAAAATCCAACTAAGAAGACATGTTGACGATGTTTTGGTCTGTAAATATGCTAATGATGGAATTTACAGGGTGAAATTGGGCTACCAATTGGCTTTACAGAGGGAGGTTTCTACCTAGGCCTCCTCCAATAACAATGGTAGGTTATTCTAGAAGAATTTGTGGAAGGTGAAGGCCATCCCAAAATGCAAAAATATGGTCTAGAGGGCATGTAAAGGGATATTATCAATAAGGAAAAATTTGCGCATGAGAGGTATAGATATGGACCTTTTTTGTCCAATGTGTGGTTTGGAGGAGGAATTTGTGCAGCATGCCTTATTGACTTATGGAAAAGCAAGGAAAATATGGTTTGCATGACGCCTGTGCATTTGTATTTCACATGGTGCTTTTTCCTTCTCAAATTGGATTGACACTTGGTTATCAAGCTCTAATCAAGATGTAGTGGTTAAAATTTTCAATCTACTATGGACCATTTGGCAAGCTAGAAATTGGTAGGTTTTTGAGGAGAAAAAGATGCGAATTAAGGAAATTTTAGCTAAAGAAGAGGGGTTATGCCTTTCCAAATCCATTACTCGGAGAATAGAGTCCTCTAACTTGCAAACACACTAGTTGGCACCTCCCCAAGATCTTATCTTTGTTCTGAAAACTGGACTGGACCGACTGGTCAGATCGAAAAATTGATGACCTGGTCACCTAACTAGTTCAAATAAACCACAGAACCAGCCTAAAGAAAAACTGGTCAAAACCGGCCAAAAACTTGTTCATAACGGGTCAAAGAAAAATGTTTAATATAATATTATTTTGATTTTTTTCTTAAAAATAATAAAAACCAATTTAAAGTATTTATCATTTTTTTTATTTTAAATATAAACTTGTTTTTATTAATAAATGTTGACGTGTATAGTTAAAACTTATACTTAAGTATCATGACATATTTGATTTGTACTTTTGTAAGTATTGTGAATGTAAAAAATCTATAAAATTATATTTTATTTTTAATTTTTAGTATTATAAAATTATGATAATACTGTTTTTTTAGTATTATTTTATGTATTATTTAATTATTATTATTATTTTATTAATACCGGTTCGACCACAGTTCAATCATTAAACTTTGAACCAGTATCTTGACCAGTTCAATGACCAGTCTCGATTTTAAAAACATTGATCTTATCAAATGCAACCTTGATGTGTCGATTTGTGAGAGCAAAGGTACTGGCATGGGCTTTATTTCCAGAGATTATTTGGGCCAAGTATTGGAAGCAGGTATGAAGAAAGAGGAGTTTTGTTTGTAGGCCATGAAGCGAAGGCTTGCTACCTTAGATGGGCGATTGAGTTTGCAAAGCAGATGTTGTTCACAATGGTTTAGTTTGAAACTAATTGCAAGAGGTTGAAGTTAGCATGGGATAAGACGAATGTGGAGGATTGCAATTATTTTGGTGGCTTAGTGGAGGATTCCAAAAAGACAGTAAGGGACCTCACTATGTGTCAACTTTTTCATGTGAAGAGGGAATGTAATATGGTAGCAGATGAGCTATCCAAGTTAGCTTTATCCTTTAATGAGAGATATTGGTTGGAGGACTTTCCTCACCAAATCTCTACTTTATTAGAATTTGATATAATGGTTTCTTCCACTTTGTTGGCTTAATAAATATCAGTCTTTTCCTGCCTAAAATAAAAACACTATAGGGCAAATAATAAAGATTATGTATTTATATATTAATGGTAAAATTTTACCAATTCAATATTTATATATCAACGGTAAAAAAAAATTACTTATTCAATATTTGTACAATTTAGTCCCAAAAAACTTGAAGTTACTTACTTTTTAGTCCTTTTATTAATGTCCGTTAATGAAGAAGCTAAAAAGTAACCGGAGACTACAAAGTGAGTATATTTAAACTTTCAGAGACTAGATTATACAAAGATATATATTCAGGGACTAAAAGTACACAACTTGTCACTTTCAAAAACTAAATTATGGGTTAACTTCTTTAGAAACTATAGGCAATAGATTTTGAACAAACGTACACTAAATTTTTTGTTGGGTGAGATTTCATAAAAGCATTTGTTTAAAGTTGGTTAATTTAATTAATAAAATTTCACATGATAGATTTTGAAGGCATTGTATTATCTATTGTAAAATATCATATTTTGAGGTAAGGACATTTTAGGTGATCTCTCCCTTTGAAGTGTTTAAAGCTACTCAACTAGAATAATTCCTGAAAGGGAGAGCTTCAATGTTGCTATTTATCTTATCTCCAAAGTAAGACTTTGAATAGAAAACCAAGTAGTCTAAATTCAAAGATGCCTTTAAAACATTAAGAAAATAATAATTTTTTTCAAATTAGGATATTCTTATATTATCCATTAGTTACAATTATAAACTAGATCTTTGATTCTCACTTATTCTTAGGAGAATTCTAAGTTTAAGATATTAGATTCTTATCAACATTTGCATTATTCATGTCAACATTTTTATTTTACAAATGTCTCATTTGCAAACTAAAATTTGAAGAATTTTCTTCTCATGAATAGGAATAGACAAAAATTCTTCTAAAATTAATTGAGAAAGAAGGATTGAGATACTAACTCGTGAAGTTTCCTCCTGTCTTTCTCCTCATCCTATATTTGGGTGTTTTTTATGAGGAGAAGGAGAATTTTAAAAAAATTTCTCTTCAAATTGGATAAATTTATCCTATATATTAAGTTATAGTTCATTATCTTACAAATTATTTAATATTTTAATTTACACTATTTTAAAGATTGACTTATCATTTTTAACTTTTATTTTTTAAAATTTTAAATTGAAAATATTTTAAATTAATTGCATAAATTTTTTTCTTCTAATTTTAAGTATTTTCTCTTTTAAACTATGTTATATTTTATTTGAATCAATTATATATACTTTCTTATGACTTGGGATTTTTTTTTAGAATTTTTATATTTAAAATTTTGATTAAATTTAAAATTCTTATACTACTATATCCAATGGTTGAAATTTAATTTAAATTTTATTACTTAATATTTTAAGGCCTTGTTCGGATAAATTTATCCATAAACACCTATAAAAGAAAAAACGAAAAAAAAAAAAGCTTCTTCCATAAGCTAAAATTAACTTATGTATAAGTTAAAATTAGCTTTTTGGAATCTAGCTTATCCAAAAGTTGATTTGAACTTATACATAAGCTAATTTTAGCTTATGGGAGAAGCTTATTTAATTTTTTTCTTTTATAAGTACTTATGGAAAAACTTATCCAAACATAGCCTAAATTTAATAGAATGAAATATATGATTATGATATTTATGTGTTATAATTTTAATAGATTATGTGTACTATTATAAAAAGTGTTTAATGGTCATGCACTGACAATGTAAAATAGTTTTGCACCGTCATCCAATTACAAATCACCATTTATTATAAGTTTGTTGACTTTTATAATAAATACTTTAAAAGTCATATTAATGGTTATTTCTAATTGGATGACAGTATAAAACTTTTTACACTAACAGTGCATGACCATTAAACTTTTATAAAAATATATAAGATTTTCTCCTTAAAATAAAGATAAAAAGATGAAATACTTTAAAGACTGAATTACATTTTTAGTCCCTAGGTATTAAGATTATGTATGCGATTTTAGTCTCTTAAGTTTTAATTGTGCCAATTAAGTTTCTCAAGTTTTCTCCTACTTACAATTAGGTTCTTCTATCGTTATTCCATCCAATATTTAACGAAATTAGATTACATGACAAACTTAGCATGACACAGAAGTAAGTAAATGCAATGTACTAGCTAAAAAGCACAAAATATTTAAGCTCCAATGACCTAAAAATGTGTTCTACTTATATTGACTTAATTGTTGTATTGACTATGATTGTGAGTAAATTATTGTTTTTGTAGCAATGAACAATAAAAGGATGTCTTTCCATTCTAAGTAAATCAATAACTTTAATGTTGAATGAAATCATGATGAAGTAGCTCAATTATAAATGAAAGAAAATTTGAGGGACCAATTGACGCAATTTGAACTTGAAAGACTAAAATTAAGGGTGGCAAAGCGGCCAACTTGCCCTAACTACTTTCAACCTACCTTAAGTAGGTGGGTTGGTCCATCGACTAAGGTGGGTTGGGAAACACAACCTACCCCATTTAAAGGTAGAATGGTGAGTTGACCCACCAAAAGATGAAGTGGCAAGTTGTAAAATGATGGGGTACTCGGATGACCCATCAAAACCCACAAAAAAAAAATACCAAAAAGAGAAAAAAATATATTAAAAAGTACCAATTTTTTTTATAAGCAAAGCAATTTATTAATTAGAGACAAACGTAGCACATGTGAAAAAAAATACCAATTCATTTCTTTTTAACACTTTGTTTATTTTATTTTATAAACATATACATATTATCTATTTCTTAAATATTGATGGGTTAAATGGGGTGGGTTAGGCTGGTCAACCTGTTCAACCTATTGAGTTGGGTTGAATCACTTAATCCGTCTTGCTATTTTTGACATGTTAGACGAGTTGACTTGGTTGGTTCAACCCGCTTTGTGATTCCTAACTAAAATTGCATAATTGCAATACATGAGAGATGAGAAATGTAATTAATCTATTATTAAATTACATATGTTTCCATATACTTTTATTATAAGTTTGCTTACAACTATATTAAAAGTCTAGTGTTGTCACTTACTCTTTTTTTCTCTATTTTACGTTTATTAGTAGTTCTCCCAACAAAGAAATAACTCAAATAAGCTACATCCTTTTGTACCTAACCTTCCCACCCATAGGGTGTAATTTGATACACACCAAGATATAATATAAAGAGAATAACACACGACAAACGCTTAAGTTACATGACAACTTTTTATTCTATGCATTATTTGGTAGATAATGGACAACACAAGTACAATAAAGTGAATTTACTGCAATATCCTTTTTAATACTAATTATTTTAATACAATTCATATTAATTATGTTAAGATGATAATAGTGGTGGTGGTGACAGCAACAACGTGACAATAATAACAACGACGATTGTGGTTGTGGAGCAACATTGTGGGAGAGACAAGAGAAATAAAATATAGGTATTAAATGAGAAGTAAAAATGAATATTTTTTTCTTTTAAGTAATTTGTACTTAGGACATAAAGTTTCTCATGGTTTATAAAGTAACAAAAAATTGAGTTTTTGCCTTGACCATCTTCATTTAATTTATGATGTCCTATGATCTTTTTTTAAGTCAAACATAGAATAATTGTATTTATATTGTCCACTACCATAGTTTTTAACAAATCAAAAAGACTTATAGTCATCTCCCAATTAGTGCAAGAGTTTCAATAAAAGAAATTACAATTAATTATGTGTATTTAATTAATTTTTAAACACATAATTATTTCTTAAAAGTTTGACAAAGTTTTCTTTTTAAACAAACAAACATTATTGAACAAAAAATAAGTAATTTTTCTAGTTATGTGTAGGTAATATTACTCTTTGATGAATGCTAGCAATACTCTATCAAACACTCTCTTTCTAACATTATCTCTACTATTAGCTGAAATTTATTAGAAATCACAATTTTTGATGGATCTCACTTTTTGTTTAATGAGTCTCTTTTCAAATTTAAAAGTAAAACCCATCAAAATTTGTGATTTTAATAAATTTCAGCCAATAATATAAAGAGTGTTAGAAAAAGAGTTTTTATAAGAGTGTTGCTAGCATTCCTCTTACTCTTTTTATAATTTTTCATTGTGAATTATATAATTTTTATGTGTCATTTTGGTTAAAAAAGACCTAAATCTTAATTTGAGAAAAAAATATATTTCTCGACTTCTTTTAACTTTGTGACTATGAGTCAAGTTTGAAATTATTATTATTGACTAGTTGTTAATATACACAAATATTTAATAAAATTTGATTAATTTATAATATTGTCTTAATGTAAAATAAAGTAAATTCTTATTTTATATATATAAATAAAATTCTTATCAGTTGAGTTACATAAATAACATATTATTTTTAATTTTGAAAATAAAATAAAATTATGGTGTATACTTTTAATTTAAATTAACAATATATGTAATTTTTCTTATGTACAATGACAATAATAACAATAGGGGAGAACCTGACTTCGATTCCTACAAAATACATTCTTGGAAAGAGGTGAGAAATTTTAAGTGTGACTAAGTCTCAAACCGATAATTAGTCCCATAGTCAGCCCAAAGGACTGAAGCTTGTGGGAATATCTTGGGGTTCAACCAAGAAGCCAAAGGCCCTAATTACGATAGTTAAAAGAAAATTAAATTTAAAATCTCATGCAATCTACTTAAATTGTTAAGCTTACATGACTTTTATGTTTTTTTATAAGAATTTAAATCTTCTCAAGTAAAAGTACTTTTTTTTTTATAGAAACTACAAATATTTTTTTATGAAAGACAATTGTGTTTGAGTTAAGTATAACTCTCCCTTTGAAAATTTATTTACACAATTGCATCTCCAAATTCAACTTGAAATGATTAATTAAACTATAATAATCTCACGTAAGTTAGAATGTGTCTAAATTAGTGGTGAAATCATGGTGGATCATGGTGAGTTGGGTCAAATTTGATTTGACTTAAATTTAAGATGTTTGGTTACTCAAGTAAAAGCACTTTCAATTAGTAAAAAAATATGGTGAAGCTGAAGCAAGAGAAAGTTACTTCTACTTCATTCATTATCAATTTTGAATGTGTTTTCTCAAATTTATTCTTACATTTATACCCTCATGCATAAGCCTATTTGATTAGTGATGCCTAAGACTTCATTTATTTTCTCTAATTAACGATAATAATTAGTACAGTTGCGTGCCCTTTTTTTTGACATATACAAGTGTTCTAAAGTAAAGATAATAAAAATGTAGGTGCTGTTAATTTATTATTAATTTTAAATTAATGGTGGATATATTTATGGTTAAACCAGATACATGTATAGAAAGGGTTGGGTAGTTGGACATTTTTTTCTTGTTTTCATTTATTACGTTTTCCTAGGACTTCATTTATTTTGGTTGTTGAAATTGAATTTATTATTGTCATCACTTGGACTTTTAATTGAAGAAAGGTTTTTAGAGTCATAGGAGTTAGACTACTAGTATGTGCTTTTAAACTACTTGTTTGTGATTTTATCAACTTAGCTATTGTATTTAATGTTGCTTGACTACCATTTACTTTTGTCATTTAGATAATGTAGTAGGAGTTGTTTGACTACTACTGGCTTTCGTCATCATTACTACAAAAAAAGACTTTTTAAATTGGTTAAAAACGATATTCTAAATCGGTTCATGAACCATATTAGATACAACCGATATAAAATGTGAAGGCTTTTTAAATCAAATTTTGAACCGATTAATTTTTTTTTTTAAACTTGGTTGTTTATGGAATTGAGTTAAAAAGACAATTTGTTCCTATAACAAGCATTTGTCGGCAATGTGTGTTATTGCCTTGCAAGAACAAGTAGCTCTCTCATCACTAGAAGGAACAAGCAGAACAAACCCATTTGCAGAACAAGTAGAACAAGCAATTCTCTCACAAAACACAGAACAAATAGAACAACTAATATCACGAAAATTAAAAAGAAATTAAAAAAATAAAGAAGTCTAAAAAATGTTTGTATCTCAATCCCTGTGTTGAAGCACTCCTACTGATTCTCCACGAGGTAGCGCACGACTGCTCGTAGAGGAGGCAGATTTGGTAGAGGAGGCGGTTTGTCCCAATTCTCCGTGAGGAGCACGTGGCGACTCGTACTGATTCTCCACGAGGAGGCAAATCTCGTAGAGGAGCTTGACACCGCCGGTCTCGAAGGCAGTGAGGCGGTCGGGGTCAGTTAATGAGGGACTCACCGACGATGAGGGGAGGGGATAAGCCCTTATATATGCGGATCTTGCGATGAGGATCTTGAGGCTCGCGATGAGAAACTCACCTACGATGTCGAGGGGTCGTACTGTGAAGGTAGTTGATCACAATAGAAATGGGTTTCACAAAATGCGTCGGGGAAGGCCAAAAGGGTTGGTACACTTGCTGCTATGGCTGTGGCTGGGGCTTCTTGAAGAAGAGGAGTTGAGCACGGTGGAGATGGGTTTTGCGAAATGGCGAAGCGCACTCGATTCATAAGGAGCTAGTTTACAAGTGTGATTTAAAAACTAACTTTTTAAATCAATGCGTTCAAGAACCGATTTAAAAGAAGGTTTTAAATTGGTTCTTTTAAAACCGGGTTAAAGGATCAACGATTTTAGATTGGTTCATTCCTAATCAAGTTAAAAAATAAGTCAAAATTTTGAAATCTGAACCTGCATACATGTTTTCAAATAGGTTCATTGTGAACCAAGTTAAAAAACATGATTTTAAATTGGTTCTAAGTTAACTGATTTAAAAAAGTTGTAAAAAAATTTAAAATTGTCATCAATTCATGTTTTTAAATCGGTTCACTTAAAACTAATTTAAAATCTTGGTTTAGAAAACAATTTTTGTAGTAGTGCATCCACGTAATGAATTTGCTTGGACAGGTGTACTATTTAATTTGCTCTCATTTTTATGATCATGGATGTGTTGTGATTGTACTGTTACCTTTGTGTTTGATGCATATGCTAATTTAATATTTTTGTTATCTATTTCATCTAATTTTAATGTTTAGTTATGAGTTTTATTTCAAAAGTTAACATAATATACATATATTTTCTTAATTTAATAATTAACATGAAGTGAAAAAATTATTATATATTTATTTATTTTTAATTTGTTAATATATATATATATATATATATATATATATATATTAAAATAGCTAATTATAATAAAAAAAAGTATATATAGATTCATTTTGATAATTACACTCAGAATCTATTTTAATTTAAAGTATTCAACCAGTATTTTTTTAAAAAATTACTTTTCTAATATCCGTTATAAAAAAAAAAATTAAAATCAATTTTAACCATAATCAATTTTATAAAATCAAGTTGGTCTAAAATTAATTTTATCACCTTCAATTCAAACACACTTAATGAATGTATTTCTTGATTTCTGCTACACAAAAGTGCTCGTGGACGAAGACACCCCGTAAGAAAAAAATAATAATAATAACAAACAATGTTATCTGTCTTTCTCTCCAGGAGGAATCAAGTTTACAAGTGGAGTGGAATCCACACCCACCAATGCCATTACATTACATTACCCCAACCCTCCATGCCAATGCCAATTTGTCACACTTCCACTTTCCACCAATACTCCTTCTAACCATGCTCAATTCCCCTTTGCTCTCCCTTTCCGAACATGCCTTTTCCCACACCCCCCATCATTTCCCAACGCGGGCTGCTTCTCGAAGCCCCACCCTTCGGCCAAAGTTTCAATCTTTAGCCTTCGGAAACCGCGGAGGGAGAGAATTTCCATCTGGGTCTTGCTCCAATGCTCGCAGAAGAAAAGTGGTGGTACGGTCAAAGTCAATGCTGGGAGTGGAAGAAGAAGAATTGGTGGAGAGGGGAGTGAAGGGTAGGGGTGAAGAGTTTGATGCAATTGTTATAGGGTCTGGGATTGGAGGGTTGGTTGCAGGGACGCAGCTGGCAGTGAAGGGTGCAAGGGTTTTGGTTTTGGAGAAGTATGTGATTCCTGGTGGAAGCTCTGGGTTTTACCAGAGGAATGGCTACACTTTTGATGTGGGGTCCTCTGTCATGTTTGGTTTCAGTGATAAGGTCAGTTATTCATTTATTTTTTAATTTGGGTGAATGTGATTCTTTTTGTGTCATGATGTTATCATGTACTCTAATTTCATTAATGATGTGGTAAGATATGGATGGTGTTGAACATTTGGGGGTGAGGTCACTGAGCTGTGAGAGGGACTTGCTGTTTCACCATGGTTGCTATGCACTCAAATTTTTTGTTTTGGGGCATGTTAATAAGTAAACAAAGTATTCTGTGTTGCTAGAGTGTTACTGTGCTTGGCTGGTGGCAATGAACAAAATGGCTGCATCTAGTTTTTGCTCTTTTGGTTAGTTTAAAAATTTCAGAAAGACCATATGAGAAGTAAATTAAGGAATCAAAAGCATAAAAGGTAGATGATTTTTCAGTGACAATCCCATGAGCATGAGTTGCTTTATGTAAAGCTTGGTTTTTGATCAGTGAAGCTCCGAATAACTGTAGTTTGTTAATTTATGAATAATACCTTAGCCATAGCCAATAGTAGCTTTGGGTGCTACTAATTATTCTTTATGTTGAATGGTATGCTTCCTAGGATCTTGAGCACCATGTGACTTAAATTTGTGTAGGGTAATCTCAATTTGATAACACAAGCGCTGGCAGCAGTTGGTTGTCAGATGCAAGTGATACCTGATCCAACAACTGTTCACTTCCATCTACCGAATAACATTTCTGTTCGAGTGCACAAAAAATATGATAGATTCATAGAAGAGTTGACCAGTTACTTTCCCCATGAAAAGGAGGGTATCCTCAAATTCTACGGTGAATGCTGGAAGGTTTGTCTTAATTGAGGTGACTGCGTGCCCCTTAAGGCATTTTTGCCTCTCCTTGTAATTCACTTTTTTAAGAGCTTATATGTGTTATGGCTAGATTTTCAATGCCCTGAATTCGTTGGAATTGAAGTCACTAGAAGAGCCACTCTACCTTTTTGGACAGTTTTTTCAGAAGCCGCTTGAATGCTTGACACTAGGTACTTTCATATTGTTTATTTTAAAATGAGAGGCCACAAATTTAAAACTCTAAACTCTAATTCCAAAGGTAGTATTGTTTTTTAGTTAGGCTTAGCTTATCTTTCAGTATTTTGATCGATTGGGAGGAGTTATGTTTTAGCAGCGAGATTAACCTATGATTTAAAAGAATTGTTGAGAAGCAAAGGGTGAAAAAGGGAACAAATACATCACCAAACTATATGTTATTTACAGTTTGCTGCATAAATACCACAGTGTATAACTAGTTGACTCAACAAATTTTACCCTAAACATGAAGATTGGGGCAAGATATGAGTTAGTGATGCTTATGGAAATTCCTCATTCAATTAATTTTTTATCTTCCCAAATAAGGGCACCCTAGACCTAGAGAATTACATCTCGTGTACACAGTATAGTTCTTTTGGCTGGGTGGTGGAGAATTTGGATAAAGCAAACATTTTAGAAAACCTATATTGATCTCCTAAGGGGTCTCAGAATTTGTGATTAATTTGCTTAAATCTTTGAAATGCATTAATTTATTGCAATACCAAGTTGTGATAGTTG
Source organism: Spatholobus suberectus (assembly GCA_004329165.1). Lineage (NCBI taxonomy): Eukaryota > Viridiplantae > Streptophyta > Magnoliopsida > Fabales > Fabaceae > Spatholobus > Spatholobus suberectus. The sequence continues at coordinate 53,910,638 of CM014735.1, forward strand.
ATTTATGAAAACCTTCTATATGAAGATTTCAATCAATGTGATCATCTGATTAACGTTTGGTTTGTCTAGAATGGAGCAAAGGATGTGATCAACCATGATTGTTTTTGTTATTTTTTTTTTGTACAACGTTCATGTAGTAGACAATCTCTATTAACCAATAAGGATGACATGCTAATAACAGTGCACTACTGATAAGGGTAGTCATTGACCACCATCTGCACCTCCCTCCATATTTGAGCTTTTTATCAATATTTTCATATGTCTTGGCCATTAGCCTTTCTGAATTCTGATGATATTTTTTGGCAGCCTATTATTTGCCTCAAAATGCTGGAGCCATAGCTCGGAAGTACATTCAAGATCCAAACTTGTTGTCTTTCATAGATGCAGAGGTAGATGCAACAACTTATTTGATTCAGTTAGAAGTTTCACGAATTTATTAAGGAAAATGCATCATGAAGAGTTATTCTATGGAATGTGTGACTAGGGGTAGCCGGGTAGCTAAATAAGAGAGAAATCAATTCTAGTGGATCTCATAAAAGAGGTTGAGGACAATTGTTGAGGGTCCCATTGTAGAAATTGAGGCTAAAACAAACAGTGCCACATGATTTGTATCTTTTTCTGAAAGCTATTTTCAAGTGAGATAGCACCACTCATTTACACATTGACTAATTATTCAATTTTGGGTGCATGATTGGTAATTTTCATGCATAAAATATCTGTGTTATTGCAGTGTTTTATAGTGAGCACAGTCAATGCTTTGCAGACACCAATGATCAATGCTAGCATGGTAACCTCTTCATTTATCTTTTTTCATTCTTTCAGTTTATTAAATTTTCTTATTGCATTTCTTAAATTGTCTAGGAGAGGAGGATTCATGCTTTCATTCATTGCTTTTGGTAGTGATGGATAGAGGATTAGATAGCAAAAAAGTGAACTAGCATGAATTTGATCCAACATTGATTGCTTTTAGTCCTCATAACTTTAGAAATATTTTAGTATTTTTTTATTTGAAATGTTAAGCATGTAAATTGTTAAATGTTAATGTCATCCTTCTGTGAGTATTTGTCATGTTTTTGACCTGTTATGTTTTTCTATCTCATAACTGATTCTAAAATGAGGAAAGGGTTAAATATGTTTTTAGTCATTATAAATATAGTGAATTTTGGTTTTAGTCCATCAATTTAGTTTGTTGGATTTGGTCCTCATAAATTTATTTTTTGTAAAATAGTCCCTATTATTATTTAGTGATGATGTGGCATGCATCTTAACATGCTACGTTAATGACCACTCTAACATGGCATGTCTAGATGCATGCCACATCATCACTGAATAGCAACAGGGACCATGTTCAAAACTTTCAAAATTTATAAGGACCAAAACTGACAAATTTTTTTGAAGGACTAAAATCAAAATTCATCATATTTACAGGGGTTAAACATATTAAACCCATGAGGAAGTATAAGGGTGACAGCTAACACTGTTTGAATTAGAAATTCATGTTACCAGTCAAGGTTTAGGGTTTAGAGTTTAGAACAATGAAGATACTAATGTCAAGTGTGGTGGCCAGTTTCATAGTTCACATCTGCCTCTCTTGCTCCCCGTTTCCTACATGGCTTGACTCTTTTTCTCGCTCCAGGTTCTATGTGACAGACACTTTGGTGGGATTAACTATCCTCTTGGGGGTATTGGTGGGATTGCAAAGTCCTTAGCAAAAGGTCTTGTTGATCAGGGTAGTGAGATATTTTACAAAGCAAATGTCACTGGTATTATAATTGAGCAGGGCAAAGCTGTAAGTGACATCAGAATAGAAACAATGATGACATATTTTGGAAAGAAGCGCTTTTTCCTCAAGAACTGTACTATGCTTTTTGCAGGTAGGTGTGAGGCTTTCAGATGGCAGAGAGTTCTTTGCCAAAACCATAATATCAAATGCTACCAGATGGGATACATTTGGTTAGTTTCAAATAAGAATTTTTATAAGATTTTTTGTTACTATTTCAATGATAATCTCTGTGTATGTTTCTCTGCATTCATTAGTTCTTAGTTAGTTAATCCCTAATTGCATAATGTTACACTGTAGGAAAGTTACTGAAGGGTGTTCCGCTTCCGAAAGAAGAAGAGAACTTCCAGAAAGTTTATGTTAAAGCTCCATCTTTTCTTTCAATTCACATGGGGGTTAAAGCTGAGGTTTTACCACCAGATACGGACTGTCACCATTTTGTGCTTGAGGTAGTTGGAAGTTTGCTCAGCTTATATTTCTTGATAGTCTTTGTGCTTTAGAATGAATAATTAACTTTATGCATTTCATCGGCACCTCTCTAGAGCAACTGGACCAAATTGGAGGAGCCATATGGAAGTATCTTTTTAAGTATACCAACTGTTCTTGATTCATCATTGGCTCCTGAAGGTCGTCATATCCTTCATATATTCACGACTTCTTCCATGGAGGACTGGGAGGTAGGCAATACTGAGTAGTGAGTACTGATAAACAAAGCTGAAAACTTACACAGTTGTGCTTCTATGACTTTAGAAACTTTTTTGGTTGTGCCTCATGTTTTATTCATTTGCAGATTAGTTTATGCATAAAATCTCAAAATATGAAATCTGTAACTGTTTTCTGTACCAGGGTCTCTCAAGAGAAGAATATGAGGCAAAGAAGCAGCTTGTAGCAGATGAAATCACAAGCAGATTAGAGAATAAATTGTTTCCAGGTCTTCGATCATCCATTGATTTTATGGAGGTATGGACTATAACCTCAGACCTCAGCACTGAACTGTATTTCTGTGACTCTCTACGTTGTGACTTGTGAAAAGCAATTTGAAAATAAATCAAGGTGGTGTGATTGTACTTATCTTTATTAGCTCAACCACAAGTGCATAAATACAAGTTTTCGGTCTGCATTGGTTGAAATGTTTAAATTTTAAAAATTTAGTTAATCTGGCAGGGTGTTACTTGTATTTGTAGACCTCTCTTTGGTTAATACTGAATTATGCAGATATGGTATTCTGGTATGTGGAATGCTATTTCGTGTAATTACTTTTGAGTAATGCTATTTTCCTGTTGACAAAAGTATAATCTGGAGTTATATTTCTTAAAAGAGCTAATTATAGATTATAGTATATTTCACTGCTTGTGGACCTAAATTCCATCATGCTAATAGTGGTGGTGATGATTAAACAGAAATGTTGGAGTAACATAACTAAATTTGTTGTTGAAAGATCCAAGCCCAAGCTAGCATTCAACATAGTATGCCTGTTTCTGTCTTGGTGTTTTTAACTGTTGACTAGAATAGTAGGCAAGAAAAGCTGTTCTCATCTTCTTGTTGGTTTTACCCGTTGACATAATTTGTAACACATACAATGCCGAATAATACATAAGCTACCTTTTTCTTTCTTTCACAAGAGTTTGTAGTTTCAGTTAACTCTTTCAAAGTGTTGTATATGTAAAATCTTTTCATGACTTCACAATGTATGAATTTTGAAGCGGTCAAAATTAATTCATTGGGATTACTTTTAGAAAAACATCTGGAAGAAAGTGGGACAGCTGATACTTGATTAAGGTTCTGTTTGATAAATTTCTCAATAAGTACTAATAAGAAAAAAAATAAGAAGGTAAAATAAAATAAACTTTTTCTGTAGGTTAAAATCAACTATGCACTTCAACTTTTATAGAAGTTATCTCATTTTACTTCTCCAAAAGCTAAGGTGCGTAAGTTGATTTCAACTTATGAAAGTAATTTGATTCATTTTGTTTTTTATTTTTTTCACTTATAAGTGATTATGTAGGAGTTTATCCAAACAAGGCCTAACTTAAGTGCTATTATTAGGAAATCATGATTTTGAATCAAAACGGGAGAAGGAGAACCACTTTCATTGTAGAAGTTGTTATATCTACTACTGCAAAATGCAAGCATTTTAGGACAACTAATTCTGAAGGCTAGTAGCTAAATGTAGAAGCATGGTTGCTACTCCCTCCATTTCAAAATAAGTGACGTTTAAGGTTTTTTCATAAGGATTAAGAAAAACAATAAATAACTTAATGAGTGGAACAATTTTACTAAATTATCCTTATTGGTTGCTAAAAAATTGATGCATTCAGTACTCAAATACCATCACATTGATTATTTATTTGGGGGGAAAATTAGAATAAAATATTTAGTGTTTCATTGTAAACCTAAAATGACACTTAATATGAAAAATTTTATTGTGTTAAAAAGTTTGAAATGGAGGGAGTATTGTGTAAAGGTTTGAGTTATCTGTCTAGATGGATGAAACTATATATAATGCTTAGGAATTCTTTTGGCGTTTGATTCTCATGTCTTTTATTATGTGTATGTTTTTTTGAAATTTTAAGCTTCATTGCAGGTAGGGACACCAAAGACACACCGGCGATACCTAGCTCGTGTTGAGGGAACTTACGGCCCAATGCCACGCAGAATCCCGAAGGGGTTATTGGGAATGCCATTCAATACCACAGTAAGTCTACTTTCATAAACGAATAACCGGTTTAGTTATAGAAACATTCTGCTATGCTTTTAGAATGCACCGACTAAAGTAAGCCATAAACCAATGGAACTTTCAGGGCATAGGTGGTCTTTACTGTGTTGGTGATAGCTGCTTCCCTGGACAAGGTGTTATTGCTGTAGCTTTCTCTGGAGTTATGTGTGCTCATCGAGTAGCTGCAGATATTGGTAAGATAGAGCATTCCTTCATATGTACAATGGGTTTCACATTAGCTGGAAACTGCTTTCTGTTTTTCTATTGTGCATGTCTATCAATTAAATATATAGGTTTAAATATGTTTTTAGTCCTTGCAAATATGACAAATTTTAGTTCTAGTCCTTAAAATTTTTTTGTTGGTTTTTGTTGTTATAGTTTTTTTTTTAAATGATCGCTATCATCAGTAAGTTTTGACAGACATGTCACGTCAGCGACTACTCTAAAATTACATGATGTGACATGTCTAAATGCATGTGACATCGTTAGAACGACTATTTTTAAAATGGGTTAAATATGTTTTTAGTCTTCTAAAAATTAACCTGTTTTAGTTTTAGTCCTTAAAATTTATTTTTCTTGTATAAAGTCCTTCAAATATTAAAAATACCTTAACTAGATCCCTGTACTAAATTCTGCTTAATTTTTTTGTTAAATGATAACCACATCAACTTTCAAGTAAAATATTTTATTACTTGAAGTGTCCAGTGGTAATTTTTGATAAAAAATCGTGTAATTACTTTTGCTTTAGGGTTAAAAAATCTATGATTTAGGGTTAAACATGTAATAATTTTATTTAAAAAGTATGTTACTAATTTAACCTGAACATAATAGTTGACATGAACGGCTACATCAGCAAATTAATGGTGACTGTGATGTTGATGTGACCATTATTTAACAAAAAAGTTAAAGAGTTTAGTATAGTCATCTAATTAAGGTATTTTTAATATTTAAGAGATTTTATTCAAGAATTTTTTTTTGTAAGGACTAAAATCAAATAGGTCAATTTTTGGAGGACCAAAAATATATTTAATTCTTTTAAAATTTACAAAGACACAAACTTTTGAAGCATTAAAACAAACATATTAAACCAAATTTATATTTTAGTGTGTATGTTTGCTTCTGTTAATTTTAATTTCTTTTTAATACACATTGCTGGAGTTTGAATCTGTTAATATTGGGATATCATGGTATATAACACTGTTGAACTGCTCTTGCTGAGAATGGTGGACTTCTAATTCGATTATTCTTTACCCTCATTTTATTTTATTTTTACTTTTTAAACAGGGCTGGAGAAAAAGTCACCTGTGTTGGATGCCATGCTGCTTCGGTTGCTTGGTTGGTTAAGAACAATGGCATGAGATTTAAATATGAGCATTTGTTGAATGCAGTATCATCATCCCTTTTGCATAAGTTCAACCTTCGTTACAGCATTGGTTCACTGCAGATTTCTTCCACAATTTTCAAGAGTTAGCAATTTGTCACAGTAGCTAGGTGGTCTATATACACTACCCATGGTCAGTCTATATACAATCCTGTATAACTTGGTGTTAGGTTTTTTTTTTTTTAATGGTCCTCTCCTAGTCACTTGTGAGATAAGGCTATTGTTGTATTTTTCTGTGGTGGAGGGGTGGTGGATGGGCTCTAAAGTGTAAAGTGTAAAATGTAAAATGATCGCGGTGTAAATAGTTTTCTTTTATCCATACATGAGTTAATGTGAAGATCCTACTTGCTGTAAATGATATGCTTAGATTAAAAGAAAATGAAAGGTGATGATGAGAAGTAATTATTCTTGGAGTAATTTCATTTATCTAGTTATTTCAAGAGTAACTTTCGTTAAAATTATTTCACTCAATAATTCTTGGTATATGTTAAATTTTAACAATTCAATTGTTGAATTAAAAATTCTTATTGAGTAGATTAAGTCTACCAAATTTTATGAAGTTTGAAAATTATTTAATACTTCATTAATAAATTCAAATTAACATATAATAAATTTTTTTAAATTATAAGTAAATGTCGACTATAAAGATTAATTAGTAGAAAATATTTGATTTATTTAAAATTTAGTGTGCATGATTACTGACCTAATATCAAAATATTTAACGGTTTGATCATTGCAATTTAATATATATTAAGAGTGATTAATTAGAGTAACTTTATCAGAGTTACTCTTAGAGTAACTTGATTTTCGCTCTCTCTCTCTCTATATATAAGAATGTACACACTTAATTTTTAATTAGAGAACATTAGCAAGTTATAAATGAGAATTATCTTAAAATATATTCACGGTGTAGCTTGCTAACGTGCTTTAATTAAAAAAAAGTAAGTGTATGTTAACAAATGCTTGTGGGGTTTGTTAATGTATACTCACTTATTTTTTAGTTAGAGTACGTTAGTATGTTATAATTAAGATTATTTTAAAATATATCATATCAAATGGTGTAGTTTGTTAACATACTATATATATATATATATATATATATCCACTGGTATCTTATGAAATTAAATATGAATGTGTTTGAAGTGTCCATGAAAAACTCGATTCTTACATAGTGCAATTGTAGACAAGTTGTAATCTTTTGTGCGAGTATTTTATTTTTAATGCATCATTTTAAGAATTCTTCTAAATCAAACAATCTCTACAGCACAATTGGTTGCAATTATATCCTCTTCAGTCGAAGACCATGAAATTGCTCCAATAGCCGAATGAAATATTTAGCCTGACGCGCTTTTCCTTCTCTCTATATTTCTAGCCCAATCACTATCTATGTATCCCACAAGTTTCACGACATTATTATTTGTATAAAAAAAATTCATTGGTCAAATATATAAGAGAATTCTCTTTGGACCTTACAAATAAGCATGTGACTCTTCAATGAATCTGCTTGGCAATACTACTCTAAATACAATGTCTGGTCCAATCACAGTTTAAATATCTAAGGCTCCTAATCAAACTTTTGCAATAGGTTGAATATATCATATTTCTCTTGCAACTTCAATTTCTATTCAATCGGTATGGATATTGGCCTTAAATTATCCATCTTGATTTTTTTAATATCATCAACATATTTCTTCTCAGGAATGAAAATTCTATCATTTTGCTAAATGACTTCATTGTCGAGAAAACAAGATATCAAACTCAGATTTGTCATCTCTGTTAGAAGTGATTCTAACCAATAGATAGTTTTTGTTGAACAAGTCAATTCGACAGGTTACTATTCTTAGCTATCAGATTGTTTTAGCTGCTCGGTATGCTATAAATACCAACCTTGTGCCAGAGCATAATATACAAAAAAAAGTTTTTCTCTCACTTTTGGCTCTCTGTTATCCGTGAGTGTGTGTGTGTTTGAGTTTTGTTTTTCTTGCTCCAACAAATTGGTATCCAGAGCTAAGGTTTTGATCCAGGGATCCTTGCGACACACACGATGGGACCAACTGGTGCGAATTTCTCAACAAATCTTCCCGTTCTCAATGGAAAGAACTGGGATCGGTGGCGTGTGCAGATGAAGGCGATTTTGGGCTATCAGGAAGTTGCAGACATTGTCGAAGAAGGTTATCCAACGCTCACTGAAGATTCCATAGATGCACAAAAGGCGCTTCACAAAGAAAATAAGAAGAAAGATTGTAAAGCGACCTTCTTGATTCATCAATGTGTTGATGAGGCACACTTTGAGAAGATTGCAGGTGCTACAACTTCGCGAGAAGCGTGGAAGATCCTGGAGAAATGTAGTGAAGGTGCAGAGCAATTGAAGAAGGTGAGATTACAGACGATGAGGCGTCAATACGAATTGATGCAAATGGAGAATAATGAAAAGATAGCTGAATTCTTCAACAGAATCGTCACTCACACGAATGCCATGAAGAATTGTAGTGAGAAAATCTCAGATCAAACAATTGTAGAAAAGATTCTGAGAACACTCAATCCCAAATTCGACCACATTGTTGTAGCCATTGAAGAATCCAAGAAACTTGAGGAATTGAAGGTAGAAGAACTTCAAGGTTCTCTTGAGGCACATGAGCAGAGACTCATTGAAAGAGGTTCAGAGAAGCCCGGTGATCATCAAGCACTGTAGGTTCATACCTCAAGAAGAGGACGCTACAAGGGAAATTTCAGAGGTCGAGGCCGTGGGAGAGATTCCAGAGGTGGCTTTGAGAAAAATATTCAAAACCAAGATCAAGAAAAGATTGATCATGATCAATCAGAAAGCTCCAATAGAAGAGGAGGTTTCAGTAAATGGCGAGGAGGAAAGAAAAAGGTTATTGACAGAAAAAGAATTAAATGTTTTAATTGTAATCAGATTGGACATTTTTCCACAGAATGTGTAGCTGAACCAAGTCGCACAGATCAACGGGGGAGTCAATCACATAGTGATTATCAGGCACACATGGCCAAAGAAGAGGATGAAGCAAATCTTGAAGAACAACCTTTGATGCTAATGATGATCACCAATCCAGAATCTTACAACAATGAAGTATGGTACATAGATTCTGGATGTTCCAATCATATGACTGGGCATCGAGATTGGATTGTCAATTTTGATCCAAAGAAAAAGAGTACTGTGAAATTTGCAGACAATAGAGCCACTCAGGCTGAAGGCTCTGGAAATGTACTAGTCAAAAGAGAAGATGGAAGACAAACAGTGATTACAGAAGTATTGTATGTTCCTGGAATGACCACTAATTTGATCAGTTTGGGTCAGCTCTTGCAGAAAGGATGTTCAGTGAATTCAGTTAAAGGTTTTCTAGAAATCCATGGCAAAGCAAAGAGACTGGTGATGAAAGCTCCATTGGCCAAGAACAGAACCTTCAAGGTAAACTTAAACACCATTGAATCTCAGTGTCTTTCCGCTGCTACTTTGTCAGATGATTCATGGTTATGGCACCTTAGACTAGGCCACTTAAATTTTAGAGATATGAGTCTCTTGAAATCCAAGGAAATGTTAACTGGTCTTCCTTCAATTAAAATTCCTAAGAAGATACGTGACAATTGCTTAATCAGCAAACAACCTAGGAATTCCTTCAGCAATTTTACTACTTCTAAGGCTAGTGAAATACTGCACGTTGTTTACTCAGATGTTTGTGGACCTATTGACACTCCATCATTAGGAGGAAATAGATATTTTGTCTCTTTTGTTGATGATTTGAGCAGGAAGGTGTGGCTATACCTAATCAAAGCCAAGAGTGATGTGTTCAGCATCTTTAAAGATTTCAAAGCTCTTGTGGAGAAGCAATCTGGAAAGTGCATTAGAATTCTGAGAACAGATGGTGGAGGTGAATTCACATCTGGAGAACTTGAAGGTTTCTATAAGGAGCATGGTATAATTCATGAAGTAACTGCTCCTTACACTCCCCAACATAATGGCATTTCAGAAAGAAGGAATAGGACAATCTTGAACATGGTCAGAAGCATGCTTAAAGAGAAGAATCTTCCTCACAGTTTCTGGGGTGAAGCAGCTATGACAGCTGTGTATGTTCTAAATAGGTGTCCAACCAAGAGGCTTGACTCCATGGTTCCAGAAGAAGCTTGGTCAGGAAGCAAACCTTTAGTCAAGCATTTCAGGATTTTGGATCCGTATGCTACAGGCATGTTCCTGATCAGAGGAGAAAGAAGTTGGATGACAAGAGTGAGCCAATGATTTTTGTTGGATACAACTCTACTGCTTCATACAAGCTATACAATCCAAAGAATCAACAAGTTCTATTTAGTAGAGATGTCTACTTTGATGAATTAAGCTCATGGGGAGAGTTTCAGCCTACTGCTGAGACAATACCAAAGATTCAACTTGAATGGAAAGATGAAGATCCAGTAGGAGAGATACATCAAGAAGTGGTCAATAGTGAACCTCAGATGGTAGCTGATAGATCTATAAGAGCCAGAAGCTTTCCCTTAAGACTCAGGGATTATCAAGTTTACCATGATAGTGCAATTACTGAGGAAGGTGATTTGGTTCAGCATATGGCACTTATGGCAGACATGGAACCTATTACTTTTGAGGAAGCTATCTCTAAGGAAGTATGGAGATCAGCAATGGAGGAAGACTTGAAGAGCATTGAGAAGAATGATACCTGGGAAATGGTAAATTTACCTCAGAACAAAAGGCCTATTGCTGTTAAATGGGTTTTTAAAACTAAACTCAAGTCTGATGGGTCGATTGCCAAACATAAAGCTAGGCTGGTGGCTAAAGGATTCATGCAGCAGGAAGGTCTGAACTATACTGAAGTATTTGCTCCAGTTGCAGGATTAGAGACTGTAAGATTGATTGTTTCACTAGCTAGCTGGAGAAATTGGAAACTGTGGCAACTAGATGTCAAGTCAGCCTTTCTAAATGGGCCACTTGATGTAGAAGTTTTTGTGGTACAACCTCCTGGCTTCATATGTAAAGGTAACGAACAGAAGGTTTTGAGACTGAAGAAGGCCTTGTATGGCTTGAAACAAGCACCTAGGGCATGGAACAAAAGGATTGACTCTTTTCTCACTGGTTTTGGTTTTCAAAAATGCTCAGTTGAGCATGGTGTGTATATCAAAACAGTAAGTGAAACTGAGATTTTGGTGCTGTGCTTGTATGTGGATGATTTATTCATCACTGGTAGTAGTTTGACTGCTATTGAATCACTCAAGCAAGGATTGAAGAGTGAATTTGAGATGACTGATCTAGGCATTCTATCTTATTTTTTGGGAATTGAATTTGCCTACACCGAGAAAGGCATCTTTATGCATCAAAGGAAATATATTTCTGAAGTCTTGAAGAAATTTAAAATGATGGGTTGTAAACTAGCAGAGACTCCAGCTGAATTGAATGTGAAGCTTGTGAAGAATGAAGATGAGGGCTCTGTTGATGGAACTATGTTCAGGTAGATTGTTGGTAGCCTGAGGTTTATTTGTCACAGCAGGCCATAAATAGCTTTTAGTATTGGTTTGGTCAGCAAATTTATGAGTGATCCTAGACAACCACACTTGACTGCAGCTAAAAGAATCGTGAGGTATCTGAGAGGAACACTCAGTCATGGCATGTTGTTTCCTCATCACACTAAGGGAGATGATAGCCTACACCTTGTAGGCTATTATGATTCTGACTGGTGCAGTGATCTGGTTGACAGAAGGAGCACCATGAGACAAGTTTTCTTGCTGTTAGGGTCACCCATATCCTGGAGTTCTAAGAAGCAGACAGTAGTAGCATTGTCTACTTGTGAAGCCGAATACATTGCAGCTTGTGCAGCTGCCTGTCAAGCTTTGTGGTTATCCTCTCTACTTGAAGAATTAAAGGTGTTTACTGGTGAAGCAGTGGATTTGTTGGTAGATAGCAAATCAGCAATTGATTTGGCTAAGAACCCTGTGTCACACGGCAGGAGCAAGCATATAGACACCAAATTCCATTTCCTTAGAGATTAAGTAAGCAAGGGGAAGATCAGACTTCAGCATTGCAGAACTGAGAAACAGCTTGCTGACATTATGACTAAGTCCATGAAGAGTGAAAGGTTCAAGGAGTTGAGAGATTTTTTGAATGTTGTTAGTTTGTAATTGGTTTGAATCAAGGGGAGGTGTTAGAAGTGATTCTAACCAATAGATAGTTTTTGTTGAACAAGTCAATTCGACAGGTTACTATTCTTAGCTATCAGATTATTTTAGCTGCTCGGTATGCTATAAATACCAACCTTGTGCCAGAGCATAATATACAAAAAAAAGTTTTTCTCTCACTTTTGGCTCTCTGTTATCTGTGAGTGTGTGTGTGTTTGAGTTCTGTTTTTCTTGCTCCAACAATCTCAAATCATCTATCATAGCCCCCTTGAATTCCACAATCTTTTTTGAATTGTTGGTAAAGATTAGATTATCAACATAAAGGCATACAATAAAAATTATCTCAAATCTCAACAAATTTAATATATAATAAACCGTACTCAAATGGGCATCTCTGCAATTTATGTTGCACAAAGTAGAAATCAATTTTCTTGTACCACGCTCTTGGGTGTTTATTTCAATTTGTACAGTTTTTTTTTTTTTAACTTGCATATTTTATCTCTTTTTCCTCTGATTACATTACCTGCAATCTACTCTACATATAATTCTTCAAAAGTACCATTAAGAAATATAAACTAACATTCACTTGATATATTTTTCATTTATTTTGTATACAGAGAAATGATCATGTTAATTATATCTATTCTCAAAATAGGAGCAAATATATCAAAATAATCAATACATGATTTTTGCCTATATCTTTTTACTACTAACCTTGCTTTGAAGCAGTCAATATCTTTCCATTGGGCTTGTATTTGAGTTTGCACACCCACATCACTCCTAGTACCTTTTATCTGCAAGTAAATATGTCAGCTCCCACATTTCATTCTTCTCAATAGAGGTGAATTTCACCATCCATTACTTTTTTCCAATGCTGATCATTTGATGTTTTTTCAAATTTCATAGGCTCACAGTAATCTACAAATAAAGCAAAAGTTGATAATCTCCTCATCAGAATGGACCATTATCCGATTGATAACTTGAGATGCCTCTGAGGTCTACCTGTTCGTGCTATAGCCGAATGAAAATGCTCTTTTTCATTTTTTTTTATCTAATTTCTTCTTGTGTTAGTTTAGTGCATGAGTATATACTATACATGCAAACACTTTAAGGCACTATAGTACACGGGTCTCCTTCCACTTCAAGCCTCTTTGGATTTTTTTATTTTATTTTTTATCATGAAAGCTCTTCGTTAAACACCTACTCAAAATATATACAACAATGGTAATTGTTTGTGCTCAAAATTCTTAACCACTTTTTGCTTTTGACATAAGAGATAAGAATAGTAATAATAATATATTTTCTAATGAACATTTTATTATTAGTTAAAATTTATTAAAATTATAAAATTATGAGTGAAAGTGGTTAAATAAAGAGTGATGCTTTCAAAATTTTATAATTTCTAATAAATTTTATGGACATAATGACTTTCAGTCATTCATGGTATAGTAACTCATTTTGGGAAGATACAGTAAATGACAAACATATTAGGCACTTTTGAGTGAAAGACAAAAATGCTTAAGATCAAATTTTTAGGGGAAGTATCAGATTTTGAAAGCAAAAATTTGACCAGGTATCAAAATGGGGCAATAAGAGCATGCTTGGATAATCGAGTCGCCACCTCTAACTTACTTTTTATCGCAATATATTCAGTCTGCTGATATGTTTTGTTGCTTCTCAAAGTATTTTACTCACCTAAGTTTAGTTTCAACTCAAAACAGCATCAAAGTTTCTTTTAAAAATTCAGTTTTTCGTTGGCATTATTGATTTGTATTTCTGCAGGAGCAACATTAAGTAAAAAGTATTTTTGATTATTATGATTCCAACAAATTTCATTTCATCAACATATTTTTGAACAAAAAATATTCAAACATAAATCACAATATAGTAAGCTCTTTTTCTTTTTTCTTTTTTTTTTTATCAAACTTGAGTTTACAACATAGTTTTCATTCAAATTTATTTTGCAAACTTTAATCCAAACATAAACTAAGATCCTAGTTGAACAAATTTCTTCATAAATATTTATAAGAAAAAAAACAAGAAGAAAAAATGAAATTAGTTTCTCACATAAACTAAAATTAGCTTATGCATAAATTAATCTATAGAAATTCTCTCATTAATTTTTTCGAACGCTAATTTTAATTAAAGCATAAGTTAAAAAAAATTTATTTTATTTTATTTTTTTCTTCTATAAATGTTATAGAAAAGGACTAATCTCCCTTGCTACGGTTTTTTCACATCCTTCAACTATTGGGATCTTGCAAATAGAGCAGGACGTATTATCATATTTAGACTGATTTATTTGCAATGTTTACAGTGTTATATTATAATAACCAATATTTCATGATCATCGAGACCATGATGGATCCCTGTTTAGAGGATAGGAAAGAAAATAAAATAAAGAAAAGAGAAAAATATATTGATATATTTTCTTTTATTTAGTTAGAAAAAGAAAGAAAATTAAATTTTAAAAATAAAAACAAAGTTTTATCTTTCTTTTTTATTTTTTCTTTTAATTTAAATTTCCAAATTTTCTTTTTTACTCATCCAACAAACTGAAGGTCACAAGTCCATGTTATAGTTGTCTCATTTATTGAAAAGTTGAATTTCTATTTTCACTCTTCTAACAAACTCAAGGTTACAAGTCCATGTTATACTTGTCTCATTTCTTGAAAAGTTGAATTTCTATTTTCGCTCTTCTAACAAATTGAAGGTTACAAGTCCCATGCTATACTTTTCTCATTTATTGAAAACTTTGAATTTCTATTCTCAAAGTTGTGTTGAGCGTGCTAAAGCTGAATTACTTTTTTGACGTAGGTTTTAACGTATTTTTTATCATTATTAATTTTTTAACTAGTTTCATGTCTTTTTAAGAAAAAACTTTTTTTATGAAGTAAGAAAAAAAAATCACATGTAGAGTTTTCATCTTTACATGCATGTTTGTTTCTAATTGATGCTTTTTTTTCATCTAAAATGATAAAAATTTTATATTTGTCGTTTTAAATATTTATATATTAGATTTATATATCAGTCTAATTGATTCAATTAATGACACGACAGCTGAATCGGTTATGTACTCACCTAATACGTCATTTAAGTGGATAATTAACCCAAATTCAATAACACTATAAATAGTGTCATCTGAATTAAAAACAAAAGCAGAAAGATTCTTTTTCGGTTAAATTAAATATTCTCTTCATGTCAAGTTAATTATATCTTACTTGAACATTGTCATTTCAAAAAGACTAGAGCAACTCAACTACGCCATACACGTAGCAAATGGATAAACCCTATAATTCCACTACACTAGTTACAAGCTCCAGTCAATTAAACATTCTCGAAGAGTTAAGGAGTTCTCGAATCAAATATCTGCATTCTCCAGATAGTGTTGTGCCTATGATAGCATGTGGCTTGCACCGTGGTGTTTCAATTTCAACATGATAAATGAAACACAATATTCACAAGACTAAAACAAAAAAGCTAGAAACTCTAGCTAGCCCCACTAATGTGCTAGGTACTTCAATATGTGAGTCTTCATTTAATACTACACCTCGTGCAAAGAGTGAAGTTTAATTTAAGCTCCAGATTGAAGTTTCATTCTCCTTAAAGAAAGATATGCCAAGAAACGGTAACTAAAAACCATGGCTATTAGAGCAGCTACCTCTGTTGTACCATTATCAATTCTGATCCCGTTTACGGTAGGCGTGATGTGTTCATACTGCACCTTGAGCAGAAGTTTGTAGGTGTGGTAGTTGAAAGACATGTACCGGATCCAAGAAAAAAATACGGGGACTCTCTGCCAAATTTAGCATCACGTGTTAGGTTCTTGTATTGGACCATAGAATTAGTGACCAAAACTAGAACTGTCAAAATGGATTTGGTTTGATGGGCCGGCCCACTCATCCTTCAAAAAGGTCGGACTAGACTCAAAAAAAGGTAATCCAAAAGAAATTGGCCCGTTTTGGCCCTGCTTGTCTAGTCCGACAGGAGAACTAGGCCGGGCTGACCATATATATATATTAAATAGAAAATATTAATATACTTAAAAAAATAAAAAAAGAAAGGGTCACACAAGTTAGTGCCGCAAGTAAAATTAGTGATAGTTTACAAAAAGAAAAAGTCACATACATTTATAAAAAAGAAAGGCTAATATGAATATTTCATTTTGTAAATAAAATTTGCTTAAAAATATTTTTTTAATGAAATTATTAGATAATTAAGTCAATTATATAGAAATAAAAACATTCGTTTATGCTAAAAAATATGTAGAATTTAATTTTAAATATTTAATATTATTTAAATAATTTAATTTTATATAATTTTTGACAAAAAATGATAATTAAAACAAATAATAACGTCAATAGGTTTAAAAAAAAATTCAGGCCAAATTGACTCAATAGCCAGCATAAGGCTAAGCTGAACCCAAAAAAAAGAGACTTGGACACAAACCGGTCCACCAGGCTCGCCTAATTCCAAAACAATTTGAATTTAACATTCAAAATTGCGTCAATTATGGGACATTTTTTTTAGTTCAAACTCTATTATACTAGTGAAAATACCCCGAGTGCTTTAATGTTTTATTCCAAACAAAAACGATGGTATGCTTACCTGCACAAAAAATCCTCCAGCCAGCATGAAGGTCATCACAGTTACTGAAGCCAAAGTTGTTGCTCTTTTCAAGTCCATTAGTGTGGCCCCGATAGCAAGTCCAAGTCCCTGCTTCACAGCCAGCCATGGTCAGAATTGGAGACTATTCAAGGGTCTACTTGGTTTCAAAGAATGCCTTTCGTTTTTATTTCTTATTTTTTACCAAAAATTATAAAAATATCACATTATTTTTATTTTATTTCTTTTTTCAAAGATTTATATGAAAAATAGTCTAAGTTCTACTGTTTAGACAAATGTTTGAAAATAAAAGAATTTAATTATAGGATACAGTGTAAGGGTTTTCTGTATTGTCCATCCAATTATAGATTGCCGTGTATGGTACAATTACTGATTTTGTAATAATTAGTTAAAAGTCATATCTAAAATGTTTTTTAATTGATTGACAATTAAAAAATCTTTATATTGACATTTTATGGAAATTAAACTCAAGTAAAAATAAGATGATATTTTTATATTATTTATAAAAATAAAAAGAAATTCTGAATTTGTTAAATACATACCTGAGCAGCCACAATGCAGAGAAAAACTGTAAGAATGGTGAGGAAGAAGGGGGCAACAGAGAGTCTGAGACCAGCCATGAAATAAACAACAAGTAGAAAAAGGACTGGCAAAATGAGGTCTAGTGGAAGGTCACTTGTGGTTCTAGCCAGGAAGTATGCACTCAATCTGTACATATCTGCTGCTCTCTCCTTACTCAGCATGGCTCTCTCTTGAGGAAATGTGAATATTGCAGTGAAAACAGGAAAGAATCCCCAGAAAACAGCAATAAAGAATAGCAGTCCTGCCTGCAATCCACAAAGGTGAATATTACATCATTTTGTGAGTCCTAAGAAATTTTAGCCAATAATAACATTTTGGAAAGAGTATATAAAAAAAGTGTTATACTAACATTTCTCTTCTCAGACATGGCTCTTGTTTGGATAAATTTGTTTATAAGTACTTACAGAAAAAAAATATAAGAAAGTAAAATGAATTGAGTTTTTCTTATAAGCTAAAATCAACTTGTGCATTTCAGCCTTTGAAAAAGTTGGATGAAATAGCTTCTATAAAAGTTAAATGCATAAGTTGATTTTATCTTATGGGAAAAACTCATTTCATTTTACTTTTTGTTTTCTTTTTTCTATGAGTGCTTATAGAGGAAGTTTATCCAAACAGGGTCATGGTTTACAAGTATACTCTTTTATAATGTCACAAGTTTCAATGAATTTCAATTTATAATAAAGAATATGCTACGAAAAGTGTGTCTAGGTGTTGTTAATATTTTAAATCTGTACATGGTCTTTCTTTTTTGATGACTCAGTCACCGTTTTAAGGCTTGCAGAAATAGCTTACTTGATCTTGCAGATCTTTTGGGTTCTTAGTATCTGATTGCCACCAGAGTAATCCTAAGATGACTGCAGTGGATAAAACTTGGGTGATTCTCAACCAGCTAAAATAGTCATGCCTCCGTTCTTTGATTCCTCTCCAAAATAGTATGGAATATTGCTCATCCCAACTTGCTCCCCATTGTCTTTTATGAGAACTCACTTTAGTCTTCAGTGCTTCATCAAGGGGTATAGGAACCATTAATCTTTTCTTTTCTGTTTCTGCTACTCGAGTTTCATAGGCCTCCACCAGATACTGTTAAAATTCATCTTTAGTAAGATGGGAAATTTCTGCCCTCAAGATCCTTTAGACTTGAATGATATTAAAATTCAAGAGTAAACTACATAAACTTTGCTTCTATCATGAAAACCTATACCAAAAAACTACGGTATTTATAAAAGAGTAAATAATCCATGCACTTGTAAAAAGTTTTTACACTGTCATTTAATCATAAATTGAAATATACGGTATGCTTGATGATTTTGCAATAGCTATCTTAAAAGTCATACCTAACATGATTTCTGATTGATTGACAGTGTAAATTTTTTAATATTGGCCGTGCATAGAAATTAAACATTTTTATAAAATGAATATTACAAACCGCTGGTGATGGTTACCTCATGTAGAACTGCTGGTGATGGTTTACCACTGTGTGTTTCAGCTTCTGCATTTCCCATCTGCACTTTATCTTCCAACTCTGAAGGTAGGGAAACATCATTTATGTTTCCATTAGCAAGGTCTAGCAAAAACTCTGCTGGGTTCATGGAAATAAGTGGTGAACATCCTACAGACTGGAAGTAATTCATTGCTTCTGATGCTTTTCCAAAGTAAAGCAAGCTCCCTTTTCCAAGAAGGATCAACTTGTCAAATTTGTGAAAGAGTCTGCTTGATGGTTGGTGGATTGTTGTCACCACTGTTTTACCAGCCTAAATTAACAAGTTAATGATAATAAAGGTTTAGTCATGGGGAAGATATCTTGCAGGTTAATCACCAAAGCATAGGATTAAATGTGCTTGTCAATAACTAAACTCATATTGGAATAAACTATATGCATTGAAGTCCATAGAGTCCAAAAGAATTTGAATTGATTTGTTATGGATGTAATGTCATTTTCATCACTTATAGTGTGTTTACTTGTCACACTGCTTGATGATTAGCATTAGTGACTTTCCTCCCCCCGCTTTCAACTGCACGAGTTATTAAACGTGTTCTAAAATCTTACCATATGATATAACAAATACCTCTGCTATGTCTTGTAGCATCTGAACGATCCTCAAGGCTGTTGTAGAATCCAAACCAGATGTTGGTTCATCAAGAAAAAGAAGAGAAGGGTTGATTATGATCTCATTGCCAATACAAACTCTCTTCCTCTCACCACCAGATACTCCACGGACAAAGGAGCCGCCAATCATAGTGTCTTGGCACCTTTTTCATACATAAAATATAAACTATTGGCTTCCATGATTAAGTAATAACATCTGTAAAATGGTTACAATGCTCTACTCTTCAGTCCTTACCATTTTTTTTATTTTTTATTTTTTTTATCAATGTGACTTTTGTGCTCATAACAATTTGGACATTCATTGTTAAGGATGGAATGGAACCATTTACCTCTCCAAGCCAAGCTCATAGATGACATCTAAAGCTCGTTTTTCCTTTTGCTCCTTTGTGAATGTCTTTGGCAGTCTTAGCCGGGCTGCATATGTCAATGTCTCTTTCACAGTTAGGTGAGGAAACAGAACATCATCTTGTGTCACAAACCCTATCCTGCCACATGCTTCACGTAAGTACAATATAATGGGGGAAAATAATAGCTCATTTTGCACACTCAGAAAAAATATAAGCACACCATTTGAAGGGAAAAAAAAAATTGTCTGATGTACAAAATTGTGGTGATACATTTTAAAACCCATTTACTATCTTATTAATAGAAGAACATTTTGATCACTAACAAACTTGTAACCTTTGACTTCATGACTAGTTAAGAATTCCATCAGTATGTTTTAATTTAGAAAAAATAGTATATGCAATGGTTTTTACATTGTCAACCAATTAGAAGTTGTCATGTATAATAAATTTGTTGACTTTTAAAAGAACTAATTTAAAAGTCATATCCAACATAATTTCTTATTGGTGATGTGAGAGATTTTCAAAATGAATGAAAGGTTGTATCCTTTCATGAAAATATGCATCTATTCATGAAAAGGTGCAAATATGAAAAGTTGTATACTTTCATGAAAATGTATGTTTTTTTATGAAAAGATGTGTCTATTCATGAAAAGATACAAGTATGAAAAATTGTATTTTTTGATGAAAATATGTATTTGTTTTATTGAAGGATGTTTCTCTTTACCGATAGTCACAAGATGTGACTTTTCACCAAGAGTTACGAGATGTAATTCTTTATCAAGAGTCATGAGATATATCTCTTTAAAAGGTTATATTTTTTTACCATAAGGCATAAGATTGTTTATAAATAGAACCAATCTATATGCAAAAAAAAAAAAAAAGAGATTGAAAAAAGCCAATGAGAATAGTAAGACATTGATTCTTTGCATTCAAATCACTTGTTTTCTTTCCTTATGCACAAAGAGAATTAAGGAAACTATTATTCTGTAAACTACTATTGACGATACGCCTCATGTGGATGTGCAAACCATGTCAAGGAACTCTATTATATCCTAAAGGAGATTCGTCAGGACACCCTATTGAATCCAATTTATAGAGATTGGTAGGAGCAAATCGAACCTAAAGTTTAGTATTTTACACACACCTTGGAGACTTATATTTTTTTTTTTGTTGTTTTTACTTTCTTGTAGGGCAATTTTCATCAATGATTTCCTATGTAATATTTTTTCATTGTTGCGGAGTCATCACCACCAATATGCACTAACAATCTTTAGGTTTGAATACTAATCAGTAAAGATTACACCAACAAGTGACAGTATAAAACTTAAGTACCCCATTCATTTTCACTTTTGAATATGTTTGTTGTAGGATGCACTTGGTAAGGTGGTGGTATATATAACTATATAAGCAAGTAAACTTGGCCGTTGGATTTATATGTTTTACCTGCTCTTAAGGAACTTGGAATATGGTTGGTCATTGTAAGTGATAGAACCACCACTTATAGGCTGGCTTAACCTGCCTCCAAGAAGGTTTAGAAGAGTTGTCTTTCCACTTCCTGAGGGACCCATCAATGCCAAAACTTCCCCTGGATTTACAGAACCAGTGATCCCATTCAAGATATCCTTCTCCACACTTGTTGTCATGCCTTTGATCACTATCTTGTAGGCCACATCCGTGAACTGCACATTCCATAATAAGAACAAAACTCATTAAGTGGGATCGATCACTAACTCATAAAGTAAAACACATGATCATAAGTAAGCTCAATGCATTAGAATATATATATATATATATATATATATATATAGTCTCTTAGAAATTAGTGTCTAACTGTTGATACCCCATACCCTTCTTTCTCAGTAAAACCATGTTATAAAGCCTCAAGAGATTTGAGTACCAAGGTAGGTGTATTAGTACTACTAATTTATTTCTCTGGTTAACTGGAAAGAAAGGGTAGTCTTGTACATTGATGTCACATGAAATGAAACTTTGTACAAGACTGAACCTGATGATCATGCTATATGCTAGTCATGTTCTAATGGTCGCGTTGATTGCTAAAGGAAGCTTCATCCATGCCTGCCCAAATACACAGGGCCACATCAATCTCGTGCTCTATTACTGAATAGAAGGTTAATTTGAACCCTGGCAGAGGTAGGTGCAGGCATGGGAATGAAAAACTTAGTATTAGACATGTAAAATGTACATTACCTTTAGATATATCGGTAGAGTAGGTTCCGTTTGAAACTTTGTCCTAGGTCCAGCTTCGATATCCTCAGCTGCAACATACATAGTTAACAACCCTTTTTATACAATTCAAGGTGGGAAAAAGAAACTCCTTCACCAGGCATGCAATTATTCGTTTCACTAAGCACACTATATTGTGTACTAGAAATAAAAATGCATGTGTTCTTGATCTTGACTAAGTATGTGATGGTGTTATGTTAGGAGGGCAAATATCTTTATAAAATGATTTGTAAGCAACTATGCATGGATGCTTCTCATGTCATTTGACACTATATGATCCGATAAAAGGGTACTACATTTGCTGGTCATGAAAACCCAAGTGGGGTAGCATGGGCCATGGTTATATGTGACTATAGAGCATGGACACCAATAAGGGAAGTTGTATCCACATGGCGGTGAAAATAAAAAGTCAACCTGAATTTAATTGAGGGGCCCAATAATGAGGCTATTTGCTCTCCCAGAAAAAAGGAAGAGGAAGAAAAAAAAAACACACAGAAAGTGACAGGTTCAATTATGTGAGGACCCATAAGTGCGACCTAATTAACAGCTAAATTGTCTTTCAAAGACGTTAGTCCACAATGTTCCCCGCACAATAGTACTCCGAGAAGAAGTGCTAGTAGCTTGCTATAAAGAAAGATGGGAACAAGGGAAAGAGACCAAAAATTTGAGAAGAAGTCTCCCCAAGAAAATGAAAAGTCACCCAAGAATCACATCACAGAAGTGGAAAAATGTGAGTATGCATGAACAAGATAATGAGTACAATTAATTAAAATGACGTTACTATATATATATATATATATATATATACACACACACACATACATATATTTAGGTGATAGAAGTAGTGTGTTTAAGCGTTTTAAAAATCAATGCATGTATAAAATAGGAATAGGATCAATGATATTAAGTGTCAAATTTTTACCCTTACACTATTTAATTATTTTTTTAAAAATACGAATTTAACTAATCTAACTGTTGCATTGTTTGATATATATATTTTTTAATCATATATATCAAATTTCACATAATTTATACATTTTTAATTTGATATTTTATCTAGCAATGAACATTTATTTATATTTCAAACAATATATTTTCTGTTAAAATAAAATAGCGTGATGATTGATCAAGCATCAATAATCATGTTTTTTATTTATATAAAATTTTATAAACTTAATTTATTTTATAAAAACTTTCAATTTGATTGTTGAGTTAGTTAATTCCATATTTTAGAGAAAATTATCAAGTAATATAAGTATAAAAGTTTGATACTTAGTCTCAGTTTATCCTTTAATATAATTATAAATGCTGATATGTATCATAGAAAAAATGTATGCATATAAAATGATATAATTATTAATGCGTATTATGCTCTAATGAAAATGACACTTATCTTGGACAGCAGCTGCACCACTGTCTTGGTCCTTTTAGTGATGTGTAGTGGGTACCACTAGAGTTACCTGTTTTATTGGATCGTTAATCACAGGGTTTGTGATTACTGGTTAGAGGTGGCTGGTTGGATTGGACCCGACAAAGACACATCCTTCACGTACGTGAATGTGAATGCAAGTAGCCTATGACATGAACGTTTTACAACGGTTTAATTTTTGCGGAACAGTTACAATTGTAATAAACCCTTTTTGTTTTGTCACCTTTTCGCTATAAATTGTAGATTTATGAAAGGAATGGAGATCTAGGCAAAGTTCTTAAGTTTAAATTGCCGTATTTCATTTTATTTATTATGCTGAATGTATCCCAGTATTTTTTATGAAAAAAAATAAAGGTCCTTTTTATGAGATGAAGACAAACTCATATTAATAACGAACATAACAAAGTTATACACGTTATGGGAAAAGACATCAAAATAACATTAATAAATATACGTAATTGTTTTGTTTTTAAAATATGACAATTTCACATTTTTTTATTAAGATAAAGATCTAAATTTTAATATTAAATAATTAATATTATATTAAATAAAATATCTTTAATTTTTATATTTTAATTTTTATTTTTTATTATATCATATTATGAATCATATCAATCACTTAATTTTATTTTTTTATTTCTCTCTAGGTGTTTACATCTGAAAGTACCCACAAATCTTTCCTGAAATTATCTCATTTTATACTGTAAAAAAAATAATCCAAATTATACTTGGGAGAAATTAAGAGCCCCGATTCACTGACCAATCAGGAGCCATTATTATTACTGCTGCCTAGCCATCTTTTCTGGGTTACGGACGGGTACCAACAGGGACTGTACTTCTTTGTATTATAGCAATTAACAGGAAAATATTGGACTTTTTCTATTTTTACTTTTCACATGTACATGTACTTGAGTTTGTTTTGCCCTTTTTAAAAGGTCACTCTTATAAATGCATGTTTGTGTCATTATTATTACTCGGAAAAAGGCAATCTACCAAGATCTGTAAAGTAAATCAGACATGAGAGCAAATCTCACCACGTATATTGTGTGGTTACTATAGGGGCACGGCACGACACAAACCTATACCAATGATATATAACATTTGTTTTTTAAATTAAATGACTTGAAACTTAAACAATGCTTTATTAATAAAAAAAATCATATCAAACTTTTTGATTCAGACTGGTACAGAATGTTAACATTTTGTTTAGGAAAATTGTATCTGTATAGTTAGTTTATATTTTCATAATAAAGAGAGAAATAAAAAGAGAAAAGAGACAATTACGAAGTAAGATAGTTGATGTAAAAGAGAAAAACAAAATAATAAAAATATATTATAAAAATAGAATATAAATAATATAACTCTTTTATTTAAGTTTGAAAATCAAATTACTTGTCTTTTATCTTTTTCTACATTAAAAAAATTGCATTTCAACAAAAAAAAAGTAGCAATAGTTAAGAGAAATAATACCATTATTTAAAAAGGAATATTTTTTAAATAAGACTGTAAAAAAAGTCAAACCAAATAAAAGAAGAACAATGATAAATGTGCACCTCAAATTAAACAGGGTAGATTAAAGTAGAAAAAGGTAGAGAGAAAAGAAAAAGAAAGAATAGAAAAAAAAAATAATAATGATAAGTAATGTAATAAAAAAAAAGATAGATAGATAAAAAGAAAATGGAAAGAAAGACTGAAAAAAAAAAAAGTATATGTTGAATATTTTTCTTTTAATAAAAGATAATTTATGTCCATTAACTTCTATTTTTTGCATGACAAAATCCTCCCTTTCCTAAAGTGCGCCTTACATTAACTATATACTATATTCATACTTTCACAAACACGTACAAGGAAGGTCATGAGATAATCCATTGCTTTGTGATTTGCATGTCTGAATTTTATTTTCCAAAAATTTTCTAAAATCAAGTTGTTGTTATTATTATTTATTCTTTAGACGAGTAATATCCTTCAAAAAAAAAAAAAAAAGATAAGCAAGTGATGATGTCCGTTATTTTCAGTTATCCAACTGTCCCAAACATTATTGAATGATTGACGGTAGGACTACTAAAGTTCAATCTAGACAATAAAAGAAGTTGAATTCATTTGATTTATTATATTTTTTTGGTATATAAGTAATTATAAAAAAAAATTATCTAACTTGAGTGTATATGAATGCGTTTAGAAATCTGTTATCAGTTAAAAGGAAGTTTTTTATTTTTCAATGCAAAAACTGAGAAGGAAGGAGAATGTTAGATTTCTGTGTAGTCCAACTGAACGAAAATATAAACACACACTACATGATAGTTAACGTGTTAGATTTACGAGTTGAGTCTAACAAAAAAGACTAGTTTCTCACAACACAACAAATTAGGATTTGAATTCGGGAAAGGTATTCGTATTTAATATCCGACGGTATTCGAGACAGAAAAGAATTACCTCTAAAAAAAGGATATAAGTGGGAAAACAAAAAATAAATAATATTAGCATGTTTTGGAACTCACGGATATCATCGTCGCTGAAGGGTTTGGAATCAGCGATTTCTTCAGGGGGCATAGTGAAGCCAGTGAAGGAGAAGGAGAGTCCCAAGCTAGCACTTGAGGCTCTGCTAAGTGCGGCACCGCTACTCACATCATCAAGCTCCAGCTTCATTTGGCTTATCTGAGCACTCCTCGACTTCCTTATGTGCGCGTTCTTCCCGCCGCCGCGCCCCGGCGACGCCCCCGTCAGCCGCCGGCTCGACTTCCTCGAAAGGGTCCCGCCGCCTTCCGCCACCCCGTTCGCCGAGTGGTCGCTCGACGCCGGCGACTTCAGAGCCGCCACCATTGACTCCACCAGCTGATCCGATTTCGTCCTCACTAATGACGTATTTGCTTTCTCCATAGTCACAGACTGTGAGCCAAAAAGAGAGAAAAAAAAAATGTAACAAAATATTGTAGCCAAAACATCATTAAACAAAGGATATTAGGTGAGAAATTCTATCGTGCCCTCTGAAATTTAAGGATTTTGGTATTGTTATTGGAGTAGTGTGTCCAAATTCATTCAACTGTTGATTAAAAAAAATAAAATTGTATTCAAATCTTTAAATTTCTCTGGATACCATAACAACTTGATCTCATATTAGATATATAGTAATATATAGGACCTCGATTTATCTAGCACATATGAATTTATAATATGATAGTTCATGAAAACTTATATGTTAATAGTGGAGAGGCATATAATATATACCAGAAACATTGGGTATGTTTCTCTTTTTTTCTTCGATTTTATTTTCAAAGAGGAGAAAGATTAGGAGGGAAACAGTGATACCGTTGAATAGTAGTAATGTAATCCTAGAGTACGAGGAGTAATAATTTATGACAAGAAATTAAAATATGTTGATTAAATTATAAACGGGGAGTTGAATGATGATGGTGGTATATTTGTAGACTAACCGTACAGGAATATGTATTATTGTATTTATCCATTTTCTTTTTTTCTGCTTGAAAAATGAACAGGGGCAGAAGCAGAAGACTATACCTTGAGAATCAAAGAGTTGTTTTTAATGTTGGGGATGATCCGAAAATGGAACAGGAGGCAAAGTTCAACTCAGCAACAGCAAATGATAAAAACGCACATCCAATCATGTGGAGCACTCGCCCTCTTATAAAGGGCAATTAAGAGCCCTAGGTGAAGTTACCGAACTACCCTTGCACTTCATTGCAAATATCAGCCTCCATTATATTTTCCATCTTTTAATTAGATAAGAACTGGACCTGAGACATAGAGATATGATCACACATCATGGACCTTCCATGCACGCTAGGTCAGGCCATGTTTGCCGTAAACGCGTCCAACATATGTAACACTTTTATTATTATTATTATTTATTCATGCTTATTATTATTATTGTTTATTCATGCAATTCCTCATAGTTTGGAGGTACGTTGAAGGTTTCTATCAACTAGTTCGATGGAGCTTGATGTCAAAGGGCATGATTTTTGGTATTAATGAAGGTGTTTAACCTTATGTGTAAATGGAGTGGGGTGGCTGCTCATGCATGTGCCGGCTAATTAAGTAGTTCTAATGCCGACAGAAGCTATATATGATGCTAATGCTATTCAGTATGAAAGAAGTTCTGTTTGCTGGGTGGACCTGCATGCATGCATTTCTATTTGAAATCTTGCTTTCAACCGAGATTACCTGCACAAGAGGGAACTAGGGTTTTTGGAGTTTTGTATGCTAGAAAGATATGATATGAATAGTACGTTATCATTCTGAATTAAAGCATTTCGATGCAGAGTATATCTACACATATATTTGAATAGTGCTTTTGTCTTTTCTCAACCTCATTTTTATTTTTCTCTTTTATGTTTCAGATTTTTTATTTTTCTCTTTTTTTTCTTATTTCTCACTGGTGGATATATCTAATAAGTACATATGCATGGATCGTTTTCTATATATATACACACACACCATGTGTGAATTTGTTTATGTAGCAGTTTTTACTTTTTTCACATAATTTTTTACACCTTTATAAAATGTCTCATAAATTTATAGAAAGAAGAACAAAACTCTATAAGTGAGTGTAAAAACAAATACTAACATGAAACAAACATTTTCCTTACGTTTTATTAAGGACAAATTATTGTTACTGAAGCTGTCGAGTGTTAATTAATGTCGTCCTGCTTCCCACCGCTTTTTCTCAGCATGTAAGATCAATTCGGTTGTACTCTGTGCTTCATGAAGTTTCTAGGAAGCTTCCTTTGAAGATATGATTGCCATGTACTCTGTCCAAATTAAAAATGTGATTGTCGTTACACTCTTGTACCTTGAAGAGTTTCGGTACAAATCTTGACGGGTTACCGCAAAACTTTCTCAAACATATATATATTGTCGTTACACTCTTGTACTTGAACAGTTCCAGTACAAATCTCTCTCTCTCTCTCTCTCTCTCTCTATATATATATATATATATATGAGAAAATGTGAAGAGTGAATCATAGTCATTAGATCTTTAATCCTTACCATTATTGAATCATATGATTGTATAATTTAGATTTACTCTCCAATCTCACTACAAACAACCCCACCCCGCACACATTATTTTTTTTCGTTAAGAAAAAGATAAAATAAATTGGACAAACTAATTATTTGGTAGGAACGACTTTTCATAAGAAAAAAAAATATTATAAATAACTTTTTTAACTAATTAATGGAGGGATGCTTATAGGAGTAGAGAGAGCAGATATTATTTTTAAAATACCTTTGCGATAGTTATTGTTATTTGTAGTCACAACTCATATCATGACTTTATCCATGTACGCGATTGTCCAATCTAGTTGTGGCGATATTTTTTTAATCTACAATAGTCACACTAACATTAGAATCTATAACCTCATGTATTGCTATAGTTATTGTTATTCGTAGTCATAACTCATATCGTGGCTTTATTCATGTCTGCAATTGTCCAATCTAGTTGTGGCAATATTTTTTTAATCTACAATAGTCACACTGACATTAGGATCTATGACCTCATGTATTTGCTATAATTATTGTTATTCGTAGCCATAACTCATATCGTGGCTTTATCCACGTCTGCGATTGTCCAATCTAGTTGTAGCGACATTTTTTTTATCTACAATAGTCACACTAACATTAGGATCTATGACCTCATTTATTTGCTATAGTTATTATTATTTGTAGTCATAACTCATATTGTGGCTTTATCCATGTCTGTGATTGTCCAATCTAGTTGTAGCGACATTTTTTTTATCTACAATAGTCGCACTGACATTAAAATCTATGATCTCATATATACTACTCTAATCCTTCCACTACTTTAGTTGTAGCGACATTAGCAATAGATTGGAGGAGTGACATATTTTTAACACTATGCTATTTAAGTGATAAATATGGAAGAATACGAATTCAAATAACAGTAACGAACACATATGACCATTTAAGGGAGGTAATAAAATAAAAATTATTTTTCAATATAAATAAAATACGTTGGATTCCTTAACTTTTATAAAATTATTTTTTGTGCTGTATATCATTATTGTATTTGTAAATACACTATAATGCTTAAATAAAGCAAGATACAAAATACAAACATTAAACATAGGAATTGTGGGCCTTCGAGTAAGGGTTAGGATAGAAATAGATCAAGTCGTTCATTTACCTATTGTTTGGAGCACAAGATTTACGTAGGAAGGATTATTGAGGAACAAAAAAGACCACTTCTTCCCTTTTTTCCATCATTTGGAACAGCTAAAATAGTGAACGGATAGAAAAAAAAAAATTGTGAGACCGTTCCATAATTGTAATCACTCCGATTTAGAGAGAAAATAATAAGGAAAGATGGCTTATATAATAAAAATATTAATTTGCCCTCACTTTTACACACTTATTTCTTTTGTCAAGGCTGGTTTCATAAATAACCTTTTTTTCTTATTTTCTACATAACCAAATAAAAGGAAAGAAAAGTTTAACTTTCTTTTCTTTCATTTTTTTTCCATTCCAAATAATTTACAAAATCATTTCATTTTCTATTTTTTTTCTTCCTTTCTTTCTTTTCATTTTTTCTCCTAAACCAAACATACCATTAAGTCTTACAATTTGATCTATTTAAGGTCTAACTTATTTAGTAAAAAGGTTAGATCCGATTCTATTAAAAAAAAATAGTTGAATAGGTCAAATTGTGAGATTTTAGAAAAGGGTGTTTATAATAATAATATTGTTTTAATAAAAATATTAATATTTAATATATAATATTACATTATTATTTTAACAATTAAAACATTATGTTTTTTGACTTGAACTAGTTTTAATGATTATAAAATACAATATGTTTTGTAGTTTTAACCATGATAGGTCCTTTAGTTTGTAAACCTATTAACTTCTTTAATAATAGGTTTATTAGCTTGTAAATCTATTTGTCTTTTCAGTAATATGTCCATTAGCTCAAAAGCTTATTGGCCTATTTAAATCTTTAATATGAAATGGACTTTTAAATAAGCCAACATATATATAGGGGTTTGCTAAAGTACACCCACTTGTTTTTAGTTGGAATATGTTAGACACCCACTTGTTTTTAGTTGGAATATGTTAGCAAGTTACACCATGGTGTATTTTAAGATAATTCTTAGCTATAACTTGTTAATGTACTCCAACTAAAAAATAAGTTGATATACGTTAACAAACCCCACGAGCATTTGCTAGTATACACTCACTTATTTTTTAGTTAGATCAGTACTTTAGCAAACTACACCATTGGTGTATTTTAAGGTAATTCCTTTAGTTATAACTTGTTAATGTACTCCAACTAAAATCAAGTGGGTGTATATTAACAAATCCTCCCCCCACCACACACACACACACATATATACATACATGCCAAGTGAGAACTCTTAGTTATTATGATAAATAAGAACAATAAATCTAACTCATAGAAACATATATAGATGATTAAGATTAAAAGTTAGTAGTAATTATATAACCACTTAAAAAAATAATGTGCATTTATTTTTTAATCTTAATCATTTAAATATGATTTAATGGTTTATATTTATAACTTTTATTTTTCACAATAACAAGAACTATCACTTAATACGTTCCTCTTTCATACGTACATACATACGTGTGTGTGTGTCTATATATATATATATATTGATAAATGCTATTCGTACCTATCTTTTTGTTACATATTTTGATACTTATCTAATTTTTTGTTAACTATACATTCTGTGTTAATCACCTTTTATACATAATTCACATACTTTTGAATATAGGTTTAACACTTTAAAACTTTTGAAAATTTATTATTATTTTGAATGCTTATGTAGGTTATGGTAAAGAAAGAAATGTCTAAAAAGGAGAGAGAGTACTTTTGTGGCACTCCTAGGTCTTTGAAGGCAAGAAAGAGAGCTCAACATGAAGCTTACATTGCGACGCTAAGCGCCATTGCATTGGTGCTTTGTGCCACTCTGCCAAAAAGCACTACTCTATGTCACTTCTTGTCACTCAGTGAGAGAATGCTAGCACTCAGCGCCAACCTACTAGATAGATCACCCTGATGCTGCCTCTTCTCGCGCTAAGTGAGGGAATGCGCTCAGCGCCAAGCTCGATGATGTTACACTTTAATGAGAAAAAGACAAAAAGCATAAGGGGGAAGTGACAAAAAGAGAGGGAACGGAGATAGAAATCATTCTTTGGAATTGGAAGGCTTGGAATAGCTCTTTGGGTCTCCTCTTGCAGTTCTTCATCTTCTTCATTCAAGTTTCTTCTTTTGCTTTAGCCATGTGTAGCTAGATTCACCCTTGTTGGGGTTTAATGTAATTAAGCTAACCTTTATGTAACTATTTTGAGATATTTATTCATTATAGTTCCATGTTAATGCCTTTCTTCTGTTTTTAACGCTTGTTTTGGCTTGATCACCCTCAACTTGTTCTTGTTAAGCATTGAATCTTGTTGGTAAACATTATTTGAAGCTTAGATATGAAAAAGACACATAATGCGTTTTGCATCTAGGAATAGAGTAAGACGTGTTAGACATCTTTTATCCTTTGTTCTTAATGCGAATTATTCAATTAAGCTATGCAAGGAATTGGTAGTTTAATCTAGGAACTTTGATTTTGATTTGTAAGGAATTAAGGTTAAAAAGATTTTGTAGGATGATGATAACTTGGTAACTTCATATTGAATGAGTAGTTCTTATATTGCATGACAGGAAGGCTTAATGAAGTTGAACCCCAACTATATTTGTTTATTCGATTTAAATCAATTTATGCATTGCATACCAAGTGTTCGATAAGATACTAAAAAAAAATGTATTTTATTGCCACATTGCCTTTTTAATTGTTGTTCTTTTAATGTTATTGTCTTTTACTTTCGTGTAATTAATTTATGATTTTGGTGCGACAATTTAGGATAGAAAAATCAGTGTATTGCCAAAGTATTGTGTGAGTCCCTTGGGAGACGATACTTATTCATCGTTGTACTACTTGTTTAAATTGGTATGCTTGCCAAATGTGTTTAATAATACACACACCATTATTAAAAATGAGATATTTATAATATACAAAAGGTTAAACATGTTTATAATCCTTGCAAATAGGGCAATGTTTATTTTTAATTCCTAAAATATAAATTGTTTTCTTTTTATCCTTCGTTTATGAGAATATGTTGTATGTAATTTTTATTTTCATAAATGAGAAATAAAAGGAAGACAACTTTTCTTGTAAAAGATAAATACTACATCTAATACATTTTTATAAATAAGAGACTAAAATGATATAATTTATTTTTAAAATATTAAATTTAAACATTATTCTAATTATAGAGACTTAAAACATATTTAATTTTATATAGAAAATACATTTACAACATAAATATTGAGTTATAAATACAAATATTTTATCATCTGAGTTAGCTGTCATTCTGTCAACTTCTTACACAAGGTTAAGGTTGTTAACGAGAACTTTGTGAAAATGAATAAATGATCATGCTGATGGGTGGCATATGATCGCATCCTAGTAATTTGAGTAGAGAGGAAAGGATAAAAAAGAAATTTAGAAGTGAAGGGGTTTGTGGCTAGGAAGAGTGGTCATTACAAAATAGGTGTGGAAAGAAGGGTGTGGACAAAAACAACGCTGGCCCAAAAAGGACTCGTTTGGTTTGGTGGATCCTGATGATAAAGGGTGTGTCTGTGTATGGCGTTGTTTGATCTCACTCCATCAACGACACCTCGCCACGTAATACTCCAAATGTCCATTTCATCCCCAGAGGATTATTGCACCCGTAATCTCCACAATTACGGACTATATACTTACACTTGTTTCAATCCAATTATTCCAATTCACAATTTTATTTTTGCATATGAATCGTCCCTATCGTTCCCTCTTTCGCTAATTAATTCTATATTAAACTATGCTTTATAGCTATGTTGAGTGTCTAATCAAATAATGTCATTGTATTATTTTAATGTCATCCAGGAATAATGATCACAAGCTCTTGAAATTATAATGCATCATGAGGATAAGCCAACCAATTTCATTAGTATCATAATAAATTACGAGTACATTAGTATGTGATATTTCCGCAGTACCTGGTCTGAGATTCTTCACTTCTTTAGGTGTCTTGCTTGTATATAAAATTAATTAGCAGTAATTTTCTAATAAGCAATAATTATAAACAATTAATTACGAAAATTATTTTAGACTATCTCTTCATTAGATCCAATAAAGGCCCAAAATCCTAGCTCAATCCATAAAGATCAATGTCAAAATCCTTAACTTAGTACCTTAGCAACTGAATTATCTTCACGCCATTAAGCTAGAAGCCAACATAAATGTCGGAAGTTAAAACTTATACTTCCCCAAAAATGAATTCTATGCTACAAGTCACGGAATTTCTCCTTGACACATGCAACGACAGTCCTATTATACGCAAAAGGTAGAGCGCGTGCAAGCAACCAAAATGTTGACACAATGATCTAGTCGTCCATTTGATCAAGCCACCTCCATTTCCCTATAAATATCTTGTGTAAACAATTCACCGAGCATGTTCTCTCTATTTCACTATTATAACTTTGCTAAAATTTACATTGATTTGAGTGATAGAGTATTTGTAGGTCTTCATTATTGTGGGCGATTTCCTCTTTATCGTGGTAGGGTTGAAAATAGGTCAGGCCAGGCTTTGGTAGGCCTGAGCTTGGCCTTCATTAAAAATATTAAAGCCTGAGTCTAACTTATTTACCTATTATAGACCTTTTTTTAAGGCTTGAACCTGTTTTGCATAAAATTCTGGCCTGACTTGTAAATTTGCTTAAAAGCCTATTTTCTTATAAGCCTATAAAAAGGTTGATAAGCCTATTGGCCTAAATAGGTTTATTAGTCTAAAAAGACCTATTGAATTAAAATAGCCTATTAGAAATTACATATATTTTTATATTATTATATGCAGTATGTATTATTATATTATGTATATATATATATATATATATAAATAGTCCGGCTTGTTAAGTTTAATAGGTTTTTTTTAAGGCTTAAGGCCTGACCTTTTTTTTTTTTTTTTTATCTAAATAGGCTTTTTGCAAAGCCTAAGCCTAGCCTTTTTAATAACTGAGTCAAGCCAGGCCTTATGTAGACTATGACATAGGCCCCTGACAAGCTGCTTGGCCTATTTTCACCCCTAATCGTGAGTAATACCATCCAACATCACCTACACCTTATTGACATGTTTAACACTGACTTGTTCAATTCTTCAAATAATATCCCATTTTCAGGAAAGAAGTTAATTTTTAAAATACAATCGGACATATAAGAGAAGTGTTTTTTTTATAATACTTTTTATACACATAAATCTTAGGATTAAATATAAAATCAATTTTAGAGATTCAAGTCTCTATACACTAACACATAGGTTCTATTTGGCAAGTTTAAACCACTTGCTTATGGATCTGTTTGGATAGACTTGTCTATAAACACTTATAGGAGGAGAAAATAAGAAGGAAAAATAAAATAAGTTTCTCCAAAAGTTAAAATTAGCTTTTGCTTAAGCTAATTTGTAGAAGTTCACTCATGTTAGCTTCTCTAAAAGATGATTTTAACTTAAGCAAAAGCTTTAGAGAAGTTTATTTTTTTCTTCTTGCTTTATTTTTTTTTTTTTTCTAAAAGTGCTTATAGAGAAGTTTATCCAAATAGGCCTATAACAGATAACTTACATTTGATAAGCTTCTTTGACTAAAGTAAAAATGTATAGTAACGATCTTTATCACACATTCTCACTAGCTACTATAATACATTTTATTCATTAGCTTATAACATTTTTTATAGCCTAAAGCGGTATTTGAGCTTATAACGTATAGTTTATTATTTTTCTCACATTTTTTATCTTTACTATTTTAATTAATTTCATCCTTTATCCTCTCACAAATAAAACAGAAAAGCCCTAATTCTTAATGTCTCTCACAAATAAAACAATGGAAAGTAATCGATTAAAGGTTTGAAGCTATAATTAAACGAAGAAATGTATACAAAACTTTGAAAAATAAGTACGACTCAATGAAGAAAGATTAATGCATTTAGAAGGTTATGAAATTTGAGAAAACTAGCTTAGCATGAATTATACTACGGGCAAGCTTAACTATTCAGAGTTGTGGGATAGAAAGATTAAAGCTATAGTTTGTTTCATAAGGGTTTTTTTTTTTTTTTTTTTACATGATGGCAATGAGAATAGAACCTAAGTTTATATGCAAACTATCAAAACCCCTTACCACTAGGCCAATCCTAGTGGTTTCTATAATTAAGGTTAATTTGTTTCGTATAAATTCATACATAAACATGTCTTTTTATGTTATTTTTTATCTAATTAAACTCTTAATTTTACCAAATACTTTAAATCAAATCAATTAACTTATCCGCTATAAACTCGTCCGCTACGAGTTATAAACTATCTATTATCAATTAACTTATCTATAATCTGCTAATTTTTGCTAAACAGATCGGCCATGATAAATAGGAAAAAAATTGTTTGATATGAAATATTTGTGTAAAAAATAGAGGAAGAACATTGAAGGATTATATTCATCTCTTATTTAATATGCTTTTGAAGATAAAAATAAAATGATTTAAAAGAATATTTACATAAATCCCACCATTTTTCATTCTTCTCCTCTTAGATTAAAAGGGAAAAAGAAAAAAAGAAAAAAAATTCAAGAAACTTTTAAAATGATATTTTATTAAATAATACTAAACTAGGGGAAAGATATTTCCTTTTTTTTTTTTTTTTTTTACTTTTTTCAGTTTTTTTTTTTTTTTGTTTTTCTCCCATACTTTGATATTTGTTATTAACAGGTTTGATATAGAAGCCACGAAGAGCAATTTTTTTTTTTTATCATAATGCTATTCATTATCAACGATTATTCCCTGTTCTATATATACTCAAGAAAAAAAAAACCAAAAATTATAATATAGCCATTATTTTATTTTGCAAGAGTGAATTAATTCCCATAATTAATACAAAAAAAAAGGGTATTGCTTATATCAATTCTTTCCAAGATTTGTGGTTTATACAAATAATAAAATAATAGGAATGAAATCAAAGTTCAGAGAAGAGACCACATAGTGAGACACTAAGCCCCATAACTCTCTCTCTCTCTCTCTCTCTCGCCAGTCGCCAGAAGGGGGCGGTGCCCTGAGTGGGAGGGAAAGTCATGTAAGAACGACAAAAAGTGCCGTCGTGAGTGATAAGGATATCTTACTACAGTCCAACAACACAATGGTGTCCACTCACTCACTGCATTTAAATACCAAATTATTGTTATTATAATGGAAAACAATTCATAGTATCAAATCTTATTTAACATCTAAAGAAAGTAAAATCAAGAAGAGACAAAAGTAAGGATGTGTTAAGTGATATGATATAATAAAAAGAGATTGAAAAAAATAATAGAGATTAATGAATTGTTTAATTAAATAAAATATCTATATATCATCACTTTATTATTATTAATTTCCTAAATCAAAGTTAAGAATGTATTTTTGTTGGGGTCGAAAGATAAAAGTTTAGTATAAAGACAAAAATTGTAAGTTTAGAAGGCTGAGGCGTCATGCTTTCGCCACGTGTGCCGCTAAGGATTAAAATGTGTGGACAACTCAGATCGTCATTAAAGCATGCAAAAACCACCACCGCAAACGCTCTGACACATGGCTACAATTTTCCATTTTTGCTTCCACGTGGAGCCCCTTATTAATAATATTACCTTTTTTTGTTCAATTCAGTCTCTCCTCACCAGCCTCTCCCACGACCTTTGTTTCCCCTGCCCCATAAGTCCAAAACATGACAAGAGGATTTGCAAAAGTTTAAACTAATCCCAACAACAATAGAAAAAGAAGGGGGGAAAGGTAGCTTACCCTTCAGAAAATCAACGTATTTTGACTAAGGCCCTGTTTGGTAGAAGGAGAAGAAAAGGAGGGAAAAAAGAAGAAAGAGATGCGAAAAAAAGTGAAGAGAAATAGGTAAGAAATAAAAAGAAATAGATAGTTGTTTAGTTTAAGATAAATGAAGTAGAAATAAAAGAAAAATAGATGTGTAAAGTTGTTTGGTAGAAAAGAAAAGAAATAAAATTGTGTTATTACAATTATGTCTTTAAAATATATGGAAAAAACATCAAATCGATTTTAGAAATACTAAAATCAATTTTCGAAGGGTCCAGACATGTGTGTTTCTAAGAAAAAGTAAGTAAAATCGATTTCCACGGGCGGGGGACTGCAGACAAACCAGGGGGGGGAGGGAGTGTTATTTTGGGCAAGTGATGCTATACTTGTACGATTTCCATGACAGTCTTTTCTCTTTTGTGACAATTCTATTTATGGTGGGGCCCACAGTTTTTAAAAAAAAAACATCCTTTTCCACCATACCAAACAAAATGAATTTTGGGGTTTTTCACTCTCTTTTCTTCTCTTCCCTCCTCCTCTTCCCACTTTCATCACAACCAAACAAGGCCTAAATAAGCGCGCATGCATGAATTTTGTTAGAATTTTCTTTTTTTAGGTTAAACTAATAATTTAGTTTCTATACATATCATGAATTCTTAATTTAGTTTATATACATAAAAACTTATTAAATTAGTCCTTATACATGCAGCATATTTTTAATTTAGTCTCTACCGTTATGACACCATTTATGGATTCTTAATTTGGTCTCTATAGATGTAGTGCATTCTTAATTTGGTCTTTATACATGTAATGCATTCTTAATTTGGTCCCTATACATGTAATGTATTTTTTATTTTTATAGAAAACAAATTAAGAATGCGTTACACGTATAAGGGCCAAATTAAGAATGTGTTACATCTATAGGAACCAAATTAAGAATTTGTAAACAACGTCATAACTTCAGGGACCAAACAATAATATTTGCACGTATATGGACCAATTTAGTAAGTTTTTATGTATAAAGACCAAATTAATAATACACGACATTTATAAAAACTAAATTATATGTTTAACCTCTTTTCTATTAGTTGGACTTATATTTATTACTCTCTTTTCATAAAAGAAAATAAATGAAGTGACCATAGTTCTTCAGTCTATAATTCTTAAAGCATGATAGCTTCACACTTTATCGCGAAAGTGATGTTCGTTTATTAGGCTTGCATTCCAATATATATTTATTAAACCAAAAAATGAAATTGAGAAAAAGGTTTAACATATGACAATATCTAACTATACATGTATCATACCATATAAGACGTCCTCTAAGGGAGCATTTTTATCGTGTTTGTAAAGCTCTTGGGTACTAGCAATTTGTGGAAGGGAGTATTCGCATTATGTTAGGGGTACAAGCTTATGTTTTTTTTTCTTTTTACAATGATCTGCTATGTTTTGGTTGTGTATTTCTTGTATTCAACTTTCAATTATAATATCTTTTTGTTTATTAAAAAAACAACTATACACCATATAGTTGTTTGATTGTTTCTGGTGTCAATCTTTTGATTTTGTGTTATAACATGATTAGGCTTAATTAATATAAGATTATAGGACTTCAAAATGATATCCTCAATTAAGGATTTGATTGAAAGTGTGGTAGTACATTTAAGAGAATAAAATATAGTTATAATCACTAACTAAAGAATTGAGGTTGAGGTGATAATAACTTTATATATTATTATACATGTATATGTATTTGAGTTTAATTTTCATGTATTAACAATGTAAAAATTTTATACAGTCAAAGTTAAACATTATCATGAGTATAACTTTTAAAATAGTTATTATAAAAATTACCAGTCTTACCATACATAACAATTTATGAATGAATGATATTGTAAAAAAATTATACACTAGTAGTGTATTTAAATTAAATCTTATATATTTTATTATAATTATAATCGTCAATTTTTAATTAACTATCATAATATACTTATAATTTAAAGTGTACCCTCTCACCTTAGAAAAATAAAGGTGAAGAAGATTCTTCTTTCGAGAATGAAATTTCTTCCTCTAAGATAATATAAAATTTTTCCCCTCTTGGGAGCCACAGAGAATGGTTTAGTAGACATGCGTCATGCTCTAGACCCAATAAAGGATTCAGGCCCAAATGGTAGGACCGGAGGCCAGATATCCGTGATTAAAAATTAAACCCTGGACGAGTTGCTTGGATCTACTTGCTTCCATAATATTCTCAACACTCCCACCCTTGCTCACATGCAACAACAACCAAGTCTACTTATGTAACTGTGACTCACTAGCATCTAAACTCTACTACAAGCTCTTTAGAGTTCTTATTGACTTAAGCACTAAAGCGTATATAATTATTACCTATTAGAGTAATAATTATAGTTCTTATTACGATTCTTGTTATTACTCTGTTAGAGTTCTTATTGACTTAAGCCTTAAAAGTGCCTATAATTATTCATCCCACAGGTCCTACAAAATAGCAACATTTTACTGGAAGGGAAGGATCCTACCACCAACTCAGACTCTTACGAAAGAAATGGGAACACATCATTTAACTAAAAAGTCATAAATAGAGTCCAACAAGAATCCCTAATATCCAACTTAAAATTTTCTTTACGTGTACTGTATCTTGGGTGTGTGATGAGTAAGACATGTTCTATTGAGTGGTTTTCTATGACACATTATGAAAGATCATTAGGCTATTTATAATATTTACTAAATATGTTAACATTCTTACATTTTATTAAAAATTATATAAATATACAAAAAAAACAAGGATTTTTTTTTTAAAAAATTAAAGCTTTAGCTCTTTTATGAAGTTACAGACTCTCAATTGTGAGCATACAAGTTAAACTTTTTAAAAAGAAACAATATCATACGTTTGCAAGCTTTATTTTAACAAATATTATAAGTGACAATACAATACAATACTTTTTGAATTTAATGACTATGCATTGTTAGTATAAAAATTTTACATTGTCAACTAATCATAAATCATAATGTATATGATTTTTAAGATATTTATTATAAAAGTCAACAAATTTACACTAAATAGTGCTATGATGACTTGTGACTAAATGACAGTATAAAATTTTTACAGTCATTATATAAACTATTTTCTCATACTTTTTTAATGATGTATTGTAAAGATGATTTTTCGAAAAGTTCACTCAAACTAGTAGGGATGTCCCTCTCAACACGTTAATGATGATACTTGACTCATTTATTATACAAAAGCGAACTATATAAAGTTTTCGTTTCCATTTTGTTATTATATGTACTTCTTTAGACTAAACCTGGTTAAAATTTGTAGATTGAGATTACATACACAAGAGTGTAGGGAGTTAAAGACCAAGTGTGTACTTATCTTTCGTTGTCACAAATTCCTAAACAACTGAACGTGACTGAGCCAAAAAGTTAAATTGGCGTTTTGTAGTATTTCAAACTGAAAATCAAACACACTCCAAAGTAACCAACATGGCTTATCTATCGATGAATATTGGCTTATCACAGAATAATAATAAAAAAAGTCGGTAACTATGGCAGTACCAATAATATCTTTTAAAAAATAAATTAGTGATAAATTATAAAATATGTGCTCTAATTTCTCAAATCTATCATAATATACGATGAGTGCCTTAATCATCAACACTTGCATATACACAGTGTTTACTTACTCGACAGCAAAAACAAGCTAAAAAACCTTGATAACTGTAGATCAAAATATAAGCGAGAACACAAGCAAGCCATCAGATTAGATTTACTTTTAGCAAAAACTTGGTGAATACTTGAGTAGAAAAATACTATATCACTTAATTTTCCAATAAAAATATCATGTTTCTTGGGCCAAAGCATAACGCTTTTGTAACGCAACAACTAACCTTGAGAGGAGGAAAAACCTGAAACAAGACTTAACTTTTTGAGATAGCATGCATTTAGTGCATTACACAAGACTAATTACAATTTACAAAATATATTCTATTATAAGACTGTAAGATATATGTAGACGATACAAGTTATTTTAATTATGCACCAGCAATCTCGCTCGTTCAAAGCAACTCAACTGTTCTGTGAAGTCTCGGAGAATATACTGATGCACCAGTTGAAGGAGGATGTGTGGAACACAGCAGAACCTAGTCACAACCTATGAGAAAAGGCATAAATCCAGAACCAATTAGCACGCATAAACAAGACACCCTACCCGAAGGGAAACAAGGAATTTTCAGGCTCCTAGGTAAATTTCATATATTTAAATAGAAAAGACAATTTTGGCTGCACCACAAGCCCGGGGGGGGCGGGGGGGTCAAAGTTGCATAAAAAAGCACACGTTTGCTTAAATATAATGCATTTTACTGGAAACAGAAGATATATGATCAAAATCACCAGCACAAATTGCCAAGACTTGCTATCATTGTTGAGGATTCTCATTCTCCACAGATCTTATGCAAACAGATGCAGTCCAAAAAATAAGGCAAAAAATTAATGAATAGAGAAATAGGAACCTTAAAACGAAAAGATCCCAAATTAAAGACTATAGTTGGGCACAAAATGTTGAAAAAAAATAGTATGAAGAAAGCAGTATAAATTCACTGTTGAGGTATAAGCCTAATATGATAGTCAAACAAAAGATCAAGTGGTGAACACTGTTCTAATTAGTCTGAACTGAACGCCAGATAAATCAAAATCATGAATAGAATGATAACACAACCTAGCACATTCATAGTTTGTATTTTAGGATACTTTATTAAAAGACCTGTTTGATTAAAGAATTCAAGCAAAGAAATTGTTCACTCAATTAAAATAATTTTTATCAACAACTCTATTTGAATGACATTAGGCACCCCCCACCAGTCACATCTCAAATTTCTCAACCCACCTGGAATTATTTTACCGACTCCCAAGATGCCACTCAAGCAAATAACCTTGGGATTTCAATGAGGTTCATGTGAGAGACCAGGGGATTGCCATTTCAGGTGTTGGGTTTGGTGCGTACACAGTGGTCTCTGTTGTGGTTAGAGGGCATGAAAGCTGTGCGACAGTCTTGTTCAATGAGAGGGGATTTGAAGGTGGCTCAATGGTGCCGTTCTGTTTGGGTTGAGTTTCTTAGCAGAGTTCCTTTCTTGATGAATATGCACTGTTTTGATATTGGAGTGATAGCAATTTCAGGGAAGCAATTCAGAAACAAAATGTATAGCAATCATCCACTCAACACAACCAAGGTATATTCCAGCAAATAAGAAGAAAATATTTCAAAAAGCTAGAGGATACACCTGTTCTGCAAATCTGATGGAGCTGGAACCCAGGAACTAATTTACT
The DNA here is from genome assembly GCA_004329165.1 of Spatholobus suberectus. Lineage (NCBI taxonomy): Eukaryota > Viridiplantae > Streptophyta > Magnoliopsida > Fabales > Fabaceae > Spatholobus > Spatholobus suberectus. The sequence goes on from CM014735.1 coordinate 53,953,241, forward strand.
GTTATTGCCATTTGCCAATCTTTGAAGTTCCTCTTCTATTTTCTTCCTCTTCTTAACATATTTGGCAAGAAAGACACCCTTTCCTCCTTAACCAGTGCATTGTCAACTATCTCTGTGTCTTGCATGTATACCAGAAAATACTAAATTAATCCTGAGGGCTAAGGTTTTCTTTAGTTTTAGTAGCAGGAAATTATATTACAAAATATTGCATAAAAGCAGAGTGGACAATAAACTAAATAAAGGGACAAACGAGATTGGTTGAGGGGTGAAGAGCTGTTCTCGAAGGAATCCAAGCAAGAAATCCAAGTCTTTGACCTGCAGAGGGTGCCAAAAGCAGACATGTTCCATATGATCAAGACTGCAACCTTAAGTTGGCAGCAGAGCACAAGATAGTTTAGTCCAATGTTCTTATTTCCATCCTATTACTTCCCTAATTACCCACATTAGACAAGTCCTCTATCTTTGCCAGCATATACAACCTGTTATTATTTGAAAGAAATTAAACCTTAAATTTTTCATATTTAGTCTCTTCCAGTGCCCAAATGGTTCCTCCATGCATAGTAAGTCATTCAACCAATTGCTTTAAACAACCCACTTTTCCTCATCCATTTCAGGGATTACAACATCTTCCCTCATCATACATGCATAATTCTTTTCAACTGGTGCCCCAGCCTGGGCAAATAGCTCAACCACTGCAGGCAGCATACCATAGTACCTTTTCAACTCATTTACCAAAGGCTTCCTAGGTTGCTGATCTTGAATGTGATAGACATATACTGGAGGTGCCAAATCATTAATTGTTGCCTCCTGCCATGCATGCTGCCCATCCCTCATCTGATGTTTGAAAGCTTGACAATTTCGTACTCTATGACCTTTGGGTCCCACTTGTACCTCTGGACAATATCCACAAGTTTGGACAGCATACTTCTCCATAAGTTCTGAAGCTCCTGCATGCATTTTTTCCCAGGCTTTCATGCCTTGAACAGAAATAGCTGCACAGAAGCATGCACATAGTCAGCATAGTTGACAAATGACAGAATGTGAGTGTGTCAGAGAGAGAAGAAAAAAGTATTTGTCTTCATAAACCTTGGATATTATCAGATTGCACTGCCATAGAATTTGTGTCTTCATCCAATCTTTTTTTCTTATACCAAAACCCACGTACATCTATATCTTTGCCAAGAGAAATTTCTTTTGGAAATCTTTTCTCAAAATCAATAATCCTACCAGCAACACAGTAAACAGGGAAGGATCTTCTCCTGGTAGGGTACTCAGGCATGTCAAAACCTGCCTGGATACACAATTCAACAATTGCTGGAATTCTGTCCACTTCAAGCATTTCATTATGTGAAACAGCCCTCCCTATTCTATCATACAGATGAAATGACTCTACAAGTGGCAGAACATGTTCAACGCCACCTTTGACCCAACTATGTTCTTTGCTTGATGGGCTTCCTCTTACATCACATGTTCTAATTTTATGTGGTGGATGACCAACATGAACTTCTCCACATAAGCTGCAAATCATCCAAATGCTTAAACAATAATGCATATTAAAAAAACCCAAGTGACAAGTTAAAACCTCTAAAACCCTCCCTAAAACCCAGAATGCATTGGAAAATCACATTATATCACTTAGTTGTTAGTTGACAAGTTAAGAGTACAAGTCAATTCCAAAAATACCAGATAAAAAAATAGAAAAAAACACTTATTATTGGAACTCAGATATCAGACTTGAACAGAAGTTCTAGAGGCAACATATTAAAAGCTTAAACAACTATAATGAAGAATAGCGGAGTTGTGGTGTGACCTGCATGTATAAATAGCGCTGTAGTTGACAAGTCTTGAAACACTAGATAATAGTTCACGTCTGGCAGCATAAACTTCATGAGCAATAGGAATTAAATGCTCAACCAACAAGCCGTTTTCAGGAGGTTGTAATATAATCTCATGCACCTTTTGTCTCTCCTTTTTCTTCTGTCTAGCTTCGCGCTTAAGTTCATTAAAACTTGTCACCGGTGGTTTCCTCTCAGACTTGTTGAGCTTTCTCGGCAGCTCATTGCAAGTCGACACAGTAGAGTACCAAAGACAGAAAACTGTATTTTTACCTCTGAGCTGCACAACATGAACTGGTATAACTCTCTCAAGTAGATTACCAATAGTTTGAACATGTCTTGGCAGCATCACTGCTCATTAGAAGAGGGATGCCTACACTGAAAGATATTCATGGAAATATTTATATACAGTATATAGAAACTGAAATTTTTTGGTATTTATTTATTTTCTGTTCTAATAAGTAATATCCAATTCTATATGTTGAAAAAAAAAATCGCATTATGATTTAAAGTTTTACGTGTTGGCTTTCCAACAAAACAGAAGGTTCTCAAATCCAATTTATACAGCTGAAGTTATACACATAACAGAATCATGACTTCAGCCACCAGGAAACAAACATCATACAAAGACAAGCTTCAACATGTGACTTTATACATACAACAAACTTAAATCAGCTCCAGCAGCTGCCCAAATACAAATAGGAAACATATTAGTAACTTAAACAAAGTATTCCTATATGTAAGAGTAACAAATATGACCAATTTTCCAATAGTTGCCATACATTTTGTACCACATCCAACCAATCTAAGACTTCATTCCATAATTTCTCAAAAATAAAATAGAATAAAATAAAAAACCAGCAAGCAGCAAATTAGTACAAGATACTCACAGAGGAGTCCCTGTACACAACTTATCAATTCCTCATTACACAAAGCAAGAAAAGGGAAAATTACACTAACACCCTTGTGGTTTCTTGAAATTTTACACGATATCCTTACTTTTTTTAATGCCTACAGTAACCCTTCTTAAGGGTACATGGTGTAATGTATTTCTTGGGTGACGGGTTCACAATGTAACGTGTTTCAAACAATTACGGAAGGTTACTGTAGGCATCAAAAAGGCAAGAAATATTGTGTGAAATTTTAAGAAACCACACCGGGTGTCATCGTAATTTGCCCAAAACAAACCTAAACTAAACTACTTGCTAACAATTCCAATAACACTTAAAGACTAGCAAATTGAAGACAATAAAGCTCAAAAGCAAACGGCCAAACCACGATACCAAGCCTCTTACACAGCTCTCAGAAGAATAAGCTTGAATTTATAGCCTTAACATTCATATTCAACCACAACAGCAATCATCAATCAAACACACACAAACAAATGCACATGAAACGTGCAACTCACGAACATTCAATAACCAAAGAGGCGCGAATTCAGGAAAGAAGAAAAGGTGACCGGAATTCAGAGACACCGCCACTGACCGATCGCCGCCGGCACGAAGAAGTCGCCGTCACCGACGACGGCGCAGATGGCCTCCAAGAGTTTAACCATTAATATCTGAGATTTCTAAAAGCTAAGAAAGAAATAGCTAAAGGTACAGCTACAGCAACGGAGACAATTCACTTTCACACTACTAAAATTTTCAGCCGTGCTACTGAAAAATGGAAAGGTTGTTGCGGTGAAAAGGCCGAGAGAGAATCGTGGCAAAGACAGATTCTTATTCGGTAACTAATGTCAGCATACAATAGAATCATATTGTGATTCTTCATTACTTTTTTCCGCAATCTTAAGTATTTAAACTCGGGAAGCAGGAAACAGAAAATAGGCAAGGAGTGGAGGAAAACCACCTGCGACGGCGTTGGGCTGCCAGGGACGAACGCTGCGGCGGCGGCGAGGTTAGGGCTCAACAGTGGCGCGGGAGAACTCTTCAGTACTTTGGTGCTGGAGTCTGCAAGGGAAAGCCAATTTTTGTTTTAAAGAAAAAGGAAACAACAGTTTTATTTATTTATTGAAATTTGCTAATTTATACACACTTATTTTTTAGTTAGAATACGTTAATCAGTTATACCATAGGTGTATTTTAAAATACATTATAGTTATATTTTACTAACATATTCCAATTAAAACATAAGTATGTGTACATTAACAAACTCTACAAATATTTGTAAATGTACACACACTTATTTTTTAGTTAGAATACGTTAACAAGTTACATCATGGTGTATTTTAATATGTATTGTAGTTATAATTTATTAACATATTCTAATTAAAAAATAAGTATGTGCACATTAACAAATCTCTTATTTATTATTATTATTATTATTACTAGAATTGTTGTTGATAGAAAAACAGGCACTCATTCCTCTGTGGTCGTATTTTATTTTTTTTATTTTTTAGAGGTAAGACAATAGATTTGATTTTTTCAACAATTTTTATCTGGAAAGAATTGTAATTCCAATTTTTTATGCGACTTTAAGTAATTAACTTTTTGTGAGAGTTGAAAGAGACGTTTAGATCTTTTCTGGCTTGTGTTTTTCAGTCTCTTTCTAGCGAAAATGTGAATTGTTTAGATACATTTAAGGATGAATATTTTTTTTTAAGAGTCATTTAAGGATTGATTTTAAAACTTAAAAAAGACAAAACAAATGATAGTCTAAATCCTAAATTCTAAACGGAAAAACTCCATTTTGAGTTGTGTTTCAGTGTTTGATTTTAAGTTCACTTACATTGAATGTCAATTTAATCTAAGAGGAGAATTGAGTTTAACGTGCATAATAAAGGGTTAAACAGTAAAATAAATACACACTTGATCATTTTGAAAATGTAGTTAGTAGCCTCAACAAATTTCTGCAACCCATCTTTTTTATTATTATTTTCTTTTAAAGACAATCAATTATGTTTGAGATACTATCAACTATTAAATATGGACACTTTTTTATGGGAATTTAAATCACACTTCGTCATATTGTGAAGGACTAATCTCTTCTATTGGAACCCCATATTTGTTAACTCTTATATTTTTATTTTGTATAGTCTAAGAAAATGCCCTAAATTCGATAAATTATTTTTAATACATTTTAAGTTAATAAGTTTTATGTGTGCTTCATTAAACAAAAAACAAGGATTATATCGTTTGATATATTATATTTTATATAACCTCTGATGCATCGAAGACTATGCCACTTCTGTTATTTTTCTTTCTCTAATTTTTATTGCATACTATTTATTTTTTAATATTATATAATATTGCATTGATTTCTAAAATTTCACTCATTTAAAGTTATTTAATGTACTTGAAAATTAAATTATCGAGCTGATCAGTTTTGAAACAAACTATAATGATAACTAATTTTAGAATAAAAAGACTTTTTATAATTATAACTAACTAAATAATAAATTTTATTTACATAAAATCTTTAAAACAATATTTTATATATTGTTGAAATTATGTTTTTTAATTTTAAATAAATGGGTAAACGAAAAATTAAAGTAAATATTAATAATTTCTTTGTCTATACACACCACAAAAGAAATCCATTTATTAGTAGTTTGCACGTTAGACTTGTGCTTGTTGATATAAATTTTGTTTGGTAAAAATTAAATTGTTAATATAGATACCAATTTCCCTCTTGTCATTCTTCTAGATCTATCACCCTTTTATTTTTTTATCTTCTGTTATTGTATATAGTCGTTTATATCTCACATTTAAAGTGTTTCCCTTCACCCATGATCATGCCAAAATGATGTGTCTTTCCTCTCATCCACCTTTCTACAAATTGTGCTTGAAAACCATTTTGGTCGTAAGGCACTATCATCTTCCAAAGAATTAATATCTATCTACCATTTAGAGCATCTCTTACCCCTCTTTTCCCATCTTTCACCTTCCATCTCATACTTGGTATTTTGCATCCTATACTATAGTGACTGTTGCTCCATTTTCATTCTCCACCACCATTTCTCTTGTGATGTCATATTAAAAGTCTTCAAATTTTTTATTCCTATTCAAATACATAAAAAAAAGCTAAGAAAATCACTTTTTACTTGTCAAGAAAATAAAGACTACATTTAATATTTTTTAAAAATATATAGCATCATTTTTTATGGGAGTGTAAAATAATATTAGGAAAGACATAAAAAAAAACTACTTGGCTCATGAAAATAAATGAGCAAATAGTATATGTATTAATAATGTAAAAGATTTTAATATTGTTATTCAATCACAAACTATCATGTGTAGTAAGTTTGTTAATTTTTATAATAACTAAATTAAAAATCATACTGATAATGATTTCTGATTGATTGATAGTATAATAATTTTTACACCGACAATGCATAGAAATTAAACTCAAAATAAATTATTCTTTTCCTTTTATTTGATGTTATTGTGTTGACAACTGAATTATTAATCTATTTTAGGCAAATTTAATAGTGTGTTTGAAAACTTGTTAAAAAGTAAGAAATTGCTTAGGACGTGGAAATTATAATTATTAGCTTTTTAAAATCACATCCGAGATGTGAAAAATCATGTCAAAGACGTGAAACCAAACATGTCGTAAGATGATCCTGCTCACTGAGGACTTGAGAAAGTTAAATAGCTAAACCAAACGGAACAAACTTAAGGTTGGGAGGGGCAGGTACACGAAAGAGGTTCACAGCATGGACTTGTGTCATTAGCTAAAAATAGAAAGTTACAAAAAGAAAAATACTGATTGCATGTATACATGATATCAGAGGAACACAATAATTAGAAACCTACACACATGTATACACAGTGGAAGACAAGAATGAGAGAGAGGGAAAAAAAAATTTTGCACTCTACACACTCACACACGTGAAGCAGAGGAGAGGAAGAGAATTTTTTTCAAAGTTTCTATTCACTAACTTCATTCATACAAATGCGGTACATAAGCAGCCTTTTTATAGGCAATGCATAGTAATATAATAATAAAACTTAAAAGCTAAGATAAAGCTACAGGCGATAGCATAGGTGGTTAAACAATTCTTGATATTGAAGCAAAAACTTAATCGATAGTAATTTCCAACAGTGTCAAAGTTTACAGCTTGATTTAATTTTACCAACATTGCCTCCCTTAAATCAAGCTTATATCATTCCAAGCATTTTCTTCAACTTGCAAAATAACTCAATCTTCAATGGCTTTGTAAAAATATCTGCTACTTGATCTTCAGTATGACAATAATTAATCTCCACTTCTTTCTCAACTATCAATTCTCGTATTTTGTGAAATTGAATATCAATGTGTTTGGACCGCCCATGAAAGACTGGATTCTTACTTAATGCAATGGCTGACTTGTTGTCACAAAATATTTCCGTGGGAGTATTCTGCTTTGGTGCATCACTTCTAAAATTCTTCTCAGCCATACTGCTTGTGTAGCACAACTAGTTGCTACTATGTATTTTGCTTCAGCTGTTGAAAGTGCAACAATTGGTTGTTTCTTTGAAGACCACGATACTACACTAGTACCTAGATGAAATACATACCCTGGCATGCTTTTTCTTGTTTCTACATCTCCAACCCAATCACTGTCTGTGTATTCAACAAGTTTCACATTGTTGTTATTTGCATAAAAAATTCCATTGGTCAAAGTACCTTTAATATATCTAAGAATTCTCTTAGCTCCTTGCCAATGGCAAACATGAGGCTCTTCCATGAATCTGCTAAGCAAGCTGACTCCAAAGACTGTATCCAGTCTAGTTGCAGTCAAATATCTCAAACTTCCAATTAAACTTTTATAGTAGGTTGCATCCACCTTTTTGCTTTCACTTTCTTTGGTCAACTTTAACTTTTCTTCAACTGGTGTGGAAATTGGCTCTGAATTCCCCATCTTGAATTTCTTCAAAATATCACCTGCATATTTCTTCTGAGAGATAAAAATCCCATTATCTTGCTAAATGACCTCAATGCCAAGAAAGTAGGACATTAGGCCTAAATCAGTCATCTCAAAGCAACTTATTATAGCCTCCTTAAATTCAGCAATCATCCTTGAATTATTGCTAGTAAAGATTAGATCATCAACATATAGGCACACTATAAGAATATCTTTAGGATCAACAAATTTAACATATAAAGTGTGCTCAAAAGGACATCTCTCAAAACCATTCTTTACAAAGTAGGAATCAATTTTCTTATACCACACTCTCGGTGCTTGCTTCAACCTATACAAAGCTTTCCTTAATCTGTAGACTTTGTCTTTGTTTCCTCTGATTTCATATCCTGCAGGTTGTTCAACATACACTTCTTCTTCTAGAATACCGTTCAGAAAAGCAGATTTAACATCCATTTGATATATCTTTCAATTATTTTGAGCCGAAAGAGAAATAATCATGCGAATAGTGTCTAATCTTGCAACAGGAGCAAATACCTCAAAGTAATCAATACTTGGCTTTTGTTTATATCCTTTTGTAACCACTTGCTTTAAAGCGATCAATTTCTCCATTAGGATTGTACTTTGTCTTGTACACCCACTTCACTCTAATAGGTCTTTTATTTGGTGGCAAATATGTTAACTCCCACGTTTCATTCTTTTCAATAGCATGAATCTCATTATACATGGCTTTTCTCCTATTTTGATCACTTGAGGCTTCTTTAAAGGTCATGGGCTCACAATTTGCAAATAAAGCAAAGTTGATAACTTTTTCATCCGATGGGTCATTATCATTACCTACAACATAATCCTCCAATCTGGCTGGTAGCTGACAAAGCCTTCTTGGCCTATTAGATGATTTTGGTTCATTAGGAATTGGATCTGGTTGTCTTTCATTTTCTTCATTGTTGTCAAGAATCACCATCGGCTCCTTTTGGGACCTTGAGGACCAATCCCACGTGCCTTTTCATCAAACGTCACATCTTGACTGATAATCACCTTCTTTGTCTCTGGATTATAAAGCTTGTATGCCTTGGAATTTGTGTTGTATCCAATGAAAATACACCTTTCACCTTTGTCATCTAGTTTCTTCCTAAGTTGGTCTGAAACATAAGCATATGCTATGCATCCAAAAACTCTAAGGTGTCAGATTGATGGTCTCATACCACTCCAAACTTCTTTTGGTGTTTTGTTACGAACACTTTTTGTTGGGCATTTATTCAAACGTAGATAGCGGTAGCAACTACTTCCACCCAAAACTCTCTAGGCATTTGTTTGGCCTTCAGCATGTATCTCACGATGTCCATGATTGTTCTATTCTTCCTTTTAGTAACTCCATTTTGTTAAGGCATGTATCTGGTTGTCAATTGATGTTGAATTCTATGCTGCTCAAAGAAATATGCACAGACGAGGTATTCTTGGCCTTTGTCTATTCTTAGTGCTTTAATTATGCATCCACTTTGCTTTTCTATAAATGCCTTAAACATCTTAAAGGCATTACATGCTTCTAATTTCTACTTCAAAAGTATACCCAACTCTTTCTACTAAAATCATCAATGAAAGTAATAAAATACTTGCTACCACCGTGTGTTGGTATCTCAACTGTACACAGATCTGAATAAACTATCTCCAGCAGCCTTTTCGCCCTCTAAGACTTTCTAGTTGGAAATGATTCTCTGTGCTTCTTTCCAATCTCATATGTCTCACATACTCCATTAGGAATATTTACAACAGACAAACCAAAAACGTATTCTTTTCTTGACAGATAATTTAGACCAGAAAAATGAAAGTGTCCAAAATGCATATACCACAACCAATTTTCATTGGGAATCACAGAACTCAAGCAGGAAAACTTTTCATGATGAATTATCAAAGGGAATAAGCGGTTAGAAGTCATCTTTACCTTAACAATGAATCTTTCATTTCTGTCAATCAAAGTGCAATAACTAAGATGAATCTTCATGTTGTAACCCTTCTCTGATAGTTGTCCCATACTCAACAGATTATGATGAAGACTAGGAGCATAGAAAACATCAAAGACAAAATTTTGAGAACCATCCTTCAACCTGATAGTAATTTGGCCTTTTCCCAAAATAGGAATATTTGTGTTAATTCCAAATTTAACGATAGATTTTATTGTTTCATCTAAAGACGAAAATAACTCATTTTTCCCACACATATGATTACTACACCCAGTATCCAAATACCAGATATTTTCATCCTCTGAAATGTATTGCTTGCCAAAAATAAACTTTGTGGGTTAATAGAATTCTCACCAATGTTTTGGTACTAACTTTCTGCTACGTTTGCTTGTTGATTAAATTTACAGTCTACAGCTTTGTGCTCGAACTTTCCATAGCAAAAACAATTAAAATTTGTTTTTTCTTGATAGTTGTTACCACAACCTCTTCCTTGGTTGGTTGAACTATAATTATTTCCACCTCTTCCTTGACTAGATGATCTGAAATTGTTTTCTCTTCCTTTATTAAAATTGCCACATCCTCTTCCTTTGTAATTGCCTCGGCCTCTACCTCTATGGTTTCCTCTTCCTCTACTATTGTAATTATCACGACCTTTTCCTTCTACACTTTGATTGAATTCAGCATCATTGTTGAGATTCACTTGACTTTTGAAGGCTTCTTCATTTACTTTTTTTGTCTTCTCCAATATTTTGCTCACATGACTTTCAATACTTCCCTACAACTCTGCTACTATCATGGTGTCTGTGTCGTGGGACTCAATTATTATAGTCACCATGTGGTCTAACTTCATCGGCACAGTGTGTGGAATTTTCTCTACCACTTTACTATCAAGTATGTCTTCTCCATACAGTCTCATCTTATTGACGAGATCTGTAACATGTGAAAAAATATTGTTCTACAGATTCAAAACTAGACATTTCATACCTTTCATATTCTCTTCATAGAGATTGCAACTTCAATTTCTGGGCATTTTCTACTCCTTTGTATGATAACTTCAGAATATCCCATGCTTCCTTGGCTGTTTTAGCATTTGCTATTTTTCCAAAAATAGAATAATCTACACCTTGATGAATCTGTGACAATGCCAATTGATCTCTCCTTTGAGTAGTATGATTAGCTCCTTTTGCTAATCCCGATTCAACAAAGTTCCAAATATTGTGAGCTCTTAAATGTGTGGACATCAAAATCTCCCAATAGCTGAAATCTAACTTTCCATCTAACTTGGGACTAGACCAAACAATGTTGTAATTGGTAGCCATATCTCTCTCTCAAAAGTATATCAACTCAAGAAAATTTTTTGACAAAGTGAGAACACTCTTGTTCCTCACACACTTAATATATTTTTTTTTACTCATACTACTACCAAGCTCTCAAGCTTTGATACCAATTTGATATCAGGGGAACACAATAATTAGAAACCTACACACATGTATACGCAGCGAAAGACAAGAACGAGATAGAGGAAAAAAAAATTTACTGCACTCTACACACTCACACACATGAAGTAGAGGAGAGGAAGAGAATTTTTTTTTTCAAAGTTTCAATTCACTAACTTCATTCGATTCATACAAATACGATACATAAGCAGCCTTTTTATAGGCAATACATAGTAATATAATAATAAAACTTAAAAGCTAAGATAAAGCTATAGGCGGTAGCACAGGTGTTTAAACAATTCTTGATATTGAAGCAAAAACTTAATCGGTAGTCAAAGATTGTAGCTGTATAGGTGGTGCAAAAATTTTCAACAGTGTCAAAGTTTATGGCTTGATTTAATTTTACCGACAATACACTTAAAGTGAAACATCATTAAACCAACAGGTACAAATAACTAGGCTCTCTATACATGAACGCAAACAGGGTACATGAGTTGATACAACATGATATTCAGCATGAGCACATGATTTGAGGCTGACTGAAAGATGGCATGGCGTGGCGTTAAAGACACAAGACCTGCCCAGCTGGATGAGCATTCATATAGCATAAATGCATGTCCTTCATCACTTCCTTTGGACATTTGTCCCCAACTTGATGTAGAGTGCGAAGCAGCACTCAATAACACCATTAGATCACATGCTGAAAAATCGTTCTACCATCCATTTACCCCCCAAAAAGGGTTACAGATTCAACGGGAAAAACTGTGATCTATTGCACTAGGTTATATATTCAACAAAAGAATGATTTGTAAATACATAAACACTACAATTAGCGGGCCATTCAAGCTTCCTCTCCCTGAAGCTCAAACAATTTCTAAGTGCATGTACTTACATAACCTGGCATCTGGAAGAGAATATGCTAGCTGTGAGACTATCTATGAAGTCCTCATTTGGCAAGATGAAGAGTTCACTAATGCTTGAAGGCATCCATAATTTTACTCATGCTGTTTGGAACCCCTTTTTGCCAAAACCAGTGTCTTGCATCATTGCAGCAAACTCACTGTAATCAATGCGTCCATCCTGAAAACAGTGCAGAATACAAGTCAAATAAAGAAAACAAAAAAGGTAAACCACTGGAATGCAATATATTACATTATCCTGGTCAATTTCACGTATTATATCATCTAGTTGATAATCCTTTAGGCCAAACTGTTCGCAGGCTTGTTGGAGCTCATCTTTTGTAATGTATCCACTCCCATCTTTGTCAAAGTATGTGAATGCTGCATATAGATGATCCTCCTTCTGGATCTTGTTTAGATGAAGCATAGCTGCTATGAATTCACCATAGTCTATGGTACCACTGTTATCAATGTCTGCCTGAATTATAAACAAGAAAGCAAAAAGATTGATCTGATGAAATACATAATAAAATCAATCATTCGGTTGAACACAATAGTGCATAAATAGTCCCAGCCTTCAAGGCCAGTTCTGGTTTAGGGCATTCTTGTTTTTCTAGAATGAGTTGCAAGCAATCATTCATTTTTAAGTATAATGGTTTCTCATAAACAACTAATATGTATCAATGTCTTTCCATTTGTATTCCAACGAATCAAACTATAACCAGTCACAAATCCTTTAGTACAAGAAACAATTGTGCATAGAACAACCAATTTGGATAGCGGGCAAGCACTTACCGCTTGCATTAACCAACTAATTTCAGAATCCTTAAGAACGGAACCCACTCTCTCCAAACCATTTTTCAGTTCCTCAAGAGTGATCTGTCCGCTATTATCTGTATCTATCATTTTGAACATTTCTTTCAGTCCTGCAATTTCTTCCTCTGACAGATTTTCAGCAATTACCTGCCAAGGGATAATACAGCAAGTCATACCACTACTTGAATAGAGCAATTGTCTTCTTCCACTGGCAAAATTTTCAATATCATCAACAATAGCAGGATTTTATCCAATTTATTCTTCAAATGACCCAGGCTTCAATCAATTAGACAAGTTCTCTCAATTTATAGAGATTGTTCCAGACAGCATTATATGAAAAAAGCTTAAATATGTTTTTATTCTGTATAAAATAAACAAGTTTTGATTTTAGTTCTTGAAAAAAAATTTCTTTGTTTTTCATCTCTCTAAAATTTGACATCACCATTTTTTGTCCTTATAAAATGAGCAACTTTTGGTTTTGGTCCTTATAAAACATTTTTCTTTTATTTTCGTCCTTCCAAAATTTAAAATTACTAATTTTTGTCCTTAACATGTATTTTAAGGTAGATAAATAATATTTATTTTAGGAATTTAAAAAAAAATTTAGAGGTGTCACATGCTAAAATGGTACTACACACACTAATGAGCGTCACCTGAGATGGTTACTTAACCTTTCATTGAATACATAAACAATTAACAAATGTTATATAATAGTAGGAATTAAAAACAATGATTTCAAATTTTTGGAGATGAAATTAAAGAAATTTTTTTGCAAGAACTAAAATCAAAACTTGTTTATTTTGCAGAAACTAAAAACATATTTAAGCCTAAAAAATTATATTTCAGCACTAAAATGCGAGAGTGTTCTTGAGCACAAGGTTGCCATGTATAAGACGCTAAGACTGTAACATGCAATGCACTTCTAATCTCAAATAACTGGTAGATACTCACTCGAATGGCTATTTTTTTGAGCTTGTTCATTGCAGAGAATTGCTTCAAACGAGACAAGACAGCGGAATCAAGTGGTTTATCAGGAGCAACACCTCCAACCTGAACCCAGGGGTGGCCTGCACATCATCGAGCATAGCTTAATGTATTTGTACATTCAAAAATGAGATTATTATGTTTCAATTTTGAAACAGAACATCAATTATGGTTATTATTAAAAATAATCAAATAAATGTCATGATAATGCAAAAGATGAATAAATAGATCATGGTGCTTCTCTTTATGCCACTTTTGAGAATCATGTATTAATCTCTTCAACATAAAGTTAAATGTTCTTGAAACCTTTTGTCTTGCTAAGCAACCTTATTTAAATTGGAAGGAACACGTTTTAAATACATCATCTAGTAACATACTTGAACCCTATTAGGAAGAGAGAATTCCAAGGCTCAAATGATGATTAATGAATAACAACTCACCAACCCATACAGCAAAATACCAATAAACAATAATAACAAAGCAGCAAAGGGGAAGAAACGTAGTGATTCAACCAAAAATATCTTTAATACATTTCTAATTTCAAATTTATATTTATTCATTTGGATACTGCATTGTAGAGTTTCCATGTCTGTTATGCAAAAAACGAAATGGGGGAGTATATAAGCAATGCAGTTTCCAAAAGGAAACCACCAAATGTGAAATAGGGTACCATTTCATCTGAAATATCAAAATGAGAATGTCCACTGACAGGGCAAAGATCAAAATTTTGGTTTAACTTCTGAACACTATGGTAATGGTGTATTGGTAATATCTGTCCAGTAGGGGCAATGTGAAATTCACGGTCGGTATATTTCTCATTCTTTTTAGCTGTAAATTCAAGTTTTCAAATCTACTGAGAACCATGCTTTACTTCTTTCCTCAACACCCCACACCGAGGGGTGATAAAACAGACAGGTCAGGTTTTTTTTTGTTTGATTATAGGAAAGGACCCTCAGTTTATCATCATAAACGTAGCTATTAGTTTATAGTAGTAAGTAGCAACTAACCAGATAATCTGTCATCATGAATATAAATTGTTAAAAAAAGAAAATCCTGAATAACTACACAATCTATTAAATTATTTGAAATTGATCTCTAATGACAAAAAAAGTGTGAAAACTTTTCCAAGATGCATTTTGAATCAAGCCAAGTAGCATCAATGAGACATGCATACTCACAAAGAACTTCATGTGCTGTCATCCGCTTCTTAGGGTCCCTTACAAGCATCCTTCGGACAAGATCCTTTGCGCTGTCAGATATGCTAGGCCAGGGTTCAGAAATAAAATCAAGCTCCCCTTTCAAAACTTGCTCAAATATTCCCTGTTCCGTTTCTGATCCATACACCAGACATGTCAGGCACTTATGAGTAAGTACTACAACAGCACAAACACAACTAAAACTGTGAGGGAGTTGACATGATGAAATCAAGTGGTACAGCATTCTCACCATCCCAAAATGGGGGAACTCCACTGAGTAAAATATAGATGATCACCCCAGCACTCCAAACATCACATTCTGGACCATAATGCTTCCGCAAAACTTCAGGGGCCACATAGTATGGGCTCCCAACCACATCAGTAAATGTTTCACCTGAAGTTGTGAATATTTTCTCAATCCGAATTTGAAAAAATCAAATCCCAAATAAAAAGGAAAAGCAAATGAGTTTAACATAGTTAAACGAAATAGAGGTCCCTAGTAAGTTAAGAGAACATATCTTTGATGAGGTAACACCGTAACAGGGTATCCTACATACATGACTTAAACATCTAAAATGCACCAGCCCTACAACCCCTGGAATACACTTGCACACACATTCAATATTTAGCTAAAATGGTTAGCAAATCGTCCACTATCTCTCTCCATTGTAGAATTCTATAAATATCGGTACTATAAACCAAAGTCCACAACTGTTAGACAAATTCCTTTTTTGCATGTATGATTCATTTTTATTGTTGCTCACATGTATGATTCTTTAACTTGTTGGTAAACAACCTGTTGAGGTGATAAAATGCATATCTATGCATCAGCAGAGCAGTCATTCTACTGTATCTAAATAAAATATGAAATTGGCTTTCCTTCTCGAGTCTCCAAGAATTTAGAGGAAGAAAAGACAAACAGATCCTCTTAACTTATATTAACATAAACATAAAGTAGCCATAATAATGCCCTGGCATTAGCTAAATG
Organism: Spatholobus suberectus; assembly: GCA_004329165.1. Classification (NCBI taxonomy): domain Eukaryota; kingdom Viridiplantae; phylum Streptophyta; class Magnoliopsida; order Fabales; family Fabaceae; genus Spatholobus; species Spatholobus suberectus. The sequence continues at coordinate 53,969,204 of CM014735.1, forward strand.
AAAATTACTAATCAACTTAGAAGCAGTTCACATGAATAATGACTTCATTAAAAATATTAATTTTGGAAATAAAAGTCAAAGTAGTTATGGGTATAGTGTAGAAAAATGTGGAAGTCAAAACATCAAAACTCTGGCTTGATTTGACAAATATTAAAACATCAAGAGGAAAATGGTGGTGAAAACAAATGCTCAAGGAACAGTGCCCGTGCCATGTCTTTACTCTTTGTTCGTAGTAGACGAGAAAGAGGACAAAGACAAAACATATTCACAATTCCAGTCATTATAATTAGCTCTGTAAACAGAAGATAATCCGTTTCCAAATTCACTAGCAGACATAAGTCAAGAACCATAGATCGTCAAATTAAACAAAACGATGAACCAAGGGTATGTGTAACTGATAAATTTGCTCATTCATAATACTAGAAACATGCATCTCACTCTCAATCACATAAATATCTCTCTTAGATCAAAGCCACATATTTTCTATTGTTTCAACTGAATTTATTTGGGTAGCATGGGAGCACTCCGTTCGACAACAAATAGATCATAAGATGTCTCTCCTAGCACTTTGTGATCATAATCAACTTCAATACTGCTAAGAGAGCGTTTGTAATAGCTTCTACGGTGCTTATTTAAACTTATGAAAGGACCTACTAAGTTTTAGGTTTAATTACTACAGTTATTCATATTTTTTCTTTTGGTTTTTATAATTAGAAATAACCAGTTTTAGTTCCTATACATGTACTTTTGATATTGGTTTGATCCCTACTGTTTTAAACAGCTACAAATTAAATAAAAAATGTCAGAAAATGTCAATTTGTGAAATTTTCATTTTGTGACAGTTTTATTTCACAGAATTAAGATACACTTGATGACAGAGACCAAACTGATATCGAAAGTGCATGTATAGGAACTAAAACAGATTATTTCTAACTATAGGGACTAAAAGAAAAAATTTGTACAACTATAGAGACTAAAAAGGTAATTAAACCTAAGTTTTATTCATTGTACGAAGCTTATGAATAAGATCTTGTTTGAATAAATTTCTCAGTAAGCATTTATAGAAGAAAAAAATAAGAAAATAAAATGCATCAAACTTTTTCATAAACTAAAATTAACTTATACACTTCAACTATTTTAACAGCTCTTTCATTGAACTTCTCTAAAAGTTGAGGTACATAACTTAATTTTATCTTATAGGAGAAGTTTAATTTATTTTAGCTCTTATCTTCTTCTCTTATAACTATTTATTGAGAATTTTATCCAAATTAAACATAAGCTCTCACGTGTTAAGTTCTTGTTGAATTTAATTAAGCTATTTACTTAAGGACTAAAATTTGATCCAGTTTCGCAGGTGATTTTAGTATTATTTTTCAATCAGAATTGAAATTTCATCCCATTCATCTATATTAACAATTAATGCAAACATTTGTTACATATATTATCAAGATAAGACTTTAATTTTAATTGAGAAACAACCCTAAAAAAAGAAACATCTACAGAACTTTTATTCTTACTGAACCTCCTAAGCTATGATTCTTAACACAAGCATCCACTTAGAAAAAGAGGGGAAATACCTGGTCTGAAGAACATGGACAGTCCAAAATCTATGGTCTTAAGAGGCGACTCCTCCTCGTGATTAATGAACAAAAAATTCTCCGGCTTCAAGTCCCTATGCATGACCCCTAGAGAGTGACAAGCCTCGACGACGCTAACAATGAGCCTGGCAAGTTCCGCGGCCTTCCTCTCCGTGTAATGCCCCCTCTGTATGATTCTGTCGAAGAGCTCCCCGCCGGCGCACAACTCCATAACCACGTGCACCGCCACCGCGTCCTCGTACGCCCCCACTATCTGAATCACGTTTGGGTGCCCCGCCAAGTGGTGCATGATCTGAATCTCCCTCCGCACGTCCTCCACGTCCTCCTGCGTCGTCAGCTTCCGCTTCGCGATCGACTTGCAAGCGAACTCCCCGTTGGAGCCCTTCGCCACGCACAGAAACGTCGTCCCGAACTGCCCTTGACCTAGCTTCCGCCCCAGGCTGTAGAACTCCTTCATGTTCTCGGTCTTGCGGCCCAGCACCGACTCCACCTGGAGTCCCGCGCTGGACGCGCGCCTCACGTGGCCGGGCTTCTTCGGCGCCTCGCTCGAAACCGGCTTCGCCGAGGCCGGTTTCTCGGGCTCCAGCGGGAGCGGCTTCGCTCCCGCTGGAGCTATCTTGACCGGCTCCGGCGGCGTGCTCTGGACCGGCGCCGGGGGATCGGAGCTCCGAGAAGGTTCCGGTTCCGAGGCTTTGGAGGCTCCGGCGCTCGGCGCGGGAGAGGCGGCTTTGGTTTCGGCGGGAGGCGGCGGGAGGCGGGGCTCCGGCGGGCGCGACTTCCACACCGCCGCCGTGACGGATTGCAGGAAGCCGCTGCCGACGTTCGGTCCCACGCAGTTGTTGCCCATCGGAGTCGAGAGTTTCTTTCACCAACGCGCGAGATGATCCCGCTCTCGCCGCCACGCCATGGACGTTGGAATTTGGAGGAAACCCTAATTTGTTGCGTTCAGAGTCCGAGATCTCCAACGGGAAAGGATCCTTCGGATTTCCAGATTCGAAATTGTCGTTGCCGGGAAATCTGAATCGTGTGGAATGTGTGCGAATCGGGATTCGACGTTTGGGGAATTAATTGTTGAGGATATGGACTCGGCGAGAGTGGTGTTTGTATCGGAGAAATTGATGACGGAGAACTGAGTCGGGAGATTGTGATTGTTGTTGTCGAGAGATTAGAATTCAGAAAATGGAGAATTCAGAACACGCATGGCCGTGGTGTCCAGCTCATGTAGCTTCCTGTTGGGCATGAAGAGAAAAAACAGATCCCATGCATGCATGTAATAATGAACAATGCATGCTTGCTTTTCAGTTGAGATTAATGTCTCTTCTTTGTTTTTCTTGTTTTTGTTTTTGTTTTGGGTACAATTTTTGTTTTTGTTTCAAGTGTAAATATTAATGATTTTCTTATTTTATAATTTATTATAAATAATTTTTTGAGGGTAATATTTTTAGTATAATATACGTGCTTTTTTAATAGAATCAACAATGCAATTTTCAAATTTTCTTAGTGATAGTATAGTTAAAAATGAAATAAATAAAACATATTTATATTGAACAAATTTATTAAATACTTTATTTTAAAGAAAAATTTTAATGTATAACACAAGATAATCGACATTAAATGCGGCCCCGGCCGTAAACGGATACTTAATTAAACACTACCAAAAATTAATTGTTTTTTATATTAAAGATGAATTTCTCTTTTTTCTTTTTTTTTTTTTTTTTGGTCTAGATCTAATAATTCATTTAATTACTTATCTCAAGTTTGAAAATCAATCCTTTCATTAATTGACTAAGTTTAACTCATTTATATTAATTAGTATTTTAGCTTGTATAATACAAAAGATAAATATATATTATTTTATATAATTAAAATTTATAGTAAGTAAATTTTTTTAATATACAAATTATATTATAATTAAAATTCATAATAAAAGATTTTGGAATACATAAATTATGTTGTAGATTTATAATAAACAATTTATATTGTGATACAACGTTAATTTTAATTAAAATTCAATTTAAAAATAAAGGTGAAAAATATAAATTGAAAGAAATAAGAAGTTAAAAAAAATTCTAAAAGCGCTCTTGACGAAGAAAAATGTCTAAAAATATTCTCTTTGAAGAATGAATCCTAAAAACACTTTCACTCAAGATAGTTATTCTAATTTATCTATCTATATATCTATATATATATATATCTATATATATCTATATATATATATATATATATATATATATATATATATATATATATATATATTTTGAAAACTTTTGAAATAAACAAGTGACATATAAGAAAATGGTTGAATTGTGTATGTGCACTTTGAAAACTTTTTCGCAAATATGTTTTTTAAGGTTAAGAAAAAGCAACTGAAAGTAGATTGTCCAATAAACGTGCGTTGGAAAAAGATAAGCGAAGAAGGAAAACACATAGCAGATTTTATATTAGTTCACTCTTCAACCAAGAGCTATATTTAGTCTCTTCTATTTAAAGGATTTCAACTAACAAAAACACTTTACAACAAGTATTGTTCGTAACCTTGTCAGGCCTTATATCAACATAATCTTAACCCGAGATTACTTACACCAAGTATTCTTTAACACTAAGTCTCTTCTTAGGCTTTCATAAAGGTTTCTTTATAAGATAACTCACAATAGTGATAATATAAAACTTAAGTTCAAGATACAATGCTTTGTAAATACAAAAAATATGAAAGTTTGAGTACTTCATGTGTCATCCAATGATTTAGGTTCTAAGCTTATAGTAGATTTAAAGGCTTGTTTTTTGTAACTCTTTTTCTTTCCGACGAGATGGCTCCTTTTATAGCTAGTGAGGAGATATCCGTTGGAGGAAATTTTTTTGCTATTCTGATGTTGCATTTAATGTATGGGACACATTCTTCACACTATATCAAAAACTTTATCTTTATCAATAGGAGAGAGAAAGAAAATAGAGAGTTGCACAAACATTTACACCTAAAAGGTATGATGTTCTAACAAGACGAAAGTTCTTTTTGCTTCTCTTTGCTTTTCACGCTTTAGGCAAGTCTTGTGGTTGATAAGTTGACCTACTTCATACTTTTTAGTACTATGTATCATGGCTTCTCTGAACTTTTGTATATTTTTTTTCGAAAAGACTTAGCATAAATAAACGTTCAAAACTTAACCAATTTTTAAACACGATTTTCAAACCAAAGTATGTAAACAACTTTGTTAAGAGCTTTTCAAAGGTTTTCTTTTTTTAGAGACAATCCATTTAAAGGATTGTATATTTGGACACTTAATATAAAAGATAATTGGAGTTTTCTTTACAAAAACACATATCAGATGCTTAGTTTAAAAACTATTTGGACAATTAGTCTGCAAATATTTTGGACAGTTAATAAGCATATATGTTGGATGCCCATTGAAAAACTTGTTATAAAAAGCTTATGTTATAAGGCATTTTACACATAAAACTTATAAGCATAAATATATATTACACATGAAATGCACTTGTTAAAAGTTCATAAATTTTAATATCCTTTGTTATTTTCAAAACTTTTTAGCAGTTAGATGTTTCATACATCTTTGGTTCCAACAATTTCTCTCTTTTTTATGATGACAAACATTATTAAAATTTTGAACAAATATCAAATAAATATATCATAACAATATATATCATATCATATTAGAGCATACATATCAATTGATTCATCAAGAATATTAGAGCATAAAATATGATCAGATCAAAGTAGAAACTACTAATTAAGATAATATCAAAGCATTAAAATATATATGTTATGCTAATAGTGCAACGCTCCCCCTGAGTCTATGAACTTATGTAGTGATTATGTATGAAAGAAATGCATCTGATATATATGAGTAAAAAGCAAAATTTTGACCCAATTACTCCCTTTTTTTTGTCATCAAGCAAAAAGGTAAGAGTACCATCATTGTCACAAAGAAGTTAAAGCAAAGAATTTGTGAAATCAAAGCAAAAGAAAAGAAAACTAAGGTTGGGGAGGAGGTTGTTGTGGTGGAGGTGGAGGTTAGTGTTGGAGTTGGTGGTGTTGTTGTTGTTGTTGAAGTTTGGGCACAAAGGTTTGTGTCTTAAGCTCTCTTTCTCCTTTTAACAAACTACACCAAAGATGATCTTGGACAGGTGCCACAAACTTTGGTTCTACAAGGTCTAGAGGTAACTACTTTAAATCATCAAGATATATCTTGATCATCCTTCTCTGTAGAATACTTATCTTCTAACTTTTTGCATGTAATTTTTTTTTTATTGCTCTTGCATGGGTGGAAGTATGTGTTGTTGGATGCCTAGAAGACTTCTTTTAAAGCTTTTATCCCTGACCAGGTTGGGATAGTACTTCCTTGGTGGAAATAAAAGGAAGAGGTATGCAAAGAAGACCATGCTCATTAAAAAGTTGGCTAGGGGGCTTAACTTTGTTTGCTAGTGGTGTGTAGTATTCTATGTAGGGGTTGTTTGGGAAGGTGATAGGATGGTATATGTAGGGATATGAAGGGTGATCTAGTCTTAGGATGATGGGTTCAGGTTCAACACGTTTAATAAATAGCAATAGCTAATTCTTTTTGACTTATATCCAATTCTTAGCTTTTCCATCAAAAACAAAGTGAAAGTCCAAGGAAATACCTAATGTCTTGTACTGGGCAATAACAAGAATGTGCTTTAGCGTACACCATTCTTCAAAGGATATTTACTTTTTAGCATCTATCAAAGGCTTCCTCCATTCCTCCTATATGGTTCTAATATCAAAATCTGGCATACCAAGCAATACTAGTTTTGGATCATGGTTAGTAATTATTATAGAACTGGTTCCAAACATGGATCAGAAGATGGCTCATTGTGGTAAGGGTATTAGTAAAGAGTGTCTAATGGAGGATTGGTGTATGAATAAGTTGTGTTCTAGGGAGTCAAGGTCAATTGGTTAGGAATTGGACAATAAAGGTACTGTTTAGGTTTATGTGGTCAATGTTGTTTTGGATCTTTGTGGGATGGATTTTATTCTTGGTGTTTTTTTTTTTTTTCTAGAGAAACCACAACGGGTTCTACTTGAGAGGTTTTAGCATTGGACGTTCTTTACTTCTTCAACCTAAAACTAATAGGTTGGTATCATCACTACTACTCTCTTTAGATTCTAGTGGAAGCACTAACTTTCTTTTTGTAGCAAGGCTAGCATCAGTAGTAACTCTTATAGTCCTAGAGTAGCCACCCTTGGACTCTGCTTGTCTAGACAGTCTTTATCTAACAGGAGCCTTGTCAACTATTGGCTCATCGTCCAATGGAGCTTTTTCTTGTTCAACTTCAGCATTAGCCTTAACCAACAGGTCTTCTTCTTCTTCAGCCTTGGGATCCTTCAAAACATATGTCAAATGTATCTGTTTGATGTTGTGTCTACCAAATAGTGCCTGACAGAAACTTCCTAAATATCTCTTTTAAGCTAGGGTATCAAGGGTATAAAACTTTTCATAGACCTTCTGTAAAACACAAAAATAACTCAAGAAGGGGGGGGGGGGTTGAATTGAGTTATACCAAATTTTCGCAAAACCTTTTTCAACGACGTATCGTCTGAAGGATATGATCAAAGAAATTTTCAAAAATGTTTTAAAAGTAGACAAAAGCTAAGAGTCAAACTGGAAAGCACACAATAGTTATATTGGTTCGTCTCACCCCAAATACTACGTCTAGCTCTTGGCAACAACCAAGTTCCACTAACTTTTTCAAGTTACAAGTATTCTTTCCACAAGCCTCTTCAGGCTTAACCCAAGTAGTCTTTTACTTGCCTCTCCAAGTAAAAATCCAAGTATTATTTGAATTAAAGCCTCTTTAGGCTTCCAGCAATCTCGTTAAGAAAAAAAGATTTACACGTGAGTTACCTCACTAAGTTTAACGTCTTAACAAACAAATATACAACGAAATACACAAAGAATTTTACAATTAGAGTATACAAGAGCTTTTCTTTTCTTAAAGATGTTATGATTTTTCAACAACAACAACAACGAATGAGGTCCCTTCTTATATATATATAAGCTTTCTCCAAAAGTATCCGTTGTGGGGCTTTGCGGGAGATGGCCTTCGTCGGTTGAAGAGAGTCGTTGGAGCATTAAATGCAGCATTTAATGCCTTTCACCAACTTGTCATATGATAAGATAAAACAGTCTGCTTATCTTTTCAATTCTTGTACTCAATCTTGTAGCAGTTGTCATGTTCGCTTTCCCATTCTGACATCCGCACACACATTCCTTCTTTTTTGCTTAAAAGAGCTGACTCTCCTCGAGAATAGGTATGTAGGCTTTATACGTTTCGAGGTAGCTTACACTCTGATTGATGTGCAGATCATTTTAGAACGTTATCATCGTCTGTAAGATCTGTTAGTTACTGATTTAATTTAATCAAAGAATAAAGACGGTATAATTTCAAAGATATCAGATGGTTGCTTATGAACCTGTTACGGATGACCAGACGATTGCGTAAAACATATATTTTAATTGTTTGTTGTTATCAAAATATTTGGGGGTTATAAATTCATCCTTTGTCTTAATAATCTCCTCATTTTTTATGATGACAAACAATTATAGTTCTTGTAAAACATTCTTCTATGAAAACGCTTTTGGGTGAGTGAATTTTAATTTTGAAAGCATTTTTCATATAAGTATACTTCATTTAAGCAGATGCAATATAAAATATATATATATATATATATATACCTAGACGATGTAACGAAAAGAAACTAGACGATATTATTCAAAAGATAATTCATCATTGTATATATAAGAGAAAAACTTATACTCATACTCCCTCTAAGATTGATATCTTCCGTCTATCTGTTTTTCTCCTTCAAGACTTTATCTTTTGTTTAGATTTTTCTCCCCCTGTCTTCTATTTTTCTCCCCCTTTTGGCATCATCAATTAGAAGATTCAAAGTCTGAAGATGTAGATGATGAGCCAAGGTCACCTTTGAAGCGCTTTGCCAGCTCGGCTAACAGAACTTCTACTCATTTGCGTTTCCTGCGTTCTTTCATAAGATCAGCTTCAAGACGCTGCACAGTCTGCTTCAATTCATTAAAAGCTTGTCTGTGATCTGAAGGTTGGGGTGCAGGTGCAGAGTTGGTAGCTACTTCATCACTAGGTTCCTCTACAAAACATAAATTGAAAACATAGGGCATAGAGGGACCACAGCACCAGAAGTGGCCACAGGAAAGAGAGATTTCAAAGGTTTCAGAGGAGAAAAAGATGTAGGTTTTGGGTAGGTTTATGTATAATTGGTTTTGGGGGGTGGGTGTACAAGTGGAGGGAGACAGAGAGATCTGCATCCAGTGACCAATCGGACGAAGTGCAGCATCACGACTTAGAAGATTCTTCTCTTCTGCAGTCAGACCCGAAAAATGGTTTAGTGCTTCAACATGGTTTTGTAATCTTTTTCGGTCTGTGCTTTTAAGAGTTGCTTTGCCTTTAAGTTTGGCCAGCTGTGTAGACAAAAGACCTCTTTGTCTGATCATCAAGTGCCTTTGGGGGTCACGTCTGAACTTTGATTCTTTTCCTTTCCCCATAGATAGATTATAGCATGGATAATTATTCTGACAGTAGATATGAAAGGTGGTCCATGGCTTCATAAGGAGCGACATTCGAGTAGCCATGAGTCTAGACAAGCCTAACTCAAGGTCTGGACACCTTCACTCACAGATTGCATGCTATAGAGATATCTGCATCTTCTCCCGCAGGAAGTTGTTCATCACCCTTCCTAATTCCCAGTCATCATCACCAATCTGCCATTCTTCAAAATCTGGGCTATCTTCTGAACAGATGGCGAGAAGGTAGGTCTTGATCATCCCATGACAGAACGGATATATAATCTTGTGCTTGTAATCGTACGTTCTGCACATGATCAGATACTCTAAGTAGTTACACTTCAGCATAAAAGGGGAGGTGTGACAAGGAATCCCATGTTGTCTCCAGACTTTATATCCAGCAAGAAATCTTGTTCTTGTTAAGGGTGGATGTATGAAGATTAGAGCGTCTGATAGGGTACCGTACCCTTCCTTCCAAACGTAGGGAGTGATGTTGGGCTCATAAAAGAGTGCTGGGGTAGCTTCTTCTGTAACCAGATGCAACTTCTCAACATACCCATGGCGCACTAGAAGTGGCCATTCTTCATTGACAATCTTCATCTACATTTTCCAGTTGTTGACTTCACCCAGTTCATAATTGAGGACAGCTTTGAGTGTTTATAAGTCAAAGGGGTCTAGAGTCTGATATTCCTTTGTTTTTCCAACAGGAAGAGACTCAGGTTGCTTAAAGTATGTAAGTTCTCGTTTGTTGAGTCATTCAGATGGAGGCGTTTCTGAGCGATATGCATCTGGTGATGTTTCATCTATCAAAGGTGCAGCTCCTCCAAACGAAGTTCCTTCTGCTTTTGGCACAAAGAGTGAAACAGCCCTTGCAGGCTAGTCAAGGCTGGGTGCAGCTGTTAAGTCTACAAAAAGATAGTTGAAGACTTGAGATATAGAAACAAATTGTGAAACTTCCCAAAAAAGAGATCTAGGTAATCTATCTCTTGAGATAGCAGTAATGTCCTCTTAAGTCAACAACTCTTGCTCTTCTGACTCTGCAAGGGCTGTTTGCAGCGAGTGCTCAATTACAGATTGAAGCACTGCTTCCTCAATCTATTGTTGCTCTGCCTCAACCAGTTTCTCTTCTTCTTCTTTCTTCTTCTTCTTAACCCATTTTGATTCAGTTTTGGCTCGCCTGAGTTGCTTTTCCTCTTAAGCTCGAGTCTTCGGTATTGGAATCTTTTTGGATTTTGAGGGCTTTTTAGAAGGTTGGGCAGAGGGAGTGGGTACAGTAGAGGTAGGTGGTAGAGGTGGTTGTTCTGATGGAAGGGCAGAAATGGTTGTGCTTGGGGTAGGAAGAAGGGTGTTAATGGGAAGGTCATCGTCTGAGTCAGGTTGGGGAGTTGGTTTGGATCTCAGATGAATGGTTAAGGGGTTTTGTTTCTTATGAGGGGAAAATGATGGTGTTTGAGGTTTGGTTGGTTGAGGTTAAGGGTCTGGTTGTGAAGGTCTTTTGATGGGTAACTTAGGTTTTTATGGTTTAGTTTGTTTGGGTTGTGGTTAGGATGGTTAGGGTTTCGTCTGTGGTGGAGGTTGAGTAGATGCAGTACCAACAGAGGGGTCAGCAGACGATCCCATTCTGAACGCTATTCCAGCAACTTCTTCTGGTGGTTCTTCCTTGATCAATGCCAACTTTGGATGTCTGGCAACGTATCCAGAGAAGAGATGTGCAATCCTTATCTTCTTGATGATGGATACATCGATCTCAAAACCTTGTTTCATCTTCTCCAGCCCAGATTCTTTAATTCTCGCCAGACGGATGATTTCGGTGAAGAGCATGGCGTAAGGAATAGGATGCTTTTGCTTACTCTGGGCACTTTCCTTCGACTTGGAGAGAAAGGATCTCCAGTTATCCAGGATTAACGTAGGCAGATTTACCTTCTGACCAGTCAGCATCTTATAAATGTAGAATCTGTCCTTGGAGGTTACATTATCCTTTGAGCCTTTCCTTAGAAGCATAATGTGCAGCAAGACATTGTGAATTAGTCTGCATGCAGGCTTCATGTTTAAAGAGTATAGAAACCTCTTCAGAAATCCTTATTCTCGATTCTGGGCTTTTCATACATCACCTTGTCAACAGTCTCTGGGGTGATAACCTTTTCCCAGTCTTCAGAAAAAGGTCACCCTCCTCTTTGCAGCCAGATGCTACTGCAATGGCATTGGTAGAGATGATGATGACCTGATTGTCGACGGTTCCAGTGATGGTTTTGTTAACTTCAAACGCAGAAGCCCATAAATACGCATATGATGCGTGGTACCATGTAGTTCGTTTCTGGACGAACGTTTCCCATCCGACATTCTAGATGTACGTCTGTAGAGGAAATCCTTCATTTTTCAGCTTCTGCAAGTCGACCTATTTTCCAACAACGAAGTCACCTTCTTGGAATCTCTCCATTGGCATAAGTTATTTCTAGGTAGCCATGAGTGTAGGTTTGAGATAAAGGGATTTGAGAGTAAGAACGAGGGAGAGAAATTTTTCAAAGGGTTTGAAGAGTTTTTTAGAGAGTGTGTAAATGATAGAAAGAGCGACTATTTTGAATGAAAGAGAAGGTTGAAAGTACTGAAGAGACATGCATTTATGACGACTTGATGTGGCAGCGGCGCACGTTTCTTGGGTGGTTATTGAGAGTAATCATTAGGAGAAAATATCAGACTAATGAATTTAAAAACTTTTCATATTCAAAGATGATTGTGTCAGTAAGATGAAATAGAATTAAATGTAAGACGGTATAGAGTAAGACGAAACTTAAATAATTAAACAAGATGATACAGTTAAGACGTTTTACTCTTGCAAAACTTTCATGTGCAAATTTTCTAAGATGAAGTTAAAACGTTTTTCTAGTAAAGCTTTTGTAAAGATATCAGCCCATTGATGGTCTGTATCAATGAACTTAATATCGAAAACACCTTTTTGAACATAATCATGAATAAAGTGATGTCTTATTTCTACATGCTTTGCTTTAGAATGTTGAATGGGGTTTTTAGATAAATTGATTGCACTAGTATTGTCACATAACACAAGAATGTTATGTTCGAAACTAAAGTAATCTTTAAGTTGATACTTTATCCATAGGAGTTGTGAGCAACAGCTAGCAACAAATACATATTCAGCTTCACCAGTTGATAATGCAATTAAGTTCTACTTCTTGCTAGTCCAAGATATAAGACATGGTCCGATGTAGTGACATCTACTGCTTGTGCTTTTTCTTTCAAGTCTATCACCAGCATAATCTGCGTCACAGTATCCTTCTAATATAAAATCTTTGTTTTTCTCATAGCATAAGCTTAGGTTAGATGTACCAACAAGATATCTAAAAATCCTTTTAATAGCTTTTAAATGAACTCTCTAGGGTCAAATTGAAATATGGTACATAAGCAAACGCTATGCATGATGTCTGGTTTACTAGCAATTAAATAAAGAAGTGAGTCAATCATACCTCTATAGACAGTCTAGTCCATAGGTTTACCTGATTCGTCCTTTGTCATAACGACAGACAGATGCATTAGTGTGCTTGTAGGTTTTGACTCATTCATCTTATATTTTTTAAGCAATTCTTTTGTGTATTTTTGCTGATGAATATATATACCCTTCTTTCTTGTTTAACTTGTAGGCCAAGGAAGAATTTTAATTCTCCCATCATGCTCATCTTAAATTCACTCTGCATCAAATATGATAAATCCTTACATAGAATTTCATTAGTAGCTGCAAAGATTATATCGTCTACATAAATTTGAACTATAATGAAATCTCTGTTGGATTCATTTCTAAAGAGAGTTGTGTCAACTTTGCCTCTCATAAACCCATTTTCTATAAGAAAACTGCTCAGTCTATCATACCAAGCATGAGGTGCTTGTTTAAGACCATATAATGCCTTTTTAAGTTTAAAAACATGGTCCATGAGGTTTGGATCCTCAAAACCAAGAGGTTGTCTAACATAGACTTCTTCCTCAATAAAACCATTTAAAAAGGAACTTTTCACATCCATTTGAAAAAGCTTAATGTTTTTATGAGCAACAAAGGCAAGCATAATTCTAATGGCTCCTAATCTAGTAACAGGTGCAAAAGTTTCAGTGAAGTTAATACCTTCCTGTTGATTGTAGCCTTGAGCCATTAACCTTGCTTTATTTCTGATTACCTTTCCATTTTCGTCGAGCTTGTTGCGGAATACCCATCTTGTTCCAATGATGCTCTTATGTCCTGGTTTGGGAAGAAGAATCCAAACATCATTTCTTGTGAATTGATGTAATTCTTCTTGCATTGTTATCACCCAGTCATCGTCTGTTAGTGCTTCTTCTATCGTCTTAGGTTCAATTTCTGAGACTAGGGCACAAGACGCTTGATTCTTTAGTGATGGCCTTGTTTTAACTCCTTCAGTTCGTTCTCCAATAATCTGATTTGAGGATGATAGGTAACGAACTTCCAGTCTTTATGAGATCCCTTCGTCTGATTATCGATCTGTTGTTGTGAAGTCTCTTCTGATTCTTTTACTTTGTCTGTTCTTGTTTGATCAGACAGTCCTATCTGTAAATCTGCAAAATCTTCTTCCAAGTTTGATAGTCTCCTATCAAGGGTTAGTGTATCATTGAATTTAACATGGATAGATTCTTCTACAACAGAAGTTCTAGAGTTGAATACTCTAAATGCTTTTGGTGTATCAAAATATCCAAGAAAAATGCCTTTATCAACCTTAGTGTCAAATTTTCCTAGTTGATCTCTAGTGTTGAGAATATAGCACTCGCATCCAAAAGGATGAAAGTATGAAATGTTGAGTCTTCTACTTCTCCACAGTTCATAAGGAGTCTATTTAATTATTAGTCTGATCAATATTCTGTTTTGAATATGTCATGCTATATTTACAACTTCTGCCCATAAGTACTTAGGGATTGAATTTTCACAGAGCATGGTTCTTACCATCTCTGGTAGAGTTCTATTTTTCCTTTCAACTACTCCAGTTTGTTGAGGTGTTCTCGGTGAGAAGAAGTTGTGGAAAATTCCATTCTTTTCACAAAAGAATTTGAACTCAGCATTTTCAAATTCAATTCCTTGGTCACTTCTAATTGCAGTAATACAAAAACCTTTTTCATGTTGAACTCTCTTACAGAATATTTCAAACACATTAAAAGACTCGTGTTTGTGAGCTAGGAAATAAACCCATGTATATCTAAAATAGTCATCAATAATGACAAAGCCATACATTTTCCCACCAAGATTAAGAGTTTTTGTAGGTCCAAACAAATCCATATGCATTAATTCTAATGGTCTCGAAGTGGAAACAACATCTTTTGATTTAAAAGAGGTTTTGATTTGTTTCCCTTTCTGACATGCTTCACAAAGAAAATGAGTTTTCTAAAATATCTCAGGCAATCCTTTTACTAAGCTCTTTTTATATAATTTTGAAATATGTTTCAATTTGATATGTCTGAGCTTCTTATGCCAAATCCATTTTTCATCTTATTTGGTCATTAAGCAAGTAACATTTTGTTTGTTTAAATTTTCAAACTCAATCTTATAAAGATTATTATGTCTTTTGGCGATGAAAAGAATAGATTCATCATTTTTTTTTACTATGCATGATTCGTTGTTGAAGGATACAATAAATCCATTATCACAAAATTGACTTATACTAAGTATATTGTATTTTAATCCTTCAACACTAAGACATTATCTATAGATGGAAGAGGAGGCTTACCAACTTTACCTATACCAATGATTTTTCCTTTTCCATTTCCACCAAAGGAGACCGTTCCTTCATGTGGTTGAAGGTTATAGACCTTTCTCCCGTCATGTGACGTGAGCATCCACTGTCCAAGTACTAAAATGAATCCTTTCTTTTTCCTATTAAGGATATCTGCAACAGGAATTATTTGAGATTTTGCTACCCAAATACTCTTGGGTCCTTTTGTGTTAGTCCCAATGATCTTATTTGACCTTTGTTTCCTTTTGTGTTGAAATCTTTGGAGTGAGTGTCCAGATTTGCCACAAAAGTTATAAAAGGTTGAATAAGATTTAGAAGACGAAGGTTTAGCATTTTTGTTTTCTACAAATCCTATCCCAGATCTGTCACACAGAGATCTTCTATGTTTTAAAATCATTTGAAATTCGAAGATCCGTCTACAAATTTGGTCAGATCATGTTTCAAACTAATGACCTCTCTTTTTAGTCTATCAACTTCAGAAAGAAGCATTGCCTTTTCAAGATATGAGGCTAGGCTCTTATGTATTCTCGTCAGATCTTTCTTGAGTATTTCTTTTTTGAAATAGCTTTTTGATATTTTTCTTTATATTTCTTATACTCAAGAGCAATCATATGAGAATTAGCAAGAAGAGTGTCATATAACATATCTTCGTAATCAGACTCAGATTCAAAACTATCAGACGATTGTAAAGATCTTCTAGGTGGCTAGAAGGTTTTTTTCTTGTGTCTTTTCTTTGTATTCTAACCTTTTTCCAGTTTGGGGCATTCAGCCTTAATATGTCCAAGCTTTTTACACTCAAAGCAGATGATTTCATTGTTCTCTTCATGTGGTTGCTTTCTGTATTTAGTGTCCTTCTTTTTGGAGGATTGCTTAAATCTTCCTTTCTTCTTGAACATCTTTTTGAATTTTCTGGTGATGAGGGAGATCTCATCGTTTGTTGAACAACTGGAGCTTTCATCTAGGCTTTTGAATTCTTCAGACTGAACATTCAGTGCTTTGTTTCTGATTTTCGTCTTAATCTTTTTGTCTGCTCTTCGACTTGATTCTCCAATCTTTAAAGCAACTGAGTCATTATTTTTGACCTTGTCTCTTTTGAAAAGATGCACTTCATGTACTCTCAGAGCTCCCAGTAACTCATCCAGAGTTAAAGTCTTCATGTCCCTTGCTTCAACAATGGCTGTAACCTTGGGTTCCCATACTTTCAGGAGACTGTCCAAGATCTTGAGATTGTTCTGAGCCTTAGAGAACTCAACGCCAAGACTTTGAAGTCCATTTAGAATTGTTTGAAATCTTCCAAACATCTCATCAATGGTCTTTGTCTCTTTCATGATGTACATCCCATAGTGTCTTTGAACAGCTGCTGCTTTCCTGAGACAAACATCGTTTGTGCCTTCATGTGTTATGCGTATAGCATCCCACATTTCCTTAGCAGTTCTGCAACTGCAAAATTTATTATATTCAGTTTTTGATAAGGCACAAGTTATAATATACTTAGCTTTTGCATTTTGTTGTAACATGTTGTAGTCATCTTGATTGTATTTGTTTTCTAGCTTGGTTACAACATGATCTCTATGTGCTATGATTCTTCAGATGCTATAATGAGTGGACTTGATGTACATTTCCATTATGTCCTTCCAGTATGCATAATCCTCCCCATTAAAGGCTCGAGGCCTTGACAGTGAGGCTCCTTCAGGAATGAACTGTCTTTCAAGGTTTGCCATGTGGATCTTTTCTTCTAACACTTGTTAAGGTGCTCAACCCTTAGAGGCTGAGCTCTGATACCAAATTGTAAAACACAAAAATAACTCAAGAAGGGGGGGTTGAATTGAGTTATAGCAAATTTTCGCAAAACCTTTTTCAACGACGTATCGTCTGAAGGATTTGATCTAAGAAATTTTCAAAAACGTTTTAAAAGTAGACAAAAGCTTAGAGTTAAACTAGAAAGCACACAACAATTATATTGGTTCGTCTCACCTAAAGACTACGTCTAGCTCTTAGCAACAACCAAATTCCACTAACTTTTTCAAGTTACAAGTATTCTTTCTACAAGCCTCTTCAGGCTCAACCCAAGTAGTCTTTTACTTGCCTCTCCAAGCAAAAACCCAAGTATTCTTTGAATCAAAGCCTCTTCAGGCTTCCAACAATCTCGTTAAGAAAAAAAGGTTTACACGTGAGTTACCACACTTGGTTTAACATCTTAATAAACGAATATACAACGAAGCACACACAAAGAATTTTACAATCAGAGTATACAAGAGCTTTTTCTTTTCTTAAAGATGTTATGATTTTTCAACCACAACAACAACAAATAAGGTTTCTTCTTATATATATAGGCTTTCTCCAAAAGTATCCGTTGTGGGGCTTTGCGAAAGATAGCCTTCGTCTGTTGAAAAGAGTCGTTTGAGTATTAAATGCAGCATTTAATGCTTTTCACCAACTTGTCATATGATAAGATAAAGCAGTCTGCTTATCTTTTCAATTCTTGTACTCAATCTTGTAGTAGTTGTCATGTCCGCTTTCCTGTTTTAACATCCACACACACATTCCTTCTTTTTCACTTAAAAGAGCTGACTCTCCTCGAGAGTAGGTATGTAGGCTTTATACGTTTTAAGGTAGCTTACACTCTGATTGATGTGCAGATCATTTTAGAACGTTGTCATCGTCTGTAAGATTTGTTAGGTACTAATTTAATTTAATCAAAGGATAAAGATGGTATAATTTTAAAGATATCGGACGGTTGCTTATGAATCTGTTACGGATGATCAGACGATTGCGTAAAACATATATTTTAACTGTTTATTATTATTCAAATATTTGAGAGTTATAAATTCGTCCTTTGTCTTAACACCTTCTAATTCCAGAAGATCTTTGTTAACATCATAGAATATATGATATACATCACATGACCCTTCCCTCGCATATTCGTATACATTAGATGAGGAAGATTAACCTTCTAACATATCAGCATATGGAAGAGGGCAAACTTATGGACTCTGGATATATTGCTTTTCATACTAGCCTTATGAAGAATGGCCTTATTCAACATTTGATGAAAGATTATTCCATCATCAATACTTATTCAGCATTTGTTGAAAGATTCTTCCATCATCGGTACCTTCATTTTCAAGGGCTTGTTAGCGTCTAGACTAATGATGGATTCTTCCACTGCTTTGGGTCCACCACACTTGTCTTTCCCTCCTGCTTTTGTCCTAGTGCCTTCTTGGATGTACCAAGTAGCATCAACAATGTTACTTGTAACGCCTAGCCACTTTTAGGATCGTTGATTGTCCCTATAAACCAACACAAGATTTTTTAACGTACTTTGTCCTCACTCACATGTTTCCTAAGAAATTTCCTAAGAGGTCACCAATCCTAGAATTTCACCAAGTTAAGCACACTTAACTATAGAGTTCTTAAGTGATAAGCTACTGAAAAGTAGATGTATCTTGTGGATATAGGTAATACTAATTAATTTTTTAAGTTATCCTCAACCTTACAATCTCATACTTGCACAGCTTCTAGATCTTTCTTATTTCAATGTGTATTAGATTCATTCATGTGTTCCTCTCGCTAGAAACCTGTCAAGAGTCGTTCCTTATCCTTGCTCATCTCTTTTTGCACCGGTGATCATTCTCACCCTCGTCAGCACCCAGGGTGTTACATGCCCACTAGCTTTCACTTGGTTCATCCTTAAACCACACTGTACTAAGAGAGGCCCTGCTCTGATATCACTTTGTAACAGTTAGCCATTTTTAGGATCATTGACTGTCCCTATAAATCAACACAAGACTTTTTATCATGCTTTGTCCTCACTCACACGCTTCCTAGGAGGTCACCCATCCTAGAATTTCTTTTAGTTAAGCACCTTAACTATAGAGTTCTTAAATGATAGGTTATCAAAAAGTATATGCATCTTGTTGATATAGGTAGTACTAATTAATTCCTTTAAGTTATCTTCAACTGTACAGTTTCATACCTGCATAGCCTTTGGATCCCTCTCATTCTAGTGTGTACTTGATTCATTTATATGTCTCTCATGCTAGAAGCCTACCAAGAGTTGTTCCTTGTTTGTGCCTCTCCTCTTTTTTGGCACCAGCAATTACTCCCCACCTTCGTCAACACCCCAGATGTTACACAAGAGACTAAGATTGTTCCAATGAAGAGGCATCCTCCACTAGTATTTTTTCTTTCTATTCTGTCTCTAACATAGTCGACATCATAGTATCTAACTAATTTGTGCTCATTAGATTTCTCAAAATGCAAACCTAGATTAGTAGTACCTTTCAAGTATCTAAATATTTATTTAACAGCAATAAGATATGTTTCTCTTATATCAGATTGGAAACGAGCACATAAGCAAACATTGAACATGATGTCAAGTCTAGACGTAGTTAAATAAAGAAGAGATTCGATCATACCTCTATAGATTGTTAGGTCTATCTTTTTATCTACATCATCCAATCCTAGTACTAATGTTGGGTGCATAATGTGCTCATGATCTTGCTATCATGCAACTTGGACTTCTTTAAGAGTTCTTTAGCATACTTTGTTTGATGTATATAGATGTCATTTGTTGTTTGCTTAACTTGCAATCCCAAGAAGAATTTTAGTTCTCCCCAACATGCTTGTCTTGAATTCTTTTTGCTTTAATTTAGAAAACTCTTCTGTCTACATATAGAGATTCATTAGTAGCACTAAATATGATATCATCCACATGAATATGCACAATAATTAAATATGAGTTAAAGTTTTTGCAAAAAAAGAGTGGTGTCCATTTTTCCTCTTTTAAAACCATTTTCCATAAGAAAAGAACTTAGTCTTTCATACCAAGCATAAGGTGTTTGTTTTAGACCATATAAAGCATTTTTCAATTTAAAAACATTTCAGGAAAAGAGTCATTCTCAAAGCCAAGAGCTATTTCACATAAAATTCTTTAGTTATTATACCATTTAAGAATGCACTCTATACGTCCATTTGAAGTCTTAAATTACTATGAGCAGCAAATGAAAGTAAGATATGAATGACTTCTATTCTAACTATAGGTGCAAAAGTTTATGTAAAATCTATACCTTCCTATTATAAGTACCCTTGGGCTACCAACCTAGCCTTGTTTCTCACAACTTTACCTTTTTCGTCCAACTTGTTTCTGTATACCCACTTGGTTCCTATGATAGACTTGTTTTTAGGCAAGGGAACTAGCTTTCACACATCATTCCTTTGAAATCGATGTAGTTCTTCTTACATAGCTTAGACCTAACCTTTGTCCAAAAGAGCTTCATCTACTGTCTTTGGTTCCATCTCAAACAACAATGCGACATGAGATTGATCTTTGAAAGTTGATCTCGTTCTTACTTTGTCTTGAACATCTCCTATGATTTGTCGTTGTGGATGGTGTGTTTTCATCAACAAGTTGCGTTTAATAGGTTCATTTTGCTTAATCTTCAATGTATCATCCATTGGTGGAGTATTGGACGCTTTTTTGTTGTTTTTATTCTCCAAATTCAAATCTGTAAAAGAATTGTCCATGTCTAATAGTTCTATATTATGATTGTGGCCATTAAACTTAACATGGATGGACTCTTCTACAATTAAGGTTCTAGAGTTATACACTCTATAACCTTTGAAGTTTTAGAGTATCCTAACAATATTCCATTATCAAATAGAGATCGGTGGTGGTGGGGTTAGTGCCCAAAAAAGATGTCGGCAAGCAAGAAACGAATGGCAACCAAAGTTTTTGCCAAAAATGGGGTGGTGGGGAGCAAATTTGAGTGGTAAATCGGATTACGACATAGTTGCCAAGAAAATTTGTCATCGAGGACAATGGGTCCATCAGGTAGGTAGGGTTTTAGGGTTTCCTTTGTTAGGCTCTAGATACCATGTTGAAATAGAGAGAAAACAGAGGCATAGGATGTTGAAGCCATGTGTCTCAACTACACAAAGATGAATGATTTGCACAGGATGAATGTAATAAATACAATTAAATATAAGAGATTTTGTTCCTATAAACATGATATGATATGCCTATAAAATAAATCTATCCTTTAATTACAAAGATCCTTTCCAGATTTCCGACATATACCATAATGTAAATGACATTTCCTATTCAAAGGTTGTACATTTTAAGCATAGATTTACATTACTCTTCCAAAACAAAATAGTTAATACAAAACAAATTGTTCAAATAGAAATGGATAGGGAGTTGAAAAGACATTTAAG
This sequence comes from Spatholobus suberectus, assembly GCA_004329165.1. NCBI lineage: Eukaryota > Viridiplantae > Streptophyta > Magnoliopsida > Fabales > Fabaceae > Spatholobus > Spatholobus suberectus. Next base: position 53,990,327 of record CM014735.1, read on the forward strand.
AAGGTAGAGGTAAACGTTCCCCTTTAAATGTCATTGAACAAAATCCAAAGTATGCAAAGCTCCATAAAGAGTTGTGTACCCATAATAAGCATGGCAAGCAAACCCATGCCACATGGGTACCTATCTGAACCTGCCCCGACTTTGATGGAAAAAACCTGCTTTGGCCGGGTTTGGGTTTTCCTCGACTACCAAAGTCAAGGGCAAGGGCGGGGATGTTACTACCCACCACCGCTAATAATAAAATTACTAAAATAACTTTATATATATATATATATATATATATATATAATTCCTAATCAATTGGAAGACATTTAAAGCATAATCTTTTATGAGGTGAATTTATTAACTTGCTTTTAACTTTTTTTTTAATTTTAATTGTTATGATATATTCATAATGTGGAGAGGGGGGTGGCGTAGGGAAACCTAACCCCCAACAAGGGCGGGAATGGGTACCTAACTTGTAGTCTTGGCAGGGATCGAGGGTGGGGGCAGTTTAAAAAGTCAAGGGTGAGGGCAAGGATGACAAAACCTGCCCTCGCCCCGCCTTGTTGCCAAGCCTAACCCATAAGAAGAAATTTAAGGGTGATGAAAAAGTGTGCATGGAAAGAAATGTTTTTGCACTGATTCAACCTAATATGCCTCATAAATGTAAAGATCCAAAAACTTTTACCATCCTTTGTTCTGTTGGCAACTCCGCATTTAGGAATAGAATGTTTGACTTAGATACTTTCATAAATGTCATGCCTAGATCAATTTATAAATTATTGAATCTTGGAGCTTTAAAGTCAACTAGTGTGGTATTCAATTAGCAAACAGAAGCAAGCACAACATACCCATTTGGAGTACTTGGGGATATGTTAGTTCAAGTGAATAAATTAATCTTCCCAGCAAACTTTGACATTCTAGACCTAGAGGATGAGTCATCAACCAACAAAACCATGTTAATTTTAGGGAGACCCTTCCCAAAGTTAGTCAAAACTAAGATGTACATGCAAGAACTCTTTGCATATAGTTTAGTGATGATATTATATAGTTAAATATGTTTTATGTCATGAAACATCCTATGAAGGAACATTTAGTTTTCCCTCTTGATGTCATTTAATTGTTGGTTAATGATTCTTATTGCTGACTTAGATTCTAGAGATTATGCTCCTTATTACACTTGTACCGAATCTAACGTGTGTATTGTTTGTGAATTAGTTAATGTTCCTTTGCGTGGTGATTTTGCATATGATCATGCTGATAGAAATGATGGTAATTGACAAATCCACATTTTATGTAGATTTATAGAACAAGTTCACATGATTTTTGCATTAGCTCATAAGAAATTTGTGAGAAAATAGATCATTAATAAAGGATTTCATGTGATGTGCATTCCTAAGCTTTTTATTTAAAATTACATGAATTACCTTGATTTTGTTGGATTTGTGAAGGGCTGTTAGATGAACAAAGAAAGAAAATTCAGTCCACAGGCATAGATGAGTATTATATTTATCAAAGTGGAGTTAAAAGAAGCAAGAACTAGAGTGAGAACCAAAAAACAAGCCTATAAGTGAAGGGGCCAAAAAGAGACTTGAAACGTAAAATGGAGTGAAGAGGCTGTACTTGCCTGGTGGGCTCTGCTCTGCAGGTACACTGCCCGGCGGGTTATGTATCCCGCCCAGTGGGTCAGCACATTCGGGACCAAAACGGAGCGGATTCTTTCTAAGAAACCGCCCATCAGGTTTCCAACCTCGCTGGGCGGGTTCGAGGTCCAACTTTTTTTTTATTTTAATTTTTAATGGGTCTAGATTGTGCAGAATGGACTGAGTTATCCTACTCCAAAATTCTGAAATTGTATTACAAATAGTAAGGAGCAAAGCACAAGGGGGATCATAACTATCTTATCTCTATTTTCTTCCTCTTTTCCTTTTTGTCTTTGGCTTTTGGAGAAAGATTCTTGAAGGGCAATAGGATACTCAGAGTTAAAGACAGGGGAAAAACCTTTTCTTGTAAAAGATTTCTTTTTCTCTTTTCTTTGATGTATTTCTTTGAAATTATTGTTTCTCTTCTTGCTATAAGTAGCTAAATTCCTTATTAGGGTTGTGGTGTACTTAGTGTTTGGAACTCCTAAATGCTTAATTTTAATTGAATTGTTGTTTCTATTCAGTCAATTAGATTGCTCTATTGTTTTTATTTTCTTACTTGGAATTGATCATCCCTTGTATGCTTTGAATCGATTACTTGAATGGCGGCCGTACCGCAATTAATTGGTAGACGTGTAGGATAATCAAATTAGGTTTTGTCATATGATCAACCTTCATCCCTAATTTCCAAATAGATTAATTAATTAATTAATCCCCTCTTTATTCCTTATGCCTTCCTAGGGTTTTAATATCTCATATGATCAATTGGGAAATTAACTTAGAAAGGATTATTGCAATTTATGACCAACAATTAACAATAAAATGTGTAGGAAATATTGGTAGTTGACGAATAGTGCAAGGTTCGGTTAGAATTAAATGTGAAGGAACTTAAAAGTACGAAGAAAACCACAACCCTAAGCCTATTTTCCTCTGAATTTTTCTCTACTTGCCACTGCTCATTTTACAATTCCTGTTACAAGTTTATTCTTATTGAATCAATCTACTACCTATTTAATTTCACCTATAAAATATAGAATCTCTGGTAATTAGTAATTGTCATTTAGTCCTTTGGGTTCGATATCGGGACTCATGTCCTTTTGTTACTACTGCGATAAGGGTACGCTTGCCCTTGAGCGTATTTTTAGTGCATCAGTAATGCTAGTGTTGTTGACATAGCTGCAACATATATTGATTATAGAATGAGTATGCTAAGACGATTAGTACAACAAAGTGATTATAATCTTTATCATAAACATATAATCTTATATTTGTTGTCATTAAAACTTAAGGGTTGAACCATCTTAATTATAACAATTTTTTACAAGTGACATTATTTTTTTTTTAAAGTAAAGCATGTTTATTTTCTATTACACATCACATGACCTTAAGATTTATAATAATATAACTTTTATTATTAAATAAGAAAGGAATATTAAGTTTGTATGACTAAAGAACTGACTTGTGATATTTTAAATTGTTGAAGGATTAAAGTTATATAAACCATCTAAACAAACCAAATACACATTATTATATATAATCAATAAATTAAGTTAATCTCTAAATTTTTTAAAAGATCAAAATAATAGTTAAACATCATGTTCTTTTTTCACATTATTTTAATTATTTGCACGATTAAATATTTATGTACAAAATTTCATAATTAACTTTAAAACATAAAGATAAAAATTTTATGCAAAACTTATTTCTAACTAAACCGCACGAATAAGTATATTACAGTTTAAATAATAAGAAAAAATACTTTTATCAAATGAAAATGAAAATTTGATATAAAAATATTAACACAAAGTATAAAAATAAATACTTAATATTTTTATTTTTTATTATTTATTTATAAGTTGATAATTTATCTAACCATACATTATGCGGGATATTAAAAGTGACAAATCATCACTGACCGTCATCTTCCAATCTCAGAAATTTCCTCACATTTTCTTGTTTTCGGCCCCTTCGGATAGGTGATACAAGTGTACCGTCCCCAAAAATGGGACAAAACGTGCGAACAGAAGCATACAAACCAACGTTCATTGAAACTAGCACCACTTTGGATCCGTGAAAACAGCCGACAAAGAAAACATGAAAACATTACTTGAAAAGAAAAACATGAAAGAATTTTTTTGTTATATTCAAAATATAAGTTCTTGTTCTTCATTGGCACAATGGGAAGGAAGAGATCCTACAGTGCAAATCCAGGAAGATAAGGAAGTCCTCCTCTGCCCTCCTAAGTCGACGATGGGGGTAGGTCTCGACTCTTTTGATGTCCAAGAGATGACGAGAAAGAAAACTAAATTTATAATAAATAAATATTTTTGAATATATAAATTATATTATAGTTAAAATTTGTAATAAATAAATATTATTGATTATATAAATTATATTTTAGATTTATGATAAATAATTTATATTGTGATACAAAATTATTTTTAACTATTGATAATTTCTTTTAAAATAAATATTGAAATTCAATTTAAAATTAAAATTAAAATGATAGATTGTAATAGATAAGAATTAAGAAAATTTTCTAAAAACGTTTTCATTGAAAAAAAAAAAAACTAAAAACACTCTCATTGAAAAATGGTCCCTAAATACGCTTTTATTAAAGATAATTATTCTAATTTATATATATGAAAGATAATTTCATATTAAAAAATAACAGAATAAAACGTTAATTTTTTTGGATTAAATTTAGTTTCTTCTGTAATCGTGATAGCTGATGAAGTTGTATAAATTTCTAGAATCTTAATAACAATTACAATTGTACACCACAATTTAACACGTTGATTATCCTAATTAAAATTATCTACTTCCGTCCCTACATACCGGGAGGCCCAAATATATCCCTTTTTTTTTTGTCACTAGCATTTCTTTCGCCACCTTTTGGTCAAACATAGTTCTTCCTTTCAAAAAATGTACAAACCTCTCGCATACCTATCCTTGCGGTCAACACTACGAGAGAACGGTCATGGTAAGCAAAGAGCAACTACAAATTCATTGTCCACATACCATAGTCAAAGTTCTGTTCCTCTTATGTACAAAACTGGTTACCCACCAGTGCAACGCAATATTTTCTTGGACAATAAATTACATAATACAATCCTATATATTTAAAAGCATTTCATTTGTTAGCTATTGTTGAATTTATTAGCTATGTCAGCACTCAATTGGCCATAATCAATAATAAGGATTAAAAAAGAACACTAAAAAAAAATTAAGAATCTAAAAATAACAAAAGAACTTGCAAGAATTAAAACTAGACAGTTATATTTACATAAACTTTAGACATATTTAAGCCTATTTATATTCACCATACTTTAATTAAAAAGAATTGGAGATGGAAGCAAACGTAAAACATGGGCGTCTCCAGTCATTCATCCTTAACCTCATAAAATATACAAAATTAAAAAACGAACTATTGCTAGTAGAATGAAAGACGTGACAAGTCTTTATTTAAACAAAAGAATTTAATAAATGAATTTACATTATCATACATGAATGTAATAATAATATGCACGACCATCCCTTCCGCACAGACCAGAAGATTTGAATGTGGGAGTTCGGAAGGTACAATTGAATGTAGTAAAATTGAGATTTTGGATTAGACATTGCATGAAGCGTGAGAAAACTTGCAGCAATATGTTATGTACAAGGTTGTCCAAAGATGTACCTCGCACTGAACTCCAACAAACCATACGAGTGAGAAGGCTCGTATGTCATATCATATCCAAGTTTCACGAATCAACCAACAAATTACACTCGATTTCACGTTAAAGCAATAAAAGAACACTGCACAATACACCAATTTTCACGTTCCATGGGGAAAAAACAAAAAATCTCATCGTAGTAGTGTTACTAATATTCAGTTGATGCTCCCACATTTGACAAGTGAATTGAAAAATTAATCCCCCACTTGTGTACTTGAAACGCATCTCCATGGCCTTGAGCGTGTTCCTTTGTCGAGGAGCATCAGCAAGCCCACACTTTCAGGTGGTAGCCCGAACATGTACCTGCAGACACAAGCATTTTAGAAGATTAACAATTTCTTGCCGCGAATCGTCGTTAAAGGATATGAGGATATCAGTAACAAACATTCTCTTCCCTTGAAGGTTTTAGACAATGCACATAACATAACCTGTGAAACCACCCTATAAGAAATATTAGCATAATTAAGGGACAACATTATAGTGAAATTTGCTGATATAATTCAATAGGGTGGTTTCACAGGGCATGTGTGTTGTTTTAAACCTGGATGCATAATTAACAGACATCATCCCAATGAAATTGCTATTTGAACAAAATGCCTATGCTTTGAGGGAACTGTATCAGTATGCGATCATCAATTCTGAGAAACAACCTGCAAGTTCCATAACAAGAACAAATAAAAGCTCCCTCGCCCCTCTCAGAACTTATACTTTCCCATACTGTTCAAACACTAGATGTTGCCATTGTTTCAAACAAGAAATTAATTTGTAGAGAAGAGATTATCAATTTACGAATATGGTATAATTTGACTCGACATTTTTAGGCTTCTCATTTCCATAAAAGTATAAGCTCCTTCAATTAGCTTCTATAGAAGCTCTGTTTTCAGCTTTTGTTCATTAAGAAGAAGCTATTTATAGATTTAAGAGCTTTTCTAAAATTGTGTTTGGTCCAAACTTCTTGTTTGAAGGAAAAGAAAAGCTCAAAGAAAGAAAAGGACCAAACATCAAATCCAATGCATGTTAAATACATTCAATACTTCAATAATCCAAGCCTGCTGCAATGAAGTTTGAAAGGCAAATGGTGAGCCTTCAAATATAAAGATATGACTCAATGTTTAATATTTTATTGAGGAGTTATGACTTATGAGCAAAGGCCACTTGAATTCCAAAGGATTGCCTTTTCTTTAATAAAATGATTTCTGGGTAACAGCTACTTTAATATGAGAATTAGGCCTGATTATGCTCTCACTTCAGTAAACCACACACTGAATAACAGACAAAATTACAAATAATTTTGCATCAGGTAAAGGTATATTTTAAGCAATCAAAGAAAAAAAAATTGTAGCCGTCACTTACTTGCTTTGACAAGCTTTCTTTCTCCAGAAAACAATTGATGAGACCCACTGAACACAAAAGATGAAATGGTATAAGTTCCATTTTCAAAGCTTTCATCAAATGTATGCATGTTTTCAATAATGCAATCAGTGAAAAACGGCATGCATTGCCAGAGGGCTTTCACTGCTTCTCACACAGTAGCATGGAGGTTTTTTTTTTGGAGGGGAGGGGGGGTGTTACAAAGGCAATGTCTAGAATGATTGACAAAACACTACAAAGAGAGAACAGAGGAAAAACAGTCAGCATGAATTATATCTGCTGTGAAATGAATGACATTTTTTTCATGCATTAACTGACTTCATAAGTTAGCTTGTAAGGCATTTTCAAAACATGGAAAAGCCAACTTGGTTAGCAGAAAACCACATGCAATAAGTCCTTAACTGAAGGGCAGGCAATTATAAGCAGAATGAAGTAACAATAGATCATCTCAATGCAAGCTTGAGACAAACCCAAAAGATGGATAGATTAAATAGGATGTGCGTCCTTTCCCATCAGATATATGGCAGAAACGCATACATTGTATTGGTAGTAACCATTTTCATCTTTAAATTACCTTAAAAATTGACAAGAATGAAGAGTTGCCAGCAAAACATGGTTTCCTTGCCATTTTTCTTTGCGGTGACATCTCTTTGCACAGATGTTGAGCTATTTCCTTCAGTAACACCAGCTGTGCTTTATCTGTGCGCATTGAAATGATTGCCTGCCTCATTGATTCCCTATCAGCCTCAAGAGCCTGAAGCCTCACGTAAAGCTTCTTTATGTAGGGATCCTCAAAATCAGTAGCATGATCCCCTGACTCCCTTGGAGTGGTTGCATAATCTTCGAAACCACCAGCTCCAGCTTTGGAATCTGTGAAACCATCATAAGGTGCCCCACAATGAACAGAGTCAATTGTGTAAATTCTGTCACTCATATCATCCCCTTCTGATGCGTTATCTACCTTCTTGAAATTGGAATGATCCTCTGACTGTGAGAAACAATCCTTCCTATAGTTACTATTGAGCCTGGGAGAATCCATCATAAACTCAGGACCTGTTTCTTTTCCTATCCCACCAAATGATGAGTCACAGGAAAATTTCCTTGAATGTTTGGTCTGACTTGGAGACTGTCCAACAACCACTTTCTCTAGAATATTTTTCCCTGTAAAATCCCCATCCATCTGGCTGTAAGTGGGAGTTTTCTCCATTTGAGAAATCCTATTTTCCAAGTTCCTCAAACTGTCACTCGGCGTTTCACCAAATGCATACTTCTCTACATCCATATCGTCATTATCAGCATCCATACCACCATGCATCACATTACATTTCAAAGGAGGGTATTCAAAGGTTGGCAGTTCACATTGATCACCCTCAACCTCAGCCTCGGTAAAGCCAAAACTCATCAACCTGTGTTTGTAAGCCTGAACTTCACAAGTAAGTGCCTGAATTATCTGTTCTCTCTTATACAACAAATCTTCCAAAGATAGAAGCTCCTCCTGATCATGTGTCATCTTCTCCTCCGCAAACCGCTTGAATTGGCGCGCCTCCATTTGCACCTCCGCCTTTTCCCTCTGCAGCCTCAATATCATAGACATGGCCTCATTCGCTGCCGTGGACGAAGAATTCCTCTCCTCCTCCAACTCAGCATTCAAATCTTGAATAGTTTTCTGCTGCATACCGACCATCTCGCGTAAGGCCACACATTCATTCTCAATTTCAACCCGCGCAAACACGGGCATGGGCAACTGGTCATCCAACTTGAACTCATCGTGCTTCCGTTTAACGGATCGCATCCAAGTCCCCGAAGATTGAGCTAACAAGGAGCAACCACATCCACAGTTGCAACATTTCAACAAATCCCTGGAAGATGGGACTACTTCCGAATCCATAGATCAAAATACATTCAAAACCCTCAAACAACTTAAAATCACCAACAACGTTTCACCAAATTAAAATAAAAAATAAAAAAATAGCTAAAATAAGCTCTCATTAGTTGGAAATTTGGGATTTATTATAACATCCTCTATATCTTCCCCTCCCTCTATGCCAAGCACCTTCTCAGTTGGATCAACAAATCAGGCAAAACACCTGTAACAAAAGGAAAATAACCACATGAAACCTAACAACAATAATAAACAATCAACAAAAGAAATTAAAAAAAAAAAAAAACTGCACCTACATGGTTAAAAAGAAAAAACATTCCAAAGCATGAAAAAGAAAACAAAAAACTTCAACCCCAGAACTAAAAATCGATTTATTTATTTTTTTAATTTCAACTTTTGCAAACAACCTCAAAACCTTACCTCCGAACCTAATTTTCCCCAAACCGAGAAATTCAAGACGAAAAATTTTCCACCAAGAAAAAAAAAGAGGGAAAATAAAAAATAAAAAGAACCCACCTCGGAGGAGTTGCCGTTGACGAATCAATAGCAGCCAGCGGCGAACGTCGCAGGGAGGACAAATTTTCCAGGAAAATTCAGCTTCGCCGGATAAAATTAGGAACAAAAAAATTAGAAAAAAATTGAAAGAAAAGGGAGCACCAGCTGCTACCAATCTGAGAACAGTTGAATCCTCGCTTTCGATTTCTTGGAATGAAAGAATGCAGGAGCGGGAACGAACGATGTTTGGTGGGAAGGAAAGTTGAAAGAGAAAAAAACAAAAAACGAAGAGGGAGTTTAATCAATTTATAATTCGGAAACCCTAGATATTTTTATTCCTCTTTGGATGTGTTTTTCGGACTTGTTTTTATCTGTGTTATCTGGATTTATTTTTTGTTTTGGGAGCTGTAGCTGATCGATCTCTCTCCCCGGAGAGAGAGAGAGAGACAGAAAAGAACAAACAGAGGGAGAGAGAGAGAGAAATAAAATGAACGGTGTAAATTGGAAAAGCCAGAATTGTGCGAGTGAGCTGTTCGAGGGAGCTTTGTCGGAATTTACAACTTTTCTTTACCCTTTTTTAATATACTATTTTTTATTATAATTATCCTCTCTTTTTTTCAAAAACAATTAGGTTTAATTGTGCTTTTTATTATTCAAGTTTTATTAGTTTATAAATTTTGCCACCGTATTTTTTTCTCTCATATTTTGTTATTTTATTTTTAAAATTTTGTAAAATTTTTCCAATTATTAATTGGTCATTAAATAAAAATTTGTAAAATTGGGTAAAATTTGCAATATTTCAAAAATAAGATGAAAAAATAAGAAAGAAAAAATACGGTAGTAAAATTCATAAAATAATAAAACTTAAATAACACAAAGTGCAATTAAGCCAAACATTTATTTATGACAATCAATTTCTTCAAATCTAAATCATATTCAACTCTTGTATTTCGAAGATAAGATTATTTTTAATTATTAATTTTTAAAAAAATTATCAAAATTTAATTTAAAGATAAAAATAAATGAAAGTAAACTAAAAGAAATAAACAATTAAGAAAGATAAATCTTCTATATATATATATATATATATATATATATATATATATATATATATATATATATATATATATATATATATATATATATATATATATATATATATATAAATTATAATAACTATTTCGAACGAAAACATATTTAGCCACTACTCTTCAATGAAAATATTTTTAGCTGTCATTCTTCAACAAAAGTGTTTTTAAGAATTTTTCTAACCCCTTATCTCTTTTAATCTATTATTTTTAATATCTTTAGTTTTAAATTGAATTTTAATATTTTTTAAAAAAAATTGCTTATTATAAATTTAAAATATAATCTATATGTTCAAAAGTATTTATTTATTATGAATTTTAATTATAATATAATTTATATATTCAGAAGTATTTATTTATTATAAATTAAAATTATATAAAATAAATATTTATTTTGTGTAATACACAGCTTAAAATATTTGCAAATAAAGATAAAAAGAAAATAGTATGTGAAATATAGAAAAGAAAAATATTGAGAATGTTTAATTTTGAGAAAACAAAAAGAGTAAAAATCTCACTTTCCCAATTACTTATTTTAATTTATGATATATGAGTCTATATTATTTTTAACCTTTTTTTGGTATATGAAAATTTAAATTAGGAAAAGACACGTCTTCTTACAAGGTCAAGAAGGACCATCAATTTCAATGAAAATTTATAGTAAAATTTATATATCACTTATCTTACCAACAAGAAAAATCTAAAAATCGAACTAAAGTCACAGTTAGTGAGAATAGATATTTTTAACTAAAATCCACTTTTTATTTTAATAATAACTGTTAATTTTAATTACAAAATAAAAATAATTAATTAAAAAGTAATATCAAGAGTATTTATAATATTTTATTTAAATTTTGTGTGAGTTGAATCCTTTCCCATGAAAACAGAGTCAATGCATACTATTTAGTGTGTGTTTGTTTCGACGTTTTCCCAACTTTTTGATACAGATCAACGTGACTGCAACAAATTATTGGATCCATGTTGAACGTAGATTTCAACGTTAAATCAAACACAACTTTAATTAGTTCAAAGAAAGTTTGAACGCATTTTACCATTTACTTTTTCTGTTTCTTTTTCATTATTATTTTAGAGTTTTGAAAACTATTCCCTGTGATTCAATGATTTTCTATATTTTTTTTCTTCCCAGTACTTTTTGTGTACCTTGCCTTTGAGTTTAATAGGAAGTTGTCGGAGTTGGAATTTCAGTTGATCATTACGACCACTATAACTAGCTTATAAATCTTTGTGAATCTTCCACCAAAAAAATCGTGTATACAACTCCTAGTTTATATTATTCATTTTGAAAGAAGATAAATAAAAAATAAAATATATTATTCTTTTTTATCTAAATAAAAGTTCTTCATTTTTGTGTTGATACAGCTATAAAATACAGGACAGCGAGGAAGGGGAAAGGAATGCTGGCTTAGCTATACTAACTAAAATTTTAAAGGTGATTATTACATATTACAGCTTCTTAACTATATTAACCATTTGTTTATTTTCTGCAAATTTGACCAGTCTGTTTTTAGCATTATGAGATCAAATATTGATTTTAATTAGTTTAGCTTTTTGGGACGCTAGAAAAGTTAATTTGAGCAAAACATTTTCCAGGTTAATTTGTGATTTTTTTTTAAGAATGAATGCTAAAATAATTGTTAAGTTATATTACTATTTTGATTCGTTTGCGTGGCAGAGCAAAAGCAAACGACTATTTTGGACAAAGGACTAGTAAGTACTATCGTACAACTATTTTTTTAATTTAAGTAAAATTTAAAAATATATGTTTAAAATAATAAAATAAATATACATAATTAATTCAAATAAATAATTAAAAAATATAAGTGTTTTAGAATTATAAAGAGCATATTTTAAAAAAATTAAAAGAATTAATTTAAGCAAAGAATTTATTGAGATTTAAATTCATGTATGATGATAATCTTAAGAGTAATAAAAAAAGAAGATCTAAGAAAAAAAGAAAGAAGTCTTATTATAAAAGAAATTTTTTTAAATAATTAATAATTTTAAAATTTTAAAAATAAGAAATATATAAATAATATAGACTTTGATTCATATTTAATCTAAGAAAAAAAGAAAGAAATCTTATTATAAAATAAATTTTTTAAAATAATTAATATTTTAAAAATTTGAAAAATAAGAAATATGTAAATAATGTAGACTTTGATTCGTATTTAATTTAAGAGTAAATCAATTTTGAAACGAGTTATATCATTTCACTTATAACTCCAAAAAGTCAACTCTTGCGATAAGTCATGTCTAATATTAGTCATGCCTAATATTAGTCATACGTGACTGTTTCAATTCATTTTGTGCAACAAAGATAAAATTCACCCCAACGATATTATTATTTTGAACGTAACCTTAATCACGTAATTATTTTGAAGATAAATAAAATCAAGTTTAATTTTAGTTAGATATTTGCTCATAAATTTTTAGTAAAGAATTCAATACTCCCTCATAAAATATCAATTCCCAATCCTTTATTCTCCCTCGTTGATTGGATTTGGAAATAAGAATCTACTGAGCATCATTCTAATGATGGGGCTCTCCTTAAGCTCAAAGAGAATGTAGCGAAAAAAAAAAAAAAAACCCTTCATAATCATGAACCCATCACAAGGAAAAACAGAAACTCATAATTCACTTGGCTTTTGAAATAAAGGATTATATTTTAAAAAACCAAAGTTAGCATAGTTTTGTTTTCTATTATCTATTTGTGCAAATTAAGTTTTATTTTCTTTTTTCATTGTAGGATAAACAAGGGGCTTAAAGTTGGCCCATACACATCTAAGATTCCAATAAGTTCTTTTCAATGATTGTCAATTATATAATCTATTGCTGGTGCCCTCTTCCCCCACCTTGCCCTTTTTCTTAAATTTTTTTGACGTGGTCATGATGGTATTACGACCTTATGCATTATCTCTACAAACATTTTCCGATATGAGCTCTCTTAATTAAAAAAAAAAAAAAATCAGTATCAAAATTCATTACTTAAACTCGTCAAATTTTATTCAAAATTTTTATCTACTTTATCCTCACATTATTAATTTATTTGCTGAAATGAATGTTTAACACATTAATATGTTTAATACATATTCTTGATCTTTTATTTAATTGTTTTATTTTAAAGATTAAATTAATCAATAAGTCCTGAACTATTTGAAAATTTTTAATTAGGTTCTTAAACTAAAAAAAAAATTGTGATATTAGTTTATAGCGGCTTAAAATCTCTAAAAAATAACAATTTGTGATAATTTTAAAGACTTTAGGGACGTAATTACAAAAATTTTACAAGATCAAAGATCTAATTACATTTTTTTTAATTTAAGAACTTAATTAAAATTTTTCAAATAGTTCAAAGACCTACTGATTAATTTAATCTATTTTAAAATTTACACACACAACCAAAACATGGTTATATTTTTCTAAAAAATATCTTAAAACCGAAACTTATATTTTGCTGACAATAATTAATGTTTTGCATCGCTCTAAAATTGAGATTTCAAAACTAATTTACGAGGAACAAAAAAAAGGTGATTAAATTACTTTTATAATGTTGTATAGCCTAAATTTTAAGTATTAGAAATAAACTATAAGGAAACCCTATTCAGGACTTTGATATTATTTTATTTGATAAAAAAATACCTTATTATTGTTATTATTATTGTTGTTGTTGTTGTTGTTGTTGTTATTGTTATTAATATCATATTGCTAGAAATTAGTAGAAAGGAAATAATAGGACCCAAGAGAACATTTAAGGCCCAATAAGGGACTTAAGCCCACCAAGCACACCACCCATATTTTGTAAGAAAGGAAGAGAGAGATTAAGTTTAGTCGTCAAAAAATAGAAGGGAGAAGAAAAGATAAAAGAGGAAGAGGAAGGAAAAGAAAGAGATTGGAGAACCAAGCCCCGAAATTTATCTTCGCGGTCTTCCCTAGGTAGGTGCTTTCCCCTGTCCTTCCCAAACCTTTACCTTCATTATTTATGTTATTCCCCCTCTCCTTGCCCATCCTAATTATATTGTTAAGGTTAAAGTTTTTGAATGGTTATTGAGGTCATGGATGATTGGTGAGTCATAAGATTGAATTGATGTTTAGAAACGTAAGGGAAGAGTGAGTTATCTCGCTCATGGGTATAGTAATAGTCGTGGGTAGAGGGGTTGGCCCTAGACCCCAATTGTATGGTGTTTGTACGAATTGTTTGTGAAAGGGAATGCAAATCCCCTAAATTTTGGAATTGATTATGTGATTAGACTTGCAATTAATTCTATGTTGTGATTGATATTCATTTTCCAAGTACTCATGTAATGTGAACTATGTGATTGTGATGAGAACTGTTAAATTGTATGAGTTGATTTGGTGTGTTCTTGACGTTGGGTAGAAATTAGATGAGTTGAATCATGTGGAATTAATGATTGTTAGTTAATTAAAATAGGTTTCTAATTTTTAGACATATTAGGGTTCATAGGTTTTTGAAATTGAGGTGTTTTTGCCCCCAAATTTGTGTTTTTGTGACTTGCAAGCAATTAAGCATGGCTATGCTTTGATAAGCATGGCTATGCTTTGATAAGCATGGCAATGCTTAGTTTTTAAATCACTGTTTCATAGATTTTGTGGTACAGTGAAGCATGGCCATGCTTAGGTTGTGCATAGGTTCAAAATTATAGTCAATGAGGGAAACATATCCATGCTTTGATAATAAGCACATTCGTGCCTACCTCCCTAACAACATGCATCAACTTTAAGGTCAAAAACGAGTAGGAAAACAATTAAATTAGGCTTCATGGTCTTCATAAGAATTGTAGCCCTGAATTTAAGCTAACTAATGGCATTGGAATCACTCCAAAATAATGTCTATATCTCAAGATATGATCAAATTAGTGAGAAAAGATCAAGTTATCAAGATTAGGTAACGATTTTGTGTTCTCCCTAATTTTAGGCATAGTAAACGATCAAACCAGATTTTAAGGTCAACATAGAAGTTGTAGATAATTTTCTTATCTTTCAAATGAGGTAAAGATCAACTTGATTGGATTAGTATAACTTTAGATATCATGTTTACACTCTACAGAGGTGATAGACGCGTAATAAGAAATAAAGGAAATAATACCCAAAACCTAAGAAACGATACACAAACCTTAGATACCAATGGATAGTTGTTATAATAGGACAATGATATAGAATTAGGATAGATTGGTGTATGACTTACTTGAATATATATATATATATATATATATATATATATATATATATATATGTGTGTGTGTGTGTGTGTGTGTGTGTGTGTGTATGTGTGTGTGTGTGTGTGTGTGTGTGTGTGTGTGTGTGTGTGTGTGTGTGTGTGTGTGTGTGTATGTAAAGATGTTTTGTGAATGAATTATGTATGAGTTATGTTTACAATAAGTTTAACATGTGATGATATAAAATGAGATTTATGATACGACTTGATATCATTGTGACGAGTGACTTAGCCTATGAGAGACGAGAATGGGCTCAGGTGATATCTCGTTTCTAAAGGACCTAGCATGTGAGAGGTGAGAATGGGGCTCACTTACTTGTAAATAAAAAGTCTAGAGGGATACCTGTGTGCATTGTATGTATGAGACATGCATCATAACATTTAAGAAGATTATGTTGGTGGAAAGTATGTATAAATTTGGATGGTGGATGCCCTAAAGGGTTGTTTAACCCTGTCTTGGGGATGATTATACCTAGTGTGGAAACCTCAATGACTCATGCTGATCCTATAGAGTCGGGGCGTACTTCGAAAGCTGGATAACCTTGACTAGTCACCAGAAAATATCAATCTAGTGTAGAGTGCTAAGTCGAAGGCACCAGTACGCTAATGACGCTTCCTTATGGCTAGCATGTACTCCTAGACTATTTTCTTGAGTTAGAATTGGTACCATATGTGCATGAAGTAGAGATTGAGGAACATGGCATGGATATGCATCTTGTTATAATGTGATATGTTGAATTGTGCTATATTCTGATTATGTGAAGTTTGTGTGTCTTTGTTCGTGATTAATTGTTATATTGTATATATGTAAAAACTGTAATTGTGTCTTCTGATATGAATGGATGAAGTGTTACACATGTGTGTTGTTCTTTGATAAAGAATGAGATATGTGTGTCTAACTACTAGGTGAAAGATGTAAAGTATGTTTGTACCTTAAGTAAGAATGAAAGCTTTTAGTAAGAATGTCTTTTGCTACCTTAAGGATGTGAGAGAGGTTATACTCTAGAATAGTATTATGATGGTTCTAATGGTCGTGAATAAGAACGAGGATGGGTAAGTTCCCACCCAAAGTATTAGGAAAGTGTGATTTTAGCTAGAGATATATAATTGTGTAGGTTAAAATGAATGTTAAAAGTATCCTAAGGTATTACTAGCCTTAGGTTTGACTATAATGAACAACTCTAAGTATCAAGTGGCGCAGGTAGACTCTAAACAAAAGTATTTAGTCAACTAGAGTAAGTTGTAGATAAAAGCCATGAGTAGGGATGAAATACTAAGATAATGATGAGAATAAATCAGCGTAATAATAGTGAGAATGAATTGGGAGTTAATAGGAGGTATTAGCAATTGAAAGTTATAAATTCGACCATAAGTATGGAGATTTATTAGAGACTTGGAGAGAGTAAAGCCATGAGGGATAAGTGATAAAGGTTGTTCTAGTAGAAGAGTTTAACATAGAGTCCTTAGAGCACTCACTGAGACTTTTGTCCCATTCTTTTAAGTTTCCCCTTTTTTCAAGAACCAGATGAAGACGTGTGTTAATGGAACTTGGAGTCACGTACAAGAAGGTCGTGCCTAGCTTTAGTTTATGTTTTCGTATTTCCCTTATGTTTGTACAATGCCTTTGGGCGATAGCTAAATTGTATTAGACATGTATGGTATTTTATGTATTATTCATGTATAAAAATATTTTTATGTTTATGAGTAGCTTTCGCATGATGTATTTGTTTTTAAGTTTTCATGCTCATAAAAATCTAGACGTAATTACAATAATACCCTCTAGGATGTTACAAATGTCATGGTTATAACTTATTGACACTTATGTCTCTACTTGAACAATTCAAATTAGTTTGTTATTAATTCCAAATAGAACTATAAAAACTAATTGCATAGTGTAAGTACAATTAATATTTTCATATATATTCTAAATTGTCATATGTCTATTGTTTTTTATGTGTTTTAATCTTTCTTAAATATTATTAATTTGGGCTATGTTTGGATTGGTGATAAAAAATGAAATGAAATGGATCGTAATATAATGAAATGAGATGGATTGGAATGAAATGGAATAAAAATGTCATTATATTATTTGAATATTTTATTACGGAATGGAACAAAGATTTTATTCCATTGTTTGTAAAAAGGATGGAACATAATGATTTATAACTTTTTAATTTTCACATTATCTTTATTTTTAATATATTATCCTTTAGAAACTAACGATTAGGATGAAATTTGTAAAGTTAAAAAAGTCATTTTATAATTTAAAAACTTTGATCCATTAAGTGCTCCTCAAATTTGGGGAGAAGAAAATTAGAGTTAAATGATAAAATAGAATAGACCATGTTCCATCTTTTTCCATTCCTATTTTTATAAACGAAACAATGGAATAACTTTCTTTTCCACTCCATCCCTCTTCATTTCATCATTTACCACCAATCTAAACATAAGCTTGGGAGCTACTGCCGTAGTTCTGAAATGAATTTTCCTATTTTTAGAACAAATGTATTTAACAAGAGAAATAAATTGGTGGTTACTGTACCCAAAATGAAAGAAATAAATAAATGGTGGCCTAAAAATGCAGCAAAATTGGGCCACATGGCCCACTGGAAGGTTGGGTAGTAATAGCACGCGGGAACAGAGATGGAGTCATTTTTTATTTGTTAAGACATAAATATTAACTATTGACCAAAAAATTAAAAGGTTAAATTATATTTTTGGTTTCTTTGTTTTTTTTTTAATTTGTAATTTTGGTCTTCTTATTTTTTTAGAGATATTTAATCTCTTTATTTTTAAAAATTCACAATTTTGGTCCTGCTGTCAAATTTCTTACGTTGACTATTAGTTATTTAATGTTACTCTAACGTGTCAACGTGTTAGTATTTAAATGACGTGTCAGAGTCATTGTTAGAGTCAACGTTGACATATCAGAATCAACGTTAAATAACTAACGGTCAATGTAAGAGATTTGATGGCGAGACCAAAATTGCAAATTTTTAAAAATAGAGAGATTAAATATCTCTAAAAAAAATAAGAAGACTAAATGTCTCTAAAAAAAATAAAGGGACTAAAATTATAGATTGGAGAAAATAAGGGGACAAAAAATGTAATTTAGCCAAATTAAAAAAAAGAAATATCAACTTCACCTGATTATTTCTTCAAAAAAATAAAAAAATAAAATAAAACTTCACCCGATTATTGGTTACACTTGGTGCGTATTTGGATCAGCATTAAGGTTCACATTTTTGTTTAAATTTACACCCAAATGTTTAAATTAACACTAATAAAATACTGTCTTCAAAGGTTACGTGCATCACGACTGTATGATGCCCACGCAAACACGCTGTTACACGCTTGTTATGAGATTTGTTTGCAATTAAAGAGAAACTATCAGTCTATAGCTTCCACATTTTCTACTAAGTTGACGTGATTTTTTGTGTTCAATATTTACGCACCTTGGCGTTAACGGAACTTCTTGAAAATGACGTTGGAGGAAATCAGGGTGTTTCCGTCTCACCAATCTCAACGGTTGCTTCCAATTTCCCAACAAATATACGGATATTGTTCTACTATAGTTTCCTTTTAAAATAAAAATGACTGTTTTATACCACTAAAAAAAATGTTTTCGTAAAAAGAAAAAAAAGAGAGTCATATTCATGAAATAAGATTTATCTCATATTGATAAATTTTTTTAAAAAAATACACTAATTTGATCATTTTAAAAGCAAATTAATTTTAATAATTATTTAGTTATATTAACTATATAGCATTTTTCTGTAATATTCTTTATATTTCTTTTATTTCTCTCAACCACATTAATTGTTTTACTATATTAACTATATATCTCTCGTGTAAATTTATTATATTTATTATATATTTTACTATTACCTATACTTTTTTATAGTATATATTTAAAGAGTTATACTACTATTAGCTATATAATGACTTATAAATGAAATATTTGATATTTGAAATGAGTTTTTATTATATTTATTATATATCTTACTATTTATTTAATATTTTCTCCAAAAAAAATAAAAGTAATCAATGATACAATAGAGTGATCAATGAATTCTTGTAACAACAATGAATAATCATCAAACTTTTTACTATATAAGGAAAACCGAAAAATAACAATGTGATTCAATGCAATTGAATGATTAACTAGATGAGAAATTAAAAATACTACAAAATTGAGAGTTTAAAAGCATTAAGTTTTGAAAACACACACCACAAACTATTGCCATTAAGAAATCAAGAAGATGAATATGCAAATGAATAAATTAATTGAAAATTTTCCTCTTCTTTAACATTATTTAAAATTTTTTTGAGCCCTCCTCAACCTTAGGCCCTGGGTTGTCGCCCCTTCGGCCTAAGCTCTGGGTCAACCCTGATTCTTCTTTTCATAAAAGCATTTGAGCTTGGTGTCAGTTAGCTTTTGCAATTGTAGAGGTGAAGGTCTTGAAGGATACACTTTTACTTCCTTACCTTTATCCTAAGAACTCTAAGGGTAGGGATCAAATTAGTCAATTATGAATGTGTTTTATGATAGCATGAGGTCTCATGAAGGCACAACTAAAGGCCTTTTCAACAAACTACCTAAACTCTTATTGATTAGAAACCTCCACTTACTTCATTAGTAATTGGTAGTAGAAAATCTCTGTCTCTTTGTCCAATAGAGGCTCTCCCACAACTAGGGATGAAACCAAAAGAAATTATTAGGAGGGGCAAAAATTTGACACATGATAACCAAAATTAACAATGATAAATTTTTATTATTAATAATTTTCTAAAATTTAGTTTAATAAAAAATAAAATATCATATATCTTATGAAATTAAATATAATAATAAATCTAAATTTTTGACTTCTTCTTAAAAGAGTGCTATCAAATTTACAAGTTTGTAGTGAAATTTGTGCATAGGAGTAGGCTAAAATAGATCAAAGTCATTAACTTCTTTCTTCTCAAAAAACGAAGAAAGAGTTCTTTAAATTGTCATTCTTCAACTACATTATAAGAATTAATTTATTATAACTAAAATTAATTTATCCACTAAATTCCAAATATTATAAATCCTTAGTTAACAATAAATAAAATTATCTGCAAAACAAATTAAAAGCAATTCAAAACAAAATTATTGCCTAAAATATATCTATAATGAAAAAAGGCAATTAAAAGCAAATAAGCAATCCAAATTCTATAACGTATATCTATGAAAAGCAATCCAAATTAAAAACAATATTCTAGCAATGTTGCCTTACATATATCTATATGAACGTGGTTTCGTCCCTGCCTAGATGACAGATGTTTCCTAGTTTTTTATAGATATCATGTGGATCATAATCGATCTGAAAGTTTGGTGGTTCCTTCACTTTTCTCTTCGCATCAGATGCTGATATTCTCCTGCTAGTGTATATTGTTTCCTGCAATTTCCATTAAATACACAAGAACAACGCCATTTTATGCAATAGAACGAAATAAGTTAATAGATGGAAGTGATTGGCTAAAGTGTTTGTTATTTAGCTCTTTTCTAAGCCCGAACTATGGGAGGTACTTCCCTAGATATGAGGTGGCTTTGTCATTTACCACAAAATATAATTTTCAAAAGACAGTATTGAAAAGTTGGAGTATCTTCGTCAACCAATTTCATAATTGAATGTTTATATCCCCAGCAGTACAACAAAATGAATTCTCTAGTAAATCAGATTCCTATCTTCGAAACAAGTTTTGAATGTCTAAGATTCCATCTAGATGGTATCATAACGATTTAATATGTCGTAATTTCACGATTCTTTAATTAAGTACTCCTCACTTATAAATTAATTTAAAACTATACCTTATCGTTAACAAAATTTGCAAGTGATATATCATTATCATTCATAATGCGAATGTTATTTTAGTCATTTTCACCCTCCAAACTGAGATTTATATAATATAGTGGCATGAAAAGATGTAAAATTATAATATGAAGCACAGACTCGGACATCGGACACAACACGGACACTCTAACACGTATGTTTAATGTCTAAAATATAAGACACAGAGACACGCATATATATATAGAAAGAGACTCTAATGAAATGAAATAGATGTAACATACCAAAAGATTTAAATTGATAATCACTATTTGTATATTAATTCTTGTATATTCACCTTTTTCTTATGAGATAAACTGCATAAAAGACTATTAAGAGACATTATTTTACAATAAGGAAACCTGGTCTCTTACAAAAACTACCAAAATAAGAAAATGAAGTTATATCTTTTAAGAAAGGTATATTCACCTTCTTAAATCAACTTTATAAGTTTTTTTTCTATGATAAGAAGCCTTACAAAAAAGGTGAAAGACATTACTTTTTAATATTTTATATTATATTTTAATTTTTCTTTTTTAAAAATTAAAAAATAAATATTTTTTAATGATATTAGTGTGTATCTATCAATATAGAAGTGTCGGCTCAGGTATTCGAGTTGACAAAAAATAATTTTTTAATTGGACACGTCATGAGAAATGTCTGACACGTGTCGGACATTTGTTGGGTAGGTGTTTGTGTCGGAAAAAATGTCCGACACCACTACACTTCTAACATAAGAGGTGTTCGTGCTTCATAGTATTTGTGTCTCATCAAAGCTTATACAAGAGGTTATAACATTTGGCGTAAATGACCATTCCTATGTTGTATCATGTTATCACGGGCTAAGTTAGTTTATAAACTGCCTCATTATCGTAAAATATTATTACATTAAATATCGTGAGGCATCAAACTTGTAAACATGTCCCATATATGTATGCTCACATGAATGCCATACTTCGATCATCCCTCGACTATAAGGACTAAAATAAGGCACAATTCATGACCAAAATCGTCTAATATTATCTCAACTTTCGCGTGAATGCGAGCGCATCACATGAATGCTTATACATATATTGTGTATTATTTTAAACTTTTCGATGTTCTTTTTTATCATAGTATTATAAAAAGGCAACAATCGACATCTTAGTGAGCATAAATGACTATCATAATTTTAAAAGAAAACATTTACCTTCTCTTTGTATGTTTTGTCATCTCGCAGCCAAGTCATATACCTACTTAGAGTCCATCAACATTTGTGCCTCGCAGTAGTCGTGAGAACTAGGAAAGGTTCTTTTCTTTTTTCGCTTACTTTGATTGAGCCGAGCTTCTCGTGAACACATATTTCAGGATCTTGGAAGGAGGTGCAACTTGTGGTTTCACATTACCGCATTTCTTCAGCCAGGCTTCATATCAAATATGATGTTTTTCGCTTATTGTTCTTACCAAAAAGTGGCTTCTCTCCAAGCTCTTCCTTTGAAGCAATACTCCTTCCTTCCAACGTCTGAATCAGTCCCATGCAGGAGGTACCTGTAAAAACACTGCGATGCTCAAGTCAGGGGAAGCCTTGGATCGAGCAGGGTTTTAGGTTACTTAGTCAAAAATTAGGGTAGACGGTGTGCATTTGTGTCCTTTTTATTATCAGATATTCTTACCAATATTGATATCCCGGACATTCGTTGCCTAATGTTCCACTTACCCGATTTACGCTGGTCCAAGGTGCACTCGGTGGCCTTCCGTGGTTTGTTTGGCCCAACAGCCGATCTGCCAGATCCGGACGGTACACTTATTAAAGACCTACGCATTTAGTGGAGCTCGACATCATCCAAGATAGCCGGTTCTGCAACCTCATCTTATATCCGATATGTGCTGATTCAGTTCCATCAACTCCCAAAAGTGAATCAGTGCCTTATTACCTTGACCTTGGGACGGTTCATTATCAACAAAATATATATAGCTATGACGGCCAAATGTTCTATGGCCCATAAACAATTAAAAAGTTCATACTTGATGTTGTACTTAAAAGAACGCAACTACTATTGTCAAAGGTGAAGACTAAAATAAGGACTTTTTGGGGCGAAGCATTCCATAGTGTGATCCCCGAAGATTTATTTGTCGGTTCGCTAATAGAGAGATTCAAGGATCTGGAATTCTTTTATTTTTTGTGTGTAAGATCCACTATCAGTAATGTCAAACTTATTGAGAAATGCTAGCAAAAATGGACTTCATTTACATGTTCGATTGGTCTGGAGTTTATTCATTCCAAGTCAAATCAGATTCACTTTTCAATGTTTGGAGACTGCTTACATTTCGGTAAGTACAAAAACTAAACAAAGTAGTCAACAAAACACTACTAAAATTAAAACTCAAACAAATCAATTTTGCACATATAATAAACTAGTTATTGGACCCGCACGGGTTATCTTTTGTTAATAAATATATAAAAACAAACTTATATGAATATAAATATTAAATAATGGAAAATTTATAGAAAATTTTTTATTCCAAGTTGTTATAATAAAATATAATTTAATAATTCATACGCTAATGTAATTTCATGTAAAATGGTCATCATCTTCTGTTATGTTTTATGCATTTTTTTATACTAATTAATCAATTCACATATATATTTTAACATGCAAAAATAAGAAAAAAATAATAATTTATCTACAATTTTTTAAAATTTAAAATTTTGAATATCATGTGAAAAATTGAAACAAATTTTTAAAATGAATTTTAGTTTTTGTCATTTAATTAAATGTAAACTAATTACTTAATAAAAAATTAAAATTTGATTCAATAAAAGAAAAGATTCATTAAATTAATTAATTCAGAAGATAGTAAGCAAGGGAAAAATAAATTTATATGAAAATTATTATAACAATAATTAAAAAGTTCTAAAATTATAATAGAGCATAATTTCTTTCAAATAATTAAAATTTTAAGGTGACTTAAGAAAAATTGTTCATCCTATGAGTTAAGTCTAAATTTCTCTTCATATTTTCATGCAAAATATTTATCCCGTTTGTTATGAGTTCAGTGTAAATTCTATTTCGTACTTTCATGGAAAATGTTCATCCCTATAACATTTTATTAATATTTTCTATGTTAGATAAATTAAACATTTAATAAATTAGTTAAGTAAGAAAATAGTAAGCAAAGAATCCCTATGTTATGCACGTTACATATATTAAAAATTTATATTAATGTGTAATTTCTATTAAAATAATCATGTATAGTAATTTAGATATTAATGTTCTTTATGTGAAATATTTAATCTTTTTATAATATATTTTTATTTTGTAATTTACAAATTAATAAATTCTCATGTAGATATTGATATGCTTTAATGTGAAATGTTAATCTTTGACTGATATATTTTCTTTTGGTCTATCATATTTTTATTCACAATTATTTATGCGACTTACATATTAATGTGTTCTCGTATAAAATTTAATTGTAATACAATGGAAGTATTTATCTCTAAATCTTTATACTTTTTCATGTAAATGTCTCATCTATGTCAGACATATTCTTTTCTGATCTTATATAATGGCCTTTTCTATTAGATGCAGTAGTTGAAAAACAACAAACAAAATATAAGTCTTATAGTAATTCAAATGTAGAATATATGTATAAATATATTCATTTATAAAATATGTTGATGTTAATTGTATTTATCTACTTTATTTATATACATAAATATAACTATATTTTAGTATAAATTTTACAATAATATATTTATTAAAATAAATAATTTTAGTATAAATAATTTACAATATAGATGTCAATTAGTTTAGTCCAATAGATTATTTTTCCTTTTTCTTTGTGAATTCTTATAATTTATTAATTAATTTTCATGTCCCAAATCGTATCTTGATTTTGTTGGCATATACGCTAGTTTGAATCAAATAAAGTTTCTAAATAGTTTACAGAGTCAATTTAATAACTTTGTGACTTATTGTTGTCTTGTGCGGATTACAATGATTAAGTGACAATAATTTTTTGATTGTGTACTTGGATACAATCTTTAGTTTACAAAACCATATAATTTGACATGAAGATAACAAATGGGAGTAACAGATTAGGTGGTCATGCCAATTGATAAGCTAAGGACATAATGAACTTATATCTGAGGTCATAATTACATGCATTTTTTTTTTTCCTGTCATCTCCTGGGCAAATGCTTGAGGCATAAACATCAATCCTTTAGGTATTAAAACTGGGGTTGTTGGTTTTAGGAATCTTTGTAGTTGAATGGTGGCCTTATCTATATTCAACACAATCCATTTTGGAGGTAACAGTGTTGTCATTGCCAACTCCAAAGTTTTTTTTATTCTTAACTTTTCATTTGTACATGAAAGCTGTTAATATTACCTTTGCTATTATGCTTCCCTTGAACAATCAATTAAATCTCCTTATTCCAATTAAAACCAACCTTTTCACCAGATTCACTGATAGCAGAATCATGAACACCGTAAAATTTTCAGTATTGCTATATTAAGAAAGTTACATTAAAAAGGTTAAAATTTTAGAAGAATAACAATAGGCATATTAAATAGAAGAGGGAAATTGGTCTTCATTGCAAAACATATGCTTTCTAGTCCAAGTGCATACAGATATTTAAATCTTGATCATATAAGCCTTTTAAGTCATAGTGCAATCATTGAGCACTCATAGCATCAAAAATTAGGTCATAAAGTGAGATTTATGATACCCAATTCTATGCTAATGTGAAGTGTAGAGTGTAGTGATCAAGTAGTCAAGTTATTACTAATAAAAGGTTCTTTGGTCATAATAAAGAAAGTCAGTAGTAAAGGTACATATTGTGTTTAAAGCCCCAACATGGTTTACTACCCAAACACAATGGTGGTCCATCTTCAGCACACAACTTCCACTTGGTATCAAACCAAAAAAGGCCAAAAGTGTCATTAAAATTTTCAATTTAGCAATATAAACACACCGATTTTCGTGTGCCAAAACTCATAAACCGAACAATGATGACATAAACCAGCTTTGGCTGACTAAAGTTCCAACAATATCCAATCTGTTGACATGAAGGATCAGACATCACATTACTTAATTATGCCACATTTAATTGATTAACCTATCATCTCTCATCATCAATAGTGGGCTTCCAATTAGGAGGTACAATCCTCAAATTTGTAAACACAACAGAGGAAATATTGAATTACCATTATCATTCAGTCCACATACTAAAAAAAATGATACCTGATTGGTCTCCCAAGAGGAAGTATAATAAAATTGTAAATGCCAAACCCATTCCAAGTAAAAAGCCTATACAATTTATACTATTACCAAAATCAAGGAATTCTTGCTCATTTCATGTAAACTAAGAATATATTCTAATTACCTCAAAGTCTTCCTATGTACCAAAAAATATACATAAATTTTAGAAAACTAAAAATAGCCACACATTTACCTTTTTTGTTGCCTAACAGAAAAAACATAATTAAGTATATTGTTTATGTCATGATATCTAAGAGTAAAACTAATGCATAACAAAATGAACAAACAAATGCTAAAAATCATTCTTTAATTCATAAACTTAAGAAAAAAATTAAGAAAAAAGAGAGAGATTTATATACTTTTTCAAGGTTGTACTTTGTAGAAGTGTTGGTTATACTTTAGATCCATAAAAGAACATTCATCATCATCCATGGTAAACTTATTGGTAGTACGCAAAGAACAAAATTGATTTGTTTTTCAAGAATTATGTGTTATTATTATAAGAAAAAAATTTGTTGAGAAAAGTTGGAATTGAATAATTGGTAGTACCTACCATCTAGCTTTGATGTTATTAAGATCAAAATCATTGAAATATCTTGCAAGGATCCAAATTTGTGAGAGACTTAAATTAAAAAGGACAATGACAAAAAGTAAAGGAAACTCGGATGAGAAAACACATAGTCCAACACATGGATCACAAAGAAACAGAGATTAAGACCAAGATCAAATAGTAGGATTTAATTTTTTTGATACTTGAATATCCCTTGTCTAATAGTAGGATTTAATTTTTTTTTCTACTTGTGGGTTGCCATTTGAAGTGTATTTTCTAAGTCCTCCTGTGAAAATTTTAAAAGATGAGAAACACAAAAAGAATATATTAGTAGATACCTCAATAAGAAATCAATCAATTTATTTCCTAAAAAGGCAAGAAAAGAAAGAGTACACACAATGCTTCAGAGATGAATGGAGCAGGGCCTGTTGTATTCCTAGATATAAATGCATTTACTAATCACAACTCAGTAAATTTTAAATAGCAAAATACGTGAATCAATTTTCGAAACCCAAATATTGATTTATTGGCTAGTACTTTGCAGGAACCCAGACTTCATTTGCTAATCGTACTTTTTAGCTCAGTTACATCAATTCCCTCGCGTTGATGATTTCTAAAATTTTAACCTTTGGGATTTGTTATTCATAATGCATCACAACAAAATCCCTTCCTGCATTCACCAAAAAGTTTCTTTTGATGGATATAGTTTTTCATTGTCAAAAACGATATTTATTTTATTAAGATTGAGTATTAAAGACAATTTCGTGTTTTCTCCTTTTTCATTAACATATATACTCTTTCTAATATAAGCATGAATAAATGATCCACAACACCCAAAAAAGCTTTCCAAAGGGAATTTGACCAAACACAACTTGTAACCCATAAATCAATAAAAATGTTTCAAATTCTGATGATGGAAACAAAAAACCATAGGAGAGAACAATCAAGCCAAACCAAAACAAATAGAGCAAACCAGTAGAAACTAATAACATCATATAGATAAAACATTAAAAGAAAACAATGAGTAGAACCTTATCTGCATATCAAGGACAACTTCAATGTTCCTTTGATTCCCACCATCTTGCAAAACAAAACATACACATCAACTACGAATATGAATCAGGGAGAGAGAAGAAGAAGAAATAGAAGTGGTATTAGAAGACGAGAAGGTAAAATGGGAAATGGAAGGTAGAATGGAGGATGAATAAGAATGAAATAAAAGAAGGCGGAATGCTTTGTGGTTGATTTTCAAAATTTTAAAATTCAAATTCACTCAACAAACCCGCAACTCAACTTTACTATATGATAGTTCTTTGTAAAAAATTAGGGAATAGAGTTAAGGATTCAAATTCAAATTTTGAAATAGTTTAGACATTCAAATCAAAAAAAGGAGAGGATTCAAACCTCTTTCCAACTATGCTCAGCCTCTGTATAGGTCAATCATTCTTCCAGTCCTCTCTACGGTTACAGTGAAGAGGAAAAAGCAAAAGCAAGCTCTTCACCAGTCTGCAACCTACCTCTTCCATCCTCAACCTCTGAGCCTTTCACGCTTATGGTAACAAAGAAGGTTTTTTAGGTTTCAATGAATAAAGAAAAAGTTCTGTTTTCACCCCTTTTGTGATATAGTAGCCAACATGATGTGTTGTGTCTTGAACTGTTTGGTTTGATTTCTATGATCTTGAATTGATCTCTGACCTCAAGAAAAACATTAACAAATTAAAAAGTGAAAAGAGTTTTTGAGAAAAATTAAAATGAACCAAGATTGAATATGTTATAATTGATTAAATTGAGTCAAAATCGATTAAATTGTTCTTTGTTTCTGGAAAATAATATGTGGAGCAAAATAATGGATTGTTCCTGAAGAAAATCGATTATTTTCCCCTGTTTCGAAAACATGAAAAATGGTCTTTTTGTTTTAACTGATTAAATGGAAATATAATCGATTAAATGATTTTTCAAGAATAACATGGTTATATAATAATCGATTAAGTGTTTACAGTAATCGATTAAATTGTTCGTGTTTCAAACCCAAAAGTTTGAATGAACAAAATAATCGATTATTTCAGTTTTCTCTATAAATAACGAACCTTGAAACCTCTCAAAGTGTGACTCCATTTTTGCTCTAGGTTTTCTAAAAAGAGAGAGCGAATTGGAGAATATTTTCTTAAGTGATTTCATGGTATAAAACTTTCAAGTTTTCAAATCAAATTTGAGCACATTAAAAAATCAACATCAAGATTAATAGGAGTCATCATCACCTAGATAAGTGTGCTTCAATTTGTGCGTCTGTCACAGTTCCAGGTGATACCAAACCTTTACCCTTGTGTTTGTGTAGTATTTTGTGTTCTGGAGAAGGTGTGTCTCAATGTTTCTTATAATGGTTGCTACAAATGTGTCTCAAGGTTTCTTGAGGGGTTCAAGAACCTTATGGGTAGAGTTTGTTTTGTAATTCTTTTTGTTTTTTTAGTTGTGTGTTTGTAAAACAATTAAATTATTAGTGGAATCTTAATCGATCAATTTGATTGGAAAACTAGATGTAGATCACAATAGGGTGATTAAACCAGTATGAATATGTGTTTCTTTCTCTTTAACTTTTTACTCCTTCATTTTACTGTTATATGATTGTATTATTGCTCATTGAACATTGATTCATGTATTGATCATATAGATATTTCATTAGATCAACATTTGGGTAAATCTTTATATCTCATTTAATTGTTAAGATTAATTAGGTCAATATCTTGAATTGTTTTTGAAAGATTTTGAAAAACCTGTGTTGAGCCTTAAAATTTTAACAATCAAATTCACCCATTTCTTGGATCCTTCCATCTTGATTAACATATATAAGTCTATACATATTTATCCCTAATCACTTTTATCCTTAAAATATCAATATATTTGTGTAATCAACATATTCCAATAAGAAAGGCTAAGTCCAACATACAAGTAAAATTAGATTGATGATTAGCAATGTTGAGTTAATGGATGTTGATCTAGTCCAACTAAGGTGAGAAGAGTGATTGTATTTGTTTAGGTGAGCTTAGAGTAATCAAAAGGATAACTTAGATCCCTTACTTTTAAGTTAGCAAGATTTATAGTTTATTGAACTAAAAAAGTCTGTTAGAAATTACATATTCTTTTATATTATTATACGCAATATATGTATTATATATATATATATATATATATATATGGTCAGCTTGTTAAGCTTAATAAGCATTTTTTAAGGCCTAAGGGTTTTTTTTTTATTTTTTTATTTTTATCTAAATAGGCTTTTTGCAAAGCCTAAGCCTGACTTTTTTAATAAACGAGTTAGGTTAGGCCTTATGTAGGCCAACCTATAGGGCCCTAACAAGCGGCCTGGCCTATTTCCACCCCTAATCTTGACAAGCTTCACTCTTCATTAATCACCTCTACCTACATCAATTATCAACCCATACAAGAAGCCTCCATTGAAAATTTACAAAATCTAGAGAGAAAAGTGAAATATATATAACAACAACAAAGCCTTATCTCACTAAATGAGATCGACTACATAGATCTAGGCATGATAATGGCGCGAGTCAAGAGCAAGTTCGACTCTCTATCCTTGTACTTGCAAAAGGCGAGGGTAAAAAATTTAAAACTAACTCCATTTCCATCAGGTTTTACTGGCTTCAGAAAAACTTGAGTGGAACTGCCTCACTTTTTTTTTTTTAATTTTAATTTACTTGTATTGTTTTAAATAAATCATATATTAAGTTATTAATCATTTTTTTAATTCAAACAATATATAAAAATAAATAAGAAAGAACATAAATAAAAAATTAATAATTAAATTATATTTTTAGTTAAATATAATAATTTTAATTTGTTATTTAATTATTATAATTTTAATTATTTAACTTATTTTAAAATCTTAACTTTATATATATATATATATATATCGCATGGGTCTCGCCGTTATATAAAAGATGGATGCGTAATTGCATGGTAGATCTATTCTTAATTATTAAATAATTTTCATGACATGTGACCATATAATATATTTAAGGCTTAATTATATTTTTAGTCCTTTAAATTAAGGATAAGTTTGTTTTTCGTCCCCCAATTTAAAATTAATTTTTTTAGTCCTGTAATTTGAAAAAAGCTTGTTTTAGTCTCTCAGGACCACTTGCAACATCATTGATAGGAACAGATTGAGTCAACTATGTAGCATCAGCTGAGTTTAGTATAACATTTTCACTAACAGAGACACTAGTAAGTGGGTTTTGTGTGACTGATTCACTAACAACATTTACGTAGAGAGACTAAAACATGCTTTTTTTTTTTTCAAATTACGGGGACTAAAAATATGAATTTTAAATTTGGGGACAAAAAACAAACTTACCTCAAATTTGAGGGACTAAAAACATATTTAAACCTATGATTAATTGTTGAAAAACAATGAGTAACGTAATCTAAGAGTTTAGTCCTTGCACATTTGGAATAAGGCAATGCTTAATGGCCAAAAGGAAAAGCCAGATATATTAAATGGTATAGGGCATGGGTTACATCCTCAAATTTGACCTTAATTTTGATCAAATCGAATTTTTTTGGTCAAATTAGGGTGGGATTTGGATTTTTTTATGGGTTCAAATTTAATTACCATGTCTACATGGATCACATGACACCATTCGACTTGTGTTACATGAACAACTATATATACTAATTACTAATCATGATGTTATATCAACAACTACATTCAACGACTTTTCTATTCACAAAATTCCAATCATACAAAACAACCATAAACTAATTGATTTGTGGCAGTGCCATAATGTTTCACACTCAAACATATTACAATATGATTATTATTATTATTATTATTATTATTATTTTGGTTAAGACTGTCTGTAGTTATTTTGACGGGTGAATGGTATACCAGGTTTGGATAAAAGTGAGGGTAAGGCCCAGAACTGTAGCATGGGAGGCAATGGTGGCCCAAGGGTTGTTGAAATAGAATTGATGCCCAATTGTCAACCAAGTCTTGCATATACTTTTGTAATGTTCCTTGATTTGAGCTTTGATGATAACATATTTCTCCACGTTAGTCACCAAGTCAGCGCCTAAGATACTGAAGAGGTTGGCCACTTCCTCATCACTCCTTAGCGAATTGAGTAAAATCCGTTTTGATCTCAATGCCTTCACATCATTTGGGCAGTCTATGAGCAAGTCCAAGAAGGACACATAAGAGGAAATCCCATAATCATTCTTAAAATCAGGACACATCTCGTATGCTATTAGGTTGAGCAAAGTAGTAGTTGTTGTGTAGTCCATAATGATCTCAGGAAGCGTCAATTTTGAACAGAGCCAGCCATAGGAGAAAGATATATCTTTCAGCCTGCGTGTCTTGCTTGACTTCAGTTCAATCCCTGCTATTTTCAACTCCTTTATGTTCCTGCGCAGGGGTAAAGTAACATATATTGGGACAAACAAACCATAAAATCAAAGAAAGATTAAAAAAATTTAATTTGTGAATATTTCATATTCATAATCATTTTAAAGCATCTAGTAATTTTCTTAAGATGAACCAATTATATATTTTTAATTAGGGTAAAATATTATTTTAATCCTTGCAAAATAACTTAATGCAATTTTAATCCTAAATTTTTATTTTTATTTTGATCTTTGTAAATTTAAAATGATGCCAATTACTATTAATTTCCATTTTCCTTCTTCTCTCCATTCTCTATTTTCTATTGCTTTTGTTTTGCGAGATGGTTGGAGAGAATCTAATTTCTCTAACATAGTATGATGGAGATGCACATTACATTGTTGTCACCAAAGAATGGTGATACAAATTCTTTTTCAAAATTTTAACATTCATAATAACTAAAACTAAAAAAATTGAAGGACAGTTATATTTACAAGAATAAACACATGTTTACGACTTGTGGAAAGTTTTAAACTAGCTTAACGTGGATTCGGCCATACCTGTATGTTACCATGTTGTTGTTGTTTCCGTTTGGATTATTTTGAGTATGATTTCCTTTGTTAGGACCGGGGTCAAGCAGGATGATAGAGCACTACAGATCAAGAAGATGTGCAGGTTGCTTGGCATATTTTGTTGCTGCTACGTTGTTTTGCCCCCTTATATCAACCCGATGATGACACCCAAGAATTTGTATCATGGTTACGATCAACGTGCCCTCGTCGGTGTATCTCCAGAGCTGCTTCAGCAACAGGTAGGGAAGCTGGTTCTCTAACAAAAGCACATCCTGCATCACAAGAACCAATTGGTCAGCCTTAACATTCATGTTGTGCGGTTTGTCTTTATCAAGCTTGGCGTTCTCCAAGAAATGTAGCAGGGCACACCCATCCACTAACAGCGTCCAGCAGGTCTTGTCATCCACGTCTCTGAAGCCTTTGTCATGATCAAGGCTCTAAATTGCGGTTGCGGTTACGGGTATTGCGATTGCGAGCATTGCAGCTACTGAGATGCATATTGCGGTTGTTGCAGTGTGAAATTAATTTATGTTTGTACCTCACTTTTTTCCTTGCTCCCACCACCTTACCTTTTCTCTTATTGGCCTATTCCTACCACCTAACCATTTTTTCTTGCCTTGAATGCATCATGCAGCCTATCAGCACTTAATCAGTCCCCATCAAATGTGTTCCTTCCTTTTCCAACGTTCCACATGACCACACCCATTAAAATAAAAGATTTAAGCCTGAATTTTTATTTATTTTTTCACAAAAAAAAAGAACAGGATAGTGTTGCGGCTCTGTTGTAGTTCCGTTGCAACTCATTGCGGACGCGTTGCTGTTGCGTTGCAGCAATTTCTGTGATTTTAGTTTACACCATAATTGCGGGCCGTTACCGTTGCGGGTAGCTCCGCAACTACAATATTGCAACCGCAACACGTGTTGCGGTCCGCAATTTAGAACTATCTCTTGATAATTGAATAACATACGATTATTGGTAAAAAGATTCGAGTCAAACAGGCCCTTCAGGTTTTCAATATGAGCTAAAATCTTATTGTGTAGAGTTTGTGGGTATGGTCCGGTGCTGGCGATGTACTTTGCCGCCCACATTTGCTTGTACTACTCTCCAAGCTGTAGTTCTGGAGCGCCGTAATGGATGGGACCCAACGACACCAGCTTCGGCGATAATGTTTGGTAATGTGCTCTCGATAGCGGAGATGATGTGCTACCCGTTGGATTTTGGGGACTTCAGATTGTGTTTTTTCGTCTGCTTTTCGCAGCAGGTGGCTAAGCCTTTGTTCTATGGTGTGGTTTGAATTCCCAGCCATTGTGTAATGATGCTTGAGGGATCGAGGGCTGTGGGTTATGGGCTTAGTGTTTGCATCTGAATAAACTTTAGTTCCTCATGGATGAAAAGTAATATTACAGACAAGGAATAAAGATCCTCACTTACACTGTTCTAGAGTTTTACACAATTAAAGGTGAAGCATCGCTGTATATTTACCATTAACAAAGTGGTTCATGATGGACCACTTGATTACAACCTTTGTATATATGACCTGTTATAGACTAAGGATATTAAAAGTTATGAATTTAGCTATTCAGTCGTTACAGAAATAGGGGATATTGTTGAGCGTTGCTAAGTGTTACGAATAATAACATGCACGAGTTGCACGAAATCTGGTGTAATTTTTTAAAAATAAACATCAATTAAAAAGAGTTATCTAATTTATTTCAAATAAAAATGGAATTAAACAATCTTATTAAAAGTGATTGGTGTAATTTTTTATGTTGTACCAATCATTTTTAAGTACATAAAAATTACACCAATTATTTTTTATGAAGTTTTTTAACTTTATTTTCATTTGGAGTAAGTTAGACAATTTCTGAATAAAAAATAACATTTTTCATATTGATTGTGCTCTTTTATGGCAAACGTTGCCCACGAGAGAGTAAGACAAGGAATCAGACCACTAAAATTACACTCATCTTGCAAGTCCCACTAACATACCCATTAAACCATTTCAACACATATATTTCCCGGAGGCACGAGGTAAAGGTTTCACGATTATCTTAGATTTCGTTGATCTGTTTTCGCTTCCTTCTGAGGCAAGTTCTCTTAGTTGTTTTTAAGATAATGGGTGTCTCAGGATGAGGGGAAGTTTGGGGCTTGTGGTGCCGACGGAAAGTGGGTAATGTTTGACTATATTTTTGTTAGATAATAATGGAAGTTGGGTTTGCGTGAGAGGGTGTATGCCTTTCTTTATGAGTCAGTGTTTGACAGTGAGACTCTGGCGCCATTGCAATGAATGAGACTATGTTTGGAGTTTGGACCATAGCTATAAAAGTATTTTTGCAAATTCCTATGTATAAAAACGAATTCCAATGCAAAAACGTAAAAAAAAATAAAAATTGTTGCTTTGAGACCAAAAATATTTTTGAACTCTTTAAACTTTAATCCAAACATGCACTGAAATATTGAAGAAAACGGTGGAGAACAAGAAGCAGCGAGGAGATGATGGTGTGTGTCTTTGTTCTCATGAAATGCCCGCTTACCATTATTTACATAAACACTTTGGGGCAACGTCCCGGTTAATACTATGTATATATAGTTAAATACCCTGACTTGTACCAATTTCAGTAACGTACTAGATAGCATTTCATTTAGCGCCCCAAATGCACCGTCAAATGCTAAAGAACTCTGCAAAATTCATTTCAATACGGATTTATTACATCCAAACCAAATTACATCCAATCCAAAGGTTTAAGGTCAGTACCGTGATCGGTAACTCTGTATTCTTTTTTATCACGAGAAAGCGTCATGCCACTGCCAATATATATAACTCGGCTTTTGTAGAATTGTAGTTTTGTATTTATACGGAATAGCAGTTTTTACATGCCTCATCTCATGTTACAGGAGTTTGTTTACCCAGAACCCACGACAAAATCAAAGCGGAATCTTGGTGAAGACAAAAAGAAAAGACCAACATCAATCCAAGATGGTATTGTTCCTTCCTTTTTAGCCATATATAATTTAAACTAGAGTCACGATAATAATGTTATATCATCTTATTAATTTTTCTAATATTTTATAAAGTAATATTAAAAGAAACATAAATATATTTAAGAGTTTAATAGTCATATACTGTCAGTGTAAAAAGTTTTACATTGTTATCTAATAAAAAATTACCATTAATATGACTTTTAAAGTATTTATTATAAAAGTCAACAAACTTACAATAAATAGTAATTTGTGATTGGATGACAATGTAAAGCTACTTTACACTGTCAGTGCATGACCATTAAATTCTATATTTAAAATATTACAATTTAAAATACATTTAACTTTTTCTTCGTTTAATATATAAGAAAATATTATAAGAGGATTTAAAAGTATTATTTTGTTTAAATCACAACTAAATCGCAAATTTGTTCAAATTATCCCTCGTCTGTGTGTTTTTGAACAAATTAATAAAAACAAATGGGATAAGTCACCCAAGTCCTAAAGGCACTAGTTAAGGGCAC
This sequence comes from Spatholobus suberectus, assembly GCA_004329165.1. Lineage (NCBI taxonomy): Eukaryota > Viridiplantae > Streptophyta > Magnoliopsida > Fabales > Fabaceae > Spatholobus > Spatholobus suberectus. The sequence continues at coordinate 54,026,884 of CM014735.1, forward strand.
ATCATCTTTGCATCTCCATGCAACGGTACAACCTTTTCGAAAGCAGCTACGGTCATGTTTACTGTTTGGGTTACTTTACTTATTTATTTATTTATTTCTGAAAGTGTGTTTTGGATGAATTACAAGCCAACCAGGGCAATCGGTTATCAACGTTCAATTATACTCCATAACCGTTTGTAAGATGGTGGTCATGGTGAATTGATTGTCAAGCACGTCTGAATACTAATACGATAATACCCAAGACACCATGTATTTAGATATACATTAAATCATTTAAAATCATGTTGACATATCAGTGTATATGATTTTTGGTAAATGTTTACATGTTTATTTTTATGTTAAAAAATTAATTTTAAATCTGAAATTAGTTTTGAATTAAAGTAATTTTAAATAAATTTTGCATTGAATAATTTTTTTTACACTGTATTTTACTATTAACTTAATTTTAAAACAAAAACATTAAACATAAATAACTTCATTTTAAAATTAATTTCATAAAATTATTTTAATTCTAAATCAATTTTAAAAATACTCACTCACACAATCACTCTTTTCCTCACCGCATTCCCGTCTTTTTATACCTCACTTTTATAAACTCGTAGACACTCACATTATAAATGAAAATAAGGGTTTATTCTGTTTTATTCGACGGTTATTTCCTTCAATCCACGTAGGTTTTATTTTAATTTGGCTAAATTATATTTTTGATCCCCCTATTTTCAATTTTGGTCCTCATATATTTTTTAGAGACATTTAGTCTCCTATTTTTAAAAATTTGCAATTTTGGTCTCTCTGTCAAATCTCTTATATTGACTGTTAGTAATTTAACGTTTATTCTGATGTATCAATACTTAAATGACGTGATAAAGTCAGAGTCAACATTAGAGTCAATATTGACACGTCAGAGTCAACGTTAAACCACTAACAATCAATGCAAGAAATTTGATAGAAGGACCAAAATTTCGGATTTTTAAAAATAGGAAGATTAAATATCTCTAAAAAAAATAGGGGACCAAAATTGCAGATTAAGAAAAATAGGAGGACTAAAAATATAATTTAGCCTTTTAATTTAGATACTACTATTTTTTTAGATGGGTCACCGAACAATTGGGCCTCTAGTAACTTTGAAAAAAAAAAGAACAAAGGTTACGTTGTTGACATAAGGGCCTAAAAGCCCATTATTTTGCTTTTGAGTAAAATAACATCAGGTGGTGTCATTTGGCGTACTACTGAGAGAAAGAAAGAAGATTTTGTGTGTGTGTGTGCAGCGTCTCTTTTAAGAGAGGAAAAAAAAAAAAAAGCCAGCAAGAGTGTGAGAAATTGAATGAAGGGAGAAGTGCAAAGACCAGCAGCCCAGAGAAGATTAAAAGTGCTCTATTATTAGAGATGTTATCTTGTAGTGTGAGCAATATTTCTTAGTACCCATTTTTTTTTTGTTTTGTGTTTTCTCTATTGTTTGGCTATATATTCATTTGGGATTTTATTGCATTGTTTTTCACTCTATTGGTGAAGAGTATTTTTTTTTTTTTGGTTTGTTAATCTCTGGTGTTCCAGGAGGACTTATGATGTACCAATTAATTCTTATTAGTGGAGGATTTTTATTGGACTAGATTCCGTGGATTTTTCCTTCACATTGAGGGTTTTTCTACATTGAAAATTTGCACTGGAGAAAAGGAGATTCAGTTTTGCTTCTGCTTGTTGTTATTGTTATTTGTTATCTTTTCCTAACAATTGGTATTAGAGCTCCTTGGTTGGGGCTCTATTTTTGCTCTTGAATCTTATTTAGACTCCCGGTAATTATGGCAATATATTTTATTATGATAATCTTATTTATACTCATGGATTGCTCTACAGATTGTAATACAAAATGATATATTATTTCCTTAAATAATTTAAACAATTATTTCATTCTATTATTGAAATATATAATAGATTTGTCACAAAATAATTTAAACAAAATATATAATTTCAAAGCATTATTTCCTTAAATTTATTATTTTTCAGCAAATTTCTACTAACAAGATGATATATTATTTTCTTAAATAATTTAAACAAAATATGTAATAGATTTGTCACTAACTAGAAATATTATAATTTCCTTTTTTAAAAAATATAATAATCAGTATAAATAATTAGCATAATGATTCAGATCATGCGATTTCAATTCTTGCAGGTGTGTTTTAATTAAGTTAATCATGATTTTTTTAAATTAATTAGAATAATAAGGTGATCGCAACGAGTATATATCCTGATTTAAAATAATTAAGGTAATTGTGATCAATATATACATATATACATATATACATATATATATACATATATATATACATATATGTATATGTATATATGTATATACATATATACATATATATACATATATACATATATGTATATATATGTATATATGTATATGTATAAGGCAATTAAAATTATTTTAAATTAATTACAATAATTACAACTAGCATATATTCTTCTTTTTTCCTACGACAATTTAATATTTTTGAACTCAATTGTTGGCTCTTCCACAAAGGTTCATCATTAATGACAAAAATATAGAAAAAATAACAAGTAAGTAAATGTTTCTTTCATTACTTTTCATTATTTCTTCCTCTCATTATTTATTTTTTAATCAAATATTTCTACTTCTCTTTTTATTTCTTCCTTTGATCACACCATGCGTATCTCATTGTTTTACTTTTTCTTACCTCATTTTTTTTTGTATTTAGCAAAGGTGAAACATTAATGGCAAAGAAGGAGAGAAATTGTGGTTAAATCATGTTATTTACTAATTTTTAAAATTATTTTTTTCTTAAAAAATATTGTTATACTAATTCCATTCCTTCATATGTAACTTTATGTCTTCTTTTTTTTCTTGGTTTTTCCTTCGTGAAGAGTTGTAATGTTTGTGACTTTTTATTTATTTCTTTGTTGATTTATTATGAATTTAATTTTTTTCTAATTTAATAGATATTTACATATTTGGACATGATCTTATTTGTTTCTTAATTATTTTTATTTTCTTCATATGTTTTTTATTCAATTTTTTGAATTATAAGTGAAGTTATGTAACGATTATCAAGTATTGGATATTTCTTTTGTGAATAAAATGTTGTAGAAGATGAAGGTGAAACTTTTGTTGATATGTGTGAAATGAAAAACAATATAGTAGATAATGAGACTTAAGCCTTCAAACAATAGATCATGTAAAAAATTAAGTTATGGTGTTTTATAACACATTATTCAAATTATTGTCATTAGTTAAATAAGTTTACTTGATGTCTTAATTTTTAAAATAACTAAGAATATTGATGTAAACAAATAGTTAAAAATAATTTCATTTAATTATATGAATAAATTATACGGTGTAATTAGTTAATAATTTTGATTTAAATTACATTTTAATCATATTATTTTATATGCAAAATATCACACACAAATTATAAATTTCATATAAATAAATTAAAAAAAATCAGTTCCTATAATTAAAAATAACAAATAATTTGTAAAAATACCAATTTTTCAACATCTATTCATTTATTCATTATATTTAATTGTATATTCAATTGAATTCAAATTACATAAGCTAATATATAAATAAAAATAATAATCTATTATAACAATTTTAATTTTCAAATCTTATATTTCATATCATTACCATATTGTTTTTTAAAAATAAATTTTATTTTATGATCTTTTAAATGATTAATAACAGAATAATTTAATAATTTATTTATCATTGAAGATTAGATTCATATCAAAATATTTCATTATAGAATTAAAACTTTCAATTTGTTTAATTTTTTTTGAAATGGTATGTGTAATAAATAATGAGTTTAATAGTTATGCACTGACAGTGTAAAGTAGTTTTACACTGTCATCCAATCACAAACTACCATTTATTGTAAGTTTGTTGACTTTTAAAATAAATACTTTAAAAGTCATATTAATGGTGATTTCTGATTAAATGACCAAAATGCCCCTAATTGACTATAAAACAAACCTAGTGTCTTTTTAGTATCCAAAAATAGTGGAAAAATTATCTAAAATATATTTTCATGTAAATAATTATTTTTTACAATTATTTTGAAGATTTCATTTTTTATTAGCAAAATTGATTTAATAAGGATTTTTGGCTTAAAATGCATTTTAACTAGCAAAAAATTATATAAAATTATTTTTAAAATTTATAAATTATCTTGGACTTGAATATTACATTTCTAAAAATTTTCATGATCATTTATAGATAATTACCACAAAAATCTAATATTTTTGTAGAATAAGAGTAATTAGAGAATTATTAACCATTTATCATTAAAATTTGAATAAATTTTTTGTTGGGCTGCACTAGGATAGCATGCCAAGTGTGCTGGAAATTGAGGGCCAAATTGTTGAGCCCAAATTAATAAAGTTAAGAAAAATAAAAATTAAAATCAAAACCTAATCTAAATTAAGTAAAGATTCTAGATTTTGTCACAATACAAGACAAACTAAATCAATTCAAAAAGAGTGATGTCCGGAAGCTAGTCCCCTTACCCAAAGACAAGTAAGTTATAAGAACAAAATGGGTATTTAGAAACAAGCTGAACGAAGTTGGTAAAGTTGTGAGAAACAAAGCTAGGCTTGTAGCACAAGGTTACTCATAATAGGAAGGTATAGACTTGACTAAAACTTCTGCACTTGTTGCTAGATTAGAATCCATTCACATTTTACTTTTATTTGATGTTCATAGTGACATGAAGCTTTATGTGGACATAAAAATCATTTTCTTGAATGGCACAATAAATGAAGAAGTTTATGCGAAACAACTTCTTGGCTTTGAGAGTGATGCTTTTCCTAAACATGTTTTTAAACTTAAAAAAGATTTATATAGACTTAAACAAGCTTGTCGAGCTTGGTATGAAAAACTAAGTTCTTTTTTGTTAGAAAATGGGTTTACAAGAGGAAAAATAGCACTACTCTATTTTGCAAAAGCCTAGACTCACACTTTATTATCATACAAATATATGTGGATGACATTATATCTGGTGGTATTAATGATTCTCTATGCAAAGACTTTTCTAAACTTATGATGACATAATTCGAGATGAGCATGATGGGAATATTAAAGTTTTTCTTGGGATTGCAAATAAAGTAGACAAGAAAAGGCATATACATACACCAAACAAAGTATGCAAAGGAATTACTTAAAAAATTCAAGTTGGAAGATGTCAAAGAAATGAGTGCTCCTATGTATCCAACTTTAGTACTTGGACTGGATGACACTTCTAAAAAGGTAGACTTAACTACATATAAAGGTATGATTGGGTCTCTCCTATATCTCATTATGTCCAAACCTGATATTATGTTTAGTGTATGTCTATGTGCTCACTTTCAATCAGATCCAAGAGAAGTACATTTAAATACTGTTAAAAGAATTTTTAGATATTTGAAAGGTACTACTAACCTTGGTCTATGCTTTAAGAAAAAAGAGGAATATAGGTAATGTCATTTCAGTGGTGGAAATTTTATCTCATGAACCAACAAAAGAAAGGAACAATAGCCCTGTTCACAGCTAAAGTAGAATACATTTCAGCATCAAGCTATTATTCACAACTCTTGCGATTAAGCATCAATTGAAAGATTTCAGCATTTACGAGAGTAAAATTCCTATCTTATGCAATAATATTGCCGTAATAAATCTTTCTAAGAATCCCATTCTACATTCTAGAGCTAAACATATAGAAATTAAACATCACTTTATAAGAGATTATGCTCAGAAAGGAATCATTGATATTTAGTTTATTCATATTGAAATTCAATTAGCAAACGTATTTTCAAAACCTCTTCTTATAGATAAACTAAAATCTTGGAATGGATTTTATAAAGGAATGATTAATCTCTATATGAATTCGTCCAAAGGACCTAACGTCTAATGGATAGTAGTGTCCATTAGTACATAGTGTCCAATGTATGAGCATCCAGTCTATGTGTTGTGTCTAACATGTGTGACTATTCATTATTTGTCTCTTATGTGCATTAACTACAAAACATCCTTTTTATGCATTCGTTGACAAATGATTTGAAATTAAATGATAAATTCCCTTTTTTGAGTCACCTCAAAACTGCCTTCACGATTACTGAAACTAGTGCAACATATCATATCATAAACCCCACATTTATTACCCATTCATCCTCTCTTCTTCAAAATTTCAAATTCGAGCCAAAAACACATTCTCAACTCCCAAACCTTCCCCTTTTTTAAAATAGAACCCAAAAATTCTCTCGGATCTCTCTTCTACTTTTGCCCTAAGGTTCACACACAACTATGGTAGATGCAAACATGAAACCCACCAATAGAGTCAAGGGCATTGACCCTGACACCTCCATTGTCAATATAGAAAACAAGTTCGATATTGATGCACTTGATGATATGGGGGTGAAGATTAAGGATAATGTCTTTCGTTGTGACATTTTGGGTTACTTCAAAATGAATGAGATTATCTACCCAAAACTTATCAAGGAGTTTTGGAGGACCGTGGATTTCCAGAAACAATGAGCAATTGGCATAGTCTTAGGAGTAGAAGTTGTTTTGGATCTAGGGAACGTAGCCTAAGCAACAGAATGCAAGCGGGCTAGAACTTGCATTCATGAAGGCTGGGAAAAGAATTTTGGTGGCATTGGTATTATGTATGTTGCTATTATGGGGCCAGATGCAAGTGGTCTTATTGAGTACAATAGGCTGACCAAAGAAGGAAAGGTTTTCCAATAGTTACTGAATAAAGGAATTTTGCATAAGGCTGGATCCAAGGACAGCATAACTGGGATCCATTACTTTGCGCTTTTTCACATGATAATAGGGTAACAATTCAACCTGCCTCATTTGGTTCTTTCGAACATTTTCAAAAATCTCAGAGGTAAAAAATGAAAGGCTTCATATTATGTACTTTGCATTGTTGAATAAAATTTTTTGGAACCACAATGTATATCAAAAGTTTTTCACCCTGAGCATTCTTGAGCAAAGAAGGATTCAAGAACTTGGAGTAGGCTGCAAGTATGTCCAACTATCCTTTGGACCTATGAACATTACTCTAATGAGAGTTGATTTGAGCTGAAACCACTTGAAAAGACTAGAAAAGGTTGTGATGTGAAGCATGTAGAAGATGTACTTAAAGAGAAAGTCTATAAAGAGGATGCTGGAGAAGAAGCTCTATTTGTAGAGCCTGTGGTTGCGTCCAGGCAAGGAGCGTCTAGGGCAATTGCAGTGTTTAAAAGGCAACTATCTTAAGGAAGATCATCCAAGCAACTACCTACTGCATCCAAAGTGACTAGATTACAAACACAACAAGTTACTGCTATTGCTGCTCAAGTGAAGCCTCCAACTGCTCTTGCTCCAACTAAAAGAAAACTCAAGTTATAAGAAGAGTTTGATGAGGATGATGATCATAAAGTGATTGGTTCTCATTTAAAGAAGCAAAAAATTGAAGATGCTACTGCAACTCAAACCACTTAGTATGAAGAACCTTCAGTTGATACTGTTGTAACAAGAAAAAGAACACCTAGAGTCAAGCACACTTATCAAAGAAGCAAGAAAAGTAAGGTTGATAAGTCTGAGTCCGAGTTTGAGTCTTAAGATAAAGTGGCAATTGTTGTTGAACCTATCATTACCATGTCCGAAATCATCCCACAATCCCCCGTCCAACCTTGTTCACCACCTTAACAAACCCTAACACAAGCCCAACCACAAACTTAAACATAAATCTAAATAGTCATCATCCATCGTGAACCACCATCCATCCCTATAGGAACACCTGTGTTGGATTCTGAGCATAATCCCATACTTGACCAAAATGGCCAACATATAACCCATACCTCTATGCCACTAAATTACCCATCCCGGTACAAACCTATGTCCACAGCCCTACCTTCTATGTTATTGCTTGGGAAACATAGCTACGTGTGCAACATTTGCACACCAGGTTTAGTTAAATTGTACCTGTTTGTGAAGCCACCTAAGAAGATTACCTATGAAGAGTGGTGCAAGCTAAAGCCTATATATGCAATTCTTTATGGATGAGAAATAGGAATCAGCTTGAATAAAGACTTTGCATATGCTAGATAAGCAAAGAATTGGACTTTGATGAAGAAAAAGAGGCCCCTGTAATTCACTGAGGGAAATAGACAGAATATGATAAACACCATTCCAACAATTGTAAGATCTGAACCCTATCCTTTGCTTGAATACAAAATTGATTATTCTCTTATGCCTCCACTTCCACACTTGGAATTTTACACGCACAAGTCGTGCAAGGAGTATGAATCACTTCCTTTTATGCAATTATTAGTCTTCTTCTAAAGAGGTTTGAAAGGAAAATGTTTGGCGAAGTCTTCTTTGATTGGAGGTTTGGTGTATACATGTCTGTGATAATCCAAAACAGAGTCCCTCTGTTAGACAAGACTCTTCAAGATCAGCAAAAAAGACCAAAGGATCCTTTTGAAAGGAAAGTGCATTTGAGGCCTACTGAATTGAAAATTTGGCTTCTAGATCCTATTAAAGCTGCCTTTTTCCTAACTTTATTTGAACAGATGTACTGCACACACATCAAGTCTTTTACTAAATGTACATTCCACCTACTCAGCACATAAAGGCCATTCGCATCCAGCCTGACCGAATTTGTCTAATACTGCCAACACTAGATGAGAACAACAACAAGAAGAAGCTGCTTAAGAAGCCCTTGTTTTTGTTACAACCCTCTAAAGTGGAGTTTCAGAAGAATGATTAGATAATTGTGGAGTGGTTTTTGAACAGAAGAATGCTACAAGACATGGATGCTGTTGATGTTAAGCATTTTTGGCATCAACACTAGTTGACGTGTGACCAATAAGAGTCCAGTAGAGGTTTATTAGAAGAAGACAAAGTAGCCTTTCCAACAACGAAGTTTGGTGAATGCATTCAACGTTCAATGTGTGTGTATCACTTTTTTGACTCCTCTACTATATTTGTCAGGCCTGTAGACACTAAGCCTTTTCTAGGTCCTGACACTTCAATTCTATATGTTATAGTTAGATGCCTAACTGATGGACGAGAAATGACAGCCCCATTTCCATGGGAAGCACTTTACAAGAGGTATATGCATCCACGACCTAGAGAGATTAAAGTTCTACCTCCTATTCTGATGTTGGAATCACCCCTTCCTACTCTAGTTGAACAGCCACTGCTAACTCCACCTCCTCCTACCACACCTGGATTGTAAGCATTAGCAAGTGTTATTCCTTTAGCTGTGTATCCCCCCCTCAACTTGTTATTGACATAGATCCATCAGTAAAAGCTTATGTTGATTCTCAACTGCAACCGATGATGGCTTTACTTAAGCATTTCCTTCACAACCAACAAGCCTCTCAACATCCCCCTCCACCACTTCCTCCCCAACCTTAAGTAGTGATAGTGATGGTATACTCACCTTTTTTGCATGATGTCAAAAGGGGGAGTATTGTTTGAGAATTTTTAAGTCTTTTATATTTTTCAGTCTCAAACATTTATGCATACATTGTCTATATCTTTGCAATGATATATATATATATATATACTCTGATAGTTGTTTTGATATATGTTTTGATTTGATATATGTTTGCATATATTCTAATAAGGATATTAGACTTAAGGGGAGTTCTCCTTAAATTTTCTTTAAAGTTTTTATGCAAACTTAAGCTTTGATGATAACTGTATGTTCTGCTTAAAATGTTAACACAACTTGTCTTATGTTGAATATTTATTAAGATCATTCAAAATTTAATAAAGTTTGTCATCATCAAAAATTAGGAAATTGTTAGAACCAAAGACGCATGAAGCCTCCCCCTCAAAGTTTTGATGATAACAAAAGTTAGTAAATTTTAGAGTTTGATGACAAGTGTGTTGCATGTACAAAAATATCACTCATTAGAAATAAAGGTATATTTCTTATCTTAGACATGTCCAAAAGTTTTCAGAAAAACTCATGTCTTATACACCAATTCAAAAATTAAGCATCCAACCTTTTTAGAAAACATGGCGTCCAATCCACATATTTGCAAACCTCATCCAATGCAAGTTTTTGAAAAAGCATTTGATAAAAGGAATTGTCCAATGCCTTTAACTTAGACCTATTACATATGATTAAGTTTCAATAAAGCTGAAGAAGTTTGTCTATCTTCGTGCATGTTGAAACTCATTCCTTATGCTTTTTGATATGCTCTAACGTTTAAATATCTTAACATTTAATAAAAAGTAGGATATTCTATTTATAAGTACATCATGTGAAAAAGTTTAGTCAACTTATCAAGGTTGTAGAACAAAAAGAGAGCACAAAAGAAGGTATGTTCAAAAAAGCAGTACTGTGAGTCAGAAAGTACCTACCTTTTCTGTACAAGACCACTCTAAGACAAGATTGTTGCATCTTCTCTCTCCAAGATTCTCGAGACACGAATCAAGTCCTAAACGTAAGGATTTTCCCATGCATTTAATGCTTCTTCAGAACGAGAACATCAAGATGAAGTCCTCTCTCTAAACAGTTATTTTTCAAGAAGCTATATATATAAATAAGACTTGAAGACAAAACGAGAGTAGAACAAGTGCTCATAACCTACATATACAAGCTTTGAAACTCTTATTGGAGACTTTTATAGTGCTTAAAAACTTTTATACTCTTTGCATTGCAAAGTTATTATTTTCTATGCTTAAACTTTCATATCTTCATATTGTGAGTTGATTCTTTATAGAATAACCTTAGTGTTGTGAAAGCTTGAAGATGCTTTGTCATAAAATAATACTTGGGTTTTAGTGATCTAGGATTGATCACATTGTAAGGCTTGAATGGGCTCTTGAAAAATACTTGTTGTAACCCGGTATTGGTTAGTGGAAATCCTTCTGGTAAGAAGGTATTAGACATAACTCAGGTTAAGTGAATCAGTATAAAATCTTTATGTGCTTTTATCCTTCCTTATCCTCACGCATTTATATCTAGACGACCTTTTATATCTCTGTTAGAATATTTGCAAAAAGGTTTCAAAAATTCACAGAAACGCACAATTCAAACCCCTTCTTGTGTTTTTCTTTCTCTTTCATATATATGTTGAATATTTATTGTAGATCAATATTTTGTTTGAAATGAAACAAAATCATGTTGCTGCGCACATCTATTATATTCGATCTATGAGATCCATGAGGAAGATAAACAAAATTGTTTTTACCCATTATTATCAATACTATTAAAAAATAAATTAATTAGTAGTTTTAATATAAGGATTGATAGGTTGTAAAAAATTAAAATTTTGGTCTAAAATAACACACATGGCTCTCGGCCATGGTTATTCCAATTAGCAAGAAAATTATTTTTATTTTATTATTATTAGTATTAATCATAAATTAATTGTATAATAAAATTAAAGTAGTGAAAAAATCAAAAATTGTCGTTTGAATTTGGTTAATGGCATTCGGCCATTCTAAATCAAATTAGGGAAAATCTTATTAATATTATTAATTATTATTTAAATTATCAATAGAATAAATTTTATAATAAAATTTGATTATATTAAGTTAAAACTAAAAACGAAATTTAGTATTTGTGGTAAGATTGGCATTTGGCCATGTTAAAATTTCTTTTAGAAGAGAAAATAATTTTTGATTGTTGGTAGAATTAAAATAAATGGATTTTAAGGAAATTTTTGGATAAGATTAAAAGTAATAAGTTTAGATTACAAGTAAAATTATAAATTTTGAGACTTAGAAGATTTATATATGTAATTCGGTTTTGAAATAGAAAAATAATTAATAGAATTTATTATAAATATTACTAATCGATAAGAAAAGAAAATTTCTAGTATTTTTGGCAAACTAATTCAATTAGTGGATTTTATAATTAAAGGTATATATTGAGATTTTCAAAATAAAATTATTTTATCAAATAGGTTAGAAAATTAGAATAAAATTTAATTATGTGTGTGTGGTGTGTGTAGTTTTTTGTTTTAAGCTTAGGGAATTCTATCAAAAGAATTAAGATTATTTTGAGCATAAATTATAATATGGCTATGTGATGGAGGAGCTGAGATATTAGTTTGAGACAATATCTTTGAAAAAGGTATTGATGATTAAGTTCCTTATTAGAGGAATCTTTGCCAGAGATTCCAAAGACATGACAAGTTGTGATGATTGACTCTGTTATATGATAAGACATATGATGAGTTGATGAGGTTATAAAGGACCACGCAGTGGGGATAAGTTCCTAAGTGAGGAAAGTTACAGTTTGGTACACTACGGGGATGAAAGATAGGGACCATTTAAGAGGTCTAAAGGATATGGTATCAAGTGGTGAGAGTCCTAATGATCAAGGTAGCACCCTAAAGCCAAGACAATTACTTAAGTAGCTTGATAGCCTTGACACCTACTCAATATCACTAGAATTGGTTGAGAGTATACCCTAGGAGCCTTGGGCTTGTATCTCAAGATGATGATGACTATATGTCAATACCTTGTGCATGGGTATATGTACTCCCAATCGCTTCCTAATATTGATGTTGTGGATATTGCTCATTAGCAGGGGTATGGATCTATACAAAGTGTCAAGAGTCTTGGGTAGACTAAGATAATTTAGAATAAATCCTAGATTACCCTTTTCTTTATTAATTAGTTGTGTTTCATCTTTGTGTGACTGAGTAGGTTAATCCTACAACCTTTTGTGAAAATGGTTTAGAAAATAAATTACCTCACTCCTTCTATTTTCTTTTTCATTATTTGTATACGTGCATGGTACTAAATTGCTACTAGCAATGTTTAAAGATGTTGGATACTGACAATAAGGATGCTGAGACTGGAAAGTATATCGAGAAGGTGACATTACACAAGAGAAGGTGACAAACATTGAGGATGACGCTACAAAAGATTCGTCGTAGCAGTGGCAAACGCTTTATGTTTTATTCTATGATAGGTATGGGCTTGTATACAGTCACTACTCTAACTTAAGACCTTTTAATGGGTAGTTAGAATATGTTTAAACATGTATATGTATAAATATGGAAATTTTTAGGTCAAATTATTATAATCATATTGATAACAGTGATGTTTGTTTCTCATTAATGTACAATATATGAATGCACGATCTGTGTTTTAAAGTGTTAATTTATATTTTCACTAAAACGTCAAAATATTAACTATGTAGTTTTAATTTTAAATTTTCAAATGCTAAATAAAATCAATTAATCGAACATGAATGCTTATAAGTGTTGAGATTAACGGTCAATGTGATTGGGTGTCACATGGACCAAATGTGAGTGATTTCCCAGGTGAATTTCAAATTTTGTTGCACCAAAATGGCATAGGTAGCTTTTTGAGCATGAAGTTTAAGAAAGATGTTCGTCAAATTAATGAAATCTTACCTTTTAATCAAGATTAGTGTGTATAATCATGCTATTAGGCCACATAAGACAAATGAAAGGTAAAATTATAATTTCTTGAGTGTTGGGACTAGTATAGGGTGTTTCTCTATTCTAGCGTTGCTCTTAGTAACACGTGCATCTGACAACACAAAATAATATTATTTTATTATAGTATTAGATCACTTCAAAAATTTATAATAGATTAATCATGATTGATCATCACTAATCATGTTAATTTTCATCAAAAATTTGACTGTCTGCTCACAAAATTTAATAGAATCTCTTACTAGTTGGTTTTGCAACACAGTCTAAATTTCAGTTGAATTAACAACTTAAACTTAACTGAAAAATCATAGAAATTATAATTAATTAAATTTTTTGATATAATTGACATTTTCACTTAATGATGAAATGAAGTTATTTAATAAAAGCAATAAAATCTAGTAGTTACAACCCACATATTTTGGCTCTTTTAAGTAGAGGTCAACTTCAACAAAGTTTGTTTGTTATCCACTTCTTCAAAATCCTATCATATTTCAAACATATGAAAAAAAATTCATTAAGTGTAAGACCTTATTTGGATAAGCTTATCTATAAGCATTTATGGGAGAAAAAAAAATAAAAAGGTAAAATGAATTGAGCTTATCTCATAAGTTGAAATCAACGTACACTTTTTTTTTTATATACAAGATCTTTCATTTAACTTTTCTAAAAACTGAGATGCATAAGTTGATTTTAATTTATGGGAGAAGTTCAATTCATTTTACCTTCTTATTTTCTTCTCTCATAAGTTCTTATGAAGAAATTTATCCAAACAAGGCCTAATACCTGTTAGTTAAATTGAAAGAGAAACATATATAAGGCAAAGAATGTGTTACGAAAAACATAAATTTATTTTTTTATTTGTTCATTTTTCAAATTTTGGGTTAGTTGGCTGCATGGCTTGACTCACCATAGGCCAGCCCATGTTAGGCAAATAAATTTTTGAATTGAGCTGCATTGAGAAAAAATAATTTCAAGCCTAAATTATATTAGCTCATTCTATGTTTGGTATCAAGCTAATTAGCCCAACGATTCATGCTCAGCCCATTTTGACATGCCTAGCACTATATTTACTATAACAAGTTTCCTTTAATCTTCATCACATTCTAACGATATTTGTGTTAAACTAATATAACATAATCCAACATTATATCTCTTTCATAAAGATTTTATGTCTTTTGGTACATTTTAACTTAAATAGAAACTTCAACATTTAAATGGACAATACCTTCTTAATGTAAAAGTAGATGATATTCTCAATATCTCATATAATACTTTATGATTGAATTTCCACTTTTTAAAAAATTATCTATTATCATTTCATTTTGCATTATAAATACATATTGGAAACTCAATTTTAAACAAGACATTAAAAAAAGGACAAAACTAACATACAGTTTTATAGGTGCTTTTGTGTTGTTTTCTCGTTAGAATTGGAGTTTTACCTTGGTAATTTGTGTAACACCTTCATTCTAGTACCATATTTTTTTGTTAATATCTGTTAAATTATATTTGATAAATCGAAAAATTAAGAAATTAACAATTAATCTTAATTTCTCTACACTGAGAGCTGACATAAGGAAAAGATCTAAATGACTGTAAATTATCATTTTGAACTTAGAAACATGTTATATATATTAAAATATTATTTTGGAAATTTTCTAAGATTTTTGTGAAAAATGACCAAACTATCATTTATTGTTTGTTAAAACTATAGCCAGTACAAGCTTAACATATAGGAGAGACAAAATGAACATTCTTAGTTCATTTTTGGGTTGTATACTTAATTTTATAATTTTCATAAAAATTTCATAAAAATTTTGAAAATTTCTAAATTAAAATAATTTTTTATGAATTTTTTACTCAAAAATACCAAATAAATACTTAAAAATCCAAATTAAATTATTAAAAATTAATTTTAAATTTTGGAAATTATTTTTAACCGATAATTAAAGTGCTCACAAAGTTTCAAAGAAAAATTCATTCCATTGCTATAAAAATCAAATTACCAAAGTTTAAGATGCTTTTATCGAAACTAATCAATTCGTCTGTGGAGAAAACAAAACGCAGAGATTTAAGAGAGTGGAGACTTGGGGCATGTCTAGCACCACTCTGTAGACCTCCTCCTCTAATTTCTCCCATGTCATAAAAATAAAAATCTAAAAAGAAAAAGAAAAAAATGGGTTTACTTTTTTGCCCCCCTTTTTGACAACCTATCTCCCTCTATAAAAGGCCATTTGGGTCAACTTTCCCCATTGTTTCTACTCCCTCTTCTAGCTGAACCACCCTCTCCCTCCTCTAGCTTCATTTCAAAAAATCTTAAACACCCAAATCCTTTATTTCTCTCCTCCTTCAACCTTTCTTCAAGGCCACTACCACCACCACCAACAAGGAAGCTCCAAGCACTCCTTTTTCCTCCTCTTCTCCAATGTTCACGTGAGGTATATGGGGGGTAGTGGGGTGTTCTTAAATTATTTACTTTCATGTAGATGAATTTTTAGGGTGGGTTTGGCCCCTACACCCTTAGCTTTCTTTGCTTTTATACTATCTCTTTTTGAAGTTCCTTCTTCTTGTTGTTACCATTTATTTGTTTTGTTTTTTTTTTTTATCTTGCTGCCCTAATCTGTTCCATGGTTTGGAAGTACTTGTTTAATTTTGTTATTAAGTTTAAAATGATGATTTATGTTGGCTACTTACCATAAAATATCAAAAGCTTGATTTCAAACCCTAAAACTATTGTTAAGATCTAAAAATGGTAACTTTTAAGAAGTTGAAAAGAAGGATCTCTTTGAACCTTGGACCTCTTTGAACCCTTGATTAAGTCCTTTCAAAGGGGACTTAAAAGATATTCACTTTCTTAAGACAAGTTTGAAGCATTACCCACCAACAAAGGACCCTAAAACAACAAAAACTTGAAAGGACTCTTAAAGTTGAACCCAGGTTTAGCTGACCCCAAGTGTTGGCATTTTGTTCCCTCCAATAAGTCACGGTTTTGGTGAAGGGTGAAAATGATTATATTTAGCTTTTGATGTACTTAATAACCCCACAAATTTTTTTTGGCCATTTAAGTTTCATAACTTGGTGAAGAGAGTGATTTTTATGAAGAGGTACTTGAGTTCCAACAAGCTATTTTCGAATCCTGTTTGAAAACTAGTCACTATTTTTGTAATATTTCGAGCTACACTCAATATTTTAAGTTTTTTTTGTTGAAAACTAGGCAGAATTTTCTTCGAAATGGGCACAATAAGCGTTTGAAAAAGTTGAGAAATGACAAAGTTATACTTTTAAAAAGTTGAACCTGTTTTTCTAAAAATGGTAACTGGCAGTTTGCACGAAAAACTGATTTTCAAAAGTTCTATTAGGTTTTAACCAAGACTAATAGAAAGAATAAAAAGTAGATTCACTAAGCTTTTCAGGGATATATAGTTTGCCTATATTCATCTTTGTTTACTATTTTTAATAAATTTTTGAATCCAGAGGTGATACACTTTTCTAACAAGTAATGACTTTTTACAACTGAAAACTTTGAAAAATCACTATAAATTGTACAGACCTTGGTTTTTGGAGTTCTTAGACTTTTTGAAAAGGATTTTTAATGTACTCTCTGAAACAAAATGGGCTTGGTTGCTGAAAGTTCGAGATAAGACGCAAAAATAACAAAAGAGAGCTACTGATCCTCTAGTAGGGTCTTTTGACCTTCAGTTTTGTTATTTTCATATCTATTTTTGTAGATTTTTGTTTGAGATGATCTTTGATGATTTAGAAACTAGAAAGAAATATACTTCCAACAATCTATGGATCATATTAAAAAAGTTGTTTGCCAATCCAAATTGAAATTTAAAACCGAGGCATAAACTTGCTGTCTTTGGAAGTTTGTTCTAAGCTAGAATAAATGGCATTTTTCTAGTTTGCAAAATCCCATTTTCTTTAATTCTTAAAATTAAACGGTGAACCCTATTAGTAAAAGTTAAACATATTTTTCCTTAAAAACATATGATATTATATTTTATCCAATTAAAAAGAGTCCTCATAAATTATTTTAAAGGGCTTATTTTCTTGGTTCAAGGTACAAATAACTTAGTCTAACTAAATTCTTTTTGAACCATGACTAACAACCAAAGTTAAATTAATAAAATAAATTAATGATGCCATTAGGACCTTAGGCAATTCAATCCTTAAAATGTATGGTGAATCACAGACTAAATTTTAATTAACTAGTTGAACTCTATATTAAGCACCTAAGTTTCTATTCAAGTTGAAGATTTAAATGATCAATTCTAAATTATTACTAGTTAATTTAGGACTTCCCCTAGGTGAGTTTAATCCTTAAATTAGGTGCTTAAAGTGATTAAGACAAACTAATATTTGATGAATAGATTACTAAATTCCCATTTATTCTCTTGATTGCTTAAAATTATACTTAGCTTTTACCCCCCATATGTTATACTGTGATAAAACTCGACCTCTGCATTAGGAGGGAGAGATATTAAATAGAGATTATACTGGTACTCAGATGTACTAAGATTAGGAAACCCTTTGTCTGAATTATGAGTGTTAAGGACAATGATTAGTAAATAAAGTACAAGTGATGTGAGGGACATGTAATGACGTGACACCCTACATGGGAAGTTACAGTTGGTATACTAAGGAATAAAAGGCAAGGACCCATTTGCGGAGGTCTTGAGGGTAAGGTGTCGAGCGGTAAAGGTCCTAATGACCAAGGTAGTGCTCTTGAGTCGGGATATTTTCTTAACCAAGCTTGATAACCCCGACAACTACTCAGTATTCCAGGATCGGTGCGAGAGTATACCACTGAGCGGATGATGAATGTCTTGGGCAGTTGTTCTATTCCTCGATGATGATGAGGATTGTACAATGATTGATGATATTGAGAGAGGTATATGCACTCCTAATCACTTCTCGGTTCTACTAAGAGCTATTATTGTAATGCCCAGCCGCTTGCAGGATCTGTGACTGTCCCCACAAACCAACACAAGACTTTTCAGCGTGCTTTGTCCTCACTCACACGCTTCCCGAGAAACTTCCCAATAGGTCACCCATCCCTAAATTGCTCCAAGTCAAGCACGCTTAACTATGGAGTTCTTAAGTGATGGGCTACCGAAAAGTAGATGCATCTTGTTGGTATAGGTAGCACTTGTTAATTCCTTTAAGCTATCCTCAACTGTGCAGTCCCATACCCGCACAGCCTCTGGATCCCTCTCATTCGGGTGTGTATTCGATTCATTCATATACCCCTCCCGCTGAAAGCCTGCCAGGAGTCGCTCATTGTCCGTGCCTCATCTCTTTTGCACCGGCGATCACTCCCCGCCCTCGTCAGCGCCCGAGATGTTACATGCCCACCAGCTTCCGCTTGGTTCGTCCTCGAACCACACCGTACTGGGAGAGAGGCCCTGCTCTGATACCACTTTGTTACGCCCGGCCGCTTGCAGGATCTGTGACTGTCCCCATAAACCAACATAAGACTTTTCAGCGTGCTTTGTCCTCACTCACACGCTTCCCAAGAAACTTCCCAGTAGGTCACCCATCCCTAAATTGCTCCAAGTCAAGCACGCTTAACTATGGAGTTCTTAAGTGATGGGCTACCGAAAAGTAGATGCATCTTGTTGGTATAGGTAGCACTTATTAATTCCTTTAAGCTATCCTCAACTGTACAGTCCCATACCCGCACAGCCTCTGGATCCCTCTCGTTCGGGTGTGTATTCGATTCATTCATATACCCCTCCCGCTGGAAGCCTGCCAGGAGCCGCTCATTGTCCGTGCTTCATCTCTTTTGCACCGGCGATCACTCCCCGCCCTCGTCAGTGCCCGGGATGTTACAATTATCAATGGGAAGTCTGGATCCATATAGTGTCAATGGTAGTTGCTATAACTTAGACAAAACCTATGTTCCCCTTTTCTCTATTGTCAACTGTGTTTTATCTGTGTGTGATGGTAGGATGCCCTGCCATCTACGTGAAAGTGATTTTAAGAACAAAATCACCTCACTTCTCTACTTATCTTCTTGATGCATGACTATTTGTGATTGATATGTGAAGATGGTTGCGTTCCCGGTTCTGCTCAACATGCACATTGATTACGATGATGCAGGAATATGGTTCTATGATAAGGCAACTGATTACTTGACCTACCGAGGCCTCGTTAGGATCACCTTCTCATCCTTCATTCGGGGAGTGCATGTGCCTCCTATGTCATGGACCTTTTTGATTTTTGTCTCCTTTTCACCACTGCCCAACTTTAAGTATGCTCTTTTTGCCCCACTGACGCCACCAAAGGATCCTACCATGCCATTTATAGGCCCCTTTGTAGCTTTTGCACTACCCGTTGAGCAGCCATTCATGGATCTGCCCTGTAACATCCCCACTTTAACTTACTCGTTTGTTTTTCTAATTATTCTATGATTAACTGTGAAAAATCAAATGGGAATCTCAAGAGTATGATTCTCATGGTTATATTCATATTAGCAAGTTCTATCTAGTTTAGATTTTTATTTTATTTTATTGGGTTAAGGCCTGAAAATGATAAAACAACTGGTTTGTCACTAAAAATATGCTTAAAGGGATAAAATAGTAAAAAAATTAGCTAGAGAAGTTTAAAAATTATTTTTAAACCATATTTATATTCAAAATAATTAATAATAATTTTAGAAAGTTTTGGAAATTTTTCTGAGATAGTTTTTGTGAAATGACCGATATACCCTTAGGTGACTGTGAAAGTCAACAAGAGACTTTTTAACCTCAAAAAATTTTGAAAAATTTATATTAAGTATGTTTTAATTATGCCAATATTATTTTAAGGGAAAAATAGTGAAAAATATGAAAAATATATTTATTTGGCAAAATTGGATTTACTGGCTTAATAAATGTCTTTTTTAGTGAAAAAATTTATTATAAATAATATATACATGAGAAAAATCTGAAAAAATTTTCTAAGGCTCAAAAAATATACACTTGAAAACGTGGTATGGCTAGATTTGCCAAAATTCCTATCTAATTTTGTTGCAATAAATTAATATTTAATTATTTTTAATATCTAATAATTATATAAAATAATTTTTTTGGATTTTTTTGACCTTTGACTGGTCTAGGACGTTGCCTCTCAGCCCACATTGGAAAAGTACACATAAAAGTGTTATTCTATTGTTTTTGATTCAAAAATTAAATCTAAAATACCTACTTTTTGTCTTATAAATAGAACCCCTTCAACCACTATACTATTGCTCCATTTCGTTCACAAAGCAAAGCTCTCTTTCTCTGCCTTCCAGCTGCTGGAAATGTGAATCCTTCCCTCCCCAAGCTCTTGAAAATTTTTTCCCCACCATTAAAAGCTTTCCACTAAGTTTTAGGGTCCTAAACCTCTAAGCCACCACTCCTCTTATAATCTTCCACCAACAAACCTGATTTAGAGGTAAGGGGGAGTGAGGTTTAGCCTCTAAATTTGTTTCTTAATGGGTGTGTGTGTGTGGGTTATCCCTTAAACCCAATTAGCTTACTAATCCTACTACTACTACTATCTAATAATTTATATTCTTGTTCATTTAAATTCTTGCTTTATTATGTTATTTACTTTGATGTCCATTTATTTTCTTGCCTTGTTATTATTTCCATTATGTTGCCATTTATTTTTATTTTGTGCTCTATTTATATTTTTGCCCATTTACCTTATGTCAATTACTTTATTGTTTAATTTTTTTGCTATTTAAATTCTTGCCCTTTAAATTCTTGCTTACTTATTGCAATTTATATTTTGCCTATTTAAATTTTTGTCATTTACCTTATTGTTGTCTTAAAATTGTTATGTCTATTCTATTGTTATTTACTTAAGCTTTATTTTACTGTCATCTTAATTATTGTTATTTATTTTTATGGTAATTTTATTTTTATTGTTGGTATCATATGATAACTTAATATCCTATTATAAATAACCATCAATGAGCCTATTTTTATGCAAGCTAGCTATTTTCTTAAAAACCAATTTAAAGCCTTAATTAAGATCACTTAGAGTAATAAATTTTGGAACCCATTTTTCTCTTAGGGGCTCTTGGCCATTTCATAAAGAAAAGAATAAGAAATTTTTTTAATGTCAATTAACCTATTAGAATAAGTAAGATGGTTGAAAAATAATAATAACTTATAAAATCAATTTTGGACTACATAGAGAATGGATTCAATTTCTAGAAAGTAAATAAATAATGTGGGCTTTTTCTAAAAAGGCCATTTGGCTCATTAAAAATGAAGTGAGAAGAAAATGCTTTTAAAAATCATCTATACAAAGTTTACATTTTTATAATGTAGTACAAATCTAAGTGACAAGGTAAAAATTATCTTTTGTATACTAGATGGGCTCACGGCCCTTTTAAAAAAGGTAAAGAAGAAAATGAATTTCCTTTATTAAAATTAAGCATTTTTGATAATTCTTGAATTGGTTCAAATTGGTAAAAATAAATCTTAGAAAAAGTTGAAGAAAATGTTTTCTTGAAAAAGCAAGTTCTACTAAATCTTGTGGACTACTATAAGAAATAAAGTTTTGTCAAAATTAACTAAATGAACTTTAGGCCCAGACTAGGAAAAGTTTTTAGAAATAAAGGCCTTATTGGACAAATTTTTAATTTGTTACCATTCAACTATTATTTTGAACAAATTATGGCTAGTATGGAAATAAATAGATAATCTTGTTCAAATAAAGTTAACAAATGCTTTGGTAAAAGGCATGCAATTACATGATTTTCTTCAAAAGAGTTAGAAGTTTTGGTTTTGTAAGATGAACACCCCAAATTTTAGTAATAGAAAATAACTAGAGAGAAACTCTAAGTATGTTCTGTGGTTGCAGCATAGTCTGACCTTCCACATCAGAAAAGAACTTCTCTTTAAATTTATTACTATGTCCTAGTCATAATTGTAGACAAAAGGTTTTTCCTTTAAAATAGTCTAATTTGAAAAGTTAGAAAAGGATAAGGATAAATCAAAGTAATTAAAATAAGAACCATAATAAATGCATAAATGTATGAGAATGAATATGCATGTCACTTTGATTATTGATATTTCCTTCCTTGTGATGTTCATATTGGATTATTTCTAAGTTCTATGAAAATGTGATGGATGAATGAAATCTCTGTAATGAGTAGCTTTGCAACTCTACTGGATTATCCAGAGAGTATGCCTTGAAACTGAGAAAACAAAGTCATAGGAAAACCCCGATTGAGTTAGGACCATGCTGAGAAGCATGGGTGCCTGTGTTTGGGAAGTCATAGTTTGGTACACTGTAGGATGAAAGACAGGAACCATTGTTCAAGTCTTGAGGGTAAAGGTGCTGAGTTGTGAACATCCCAATGGTTAAGTTAGCACCTTGAGCTGGGGTAAATCACGTAAATCGACTTGGTAACCCTGACGTCTGCTCAGCATCACCATGATTGGTGTAGTGTATATCCCTGATGGGCGTGTGGCCCTTTCCTCGAGGATGATGATTACGACATGGATGTCTGTACCTTGTGAGGGATTATACGAACTCCCAATCGCTTCCCAGTGATTCTTGATGGTTGAAGTAAATCATCAGAGATGGGTATGGATCTATACGTTTGGTAAAGGTTGAGATTGAGTCGTAATAACGTAGGTCAGACTTTAGGATTTCCCCTGATTGCTTGTTTAAATTGTTGTTTGTAGTCTATTAAGAAACAAATGAGACTTTTATAAAAACCTCACTCCTTTCTTATTTGTTTCTTTTCATATACAATCATGGTACAAGTAGATGGACTCTGAGGACTGGCAATGACGACTACTCTACGTATGACTTTTGTAGATTTTATAGGATGGGCTAGCCTAGTATAGACCTATACTACTCTAACATAGGTTATTTTGTTGTACAGCTACGGGCGAGTATTTAGGATGTACTTTTGTTGTATTTGCTGATGTATTTCTTATTATGTACTCTGATTTTGTACGTAAGACTTGACATCTATTTCACAAATCATGGTTCTTTATATAATGTCTCTTGGAATTACTAAACGTTTGCAAAAAATAAGTACGTATTATTTTTAAATCAAGTCGATGTTCTAACAAACGAATTAAGAAATAATAAAATAAAATGAATGTATGTGTTATTATAGTGGGTGTTACATGCCCCCGTTGCACAACCCATGCTTGAAGAGCTTAAGGGATCCCTTATGGAGGTCGTTTTAGCTGAGTCATCTATAAACTCTCCGATGGTGGAGTATCAGGTAGGTATGGCCAACGGTTGGCACTCATCACCTTCATCAGCTCCACCTGCTACTGGGTCCCCTCCGGGGTTACCCAATGGACAGGCTCATTATTCAGAATTAGGCGACTCCAAGGTGACTTGGACTGATGAGGAGTGATAATAGGGGTTAGGTTTCTTTTGTATACAAGGACTAGGAGTAAATGTATAGACACTGCTCTGATTTAGGATATTTTGTATGTATATAGTTGGGATGGTCAGTGTCTTTTTATGTACTTTTTTGATTTCCCTGTACTTATGACTTCAGATGTATTTTAGTTCGGACTCTATTGTATTTAACTTAGATGTATTCAGAAACCTATGTACTCAGTTCTAACTTATGATGATATGATATTACTTATTTTCTTATCTTTTACTTCTATTTCCAAATTCTGTTTTACTTACAATTTATCTACTTTAAAGAGTTTTGTCTAATGATCGCACATAATATGAAATGCACGCAAAAAATTTCATCATATTTTTGCTAACCCAAAATTAAAATAACTAATTAAGTAATTAATTAAACATAGATTATGTTTAATATGTACAAGTGTCACATTTAGTGGTATCAGAGCAATTCCTTTTTGTTAAGTTCTTTCATCATCTGTTAGAAAGCAGAAAAGCGAGATAAAATCTTTGCTTTTTTATCCTTTGTTGAGAAACATAACTATAAGATAAGTTTAGTTACGAATGAAGGCAACCATGGATGCCCAAAGTAACTCGCAACGAAAGGATAACAAAGAGGGGTCTACGCACTTGAACTTTGCTAAAAGAATAGATTTATTGTTGGATGCTGAGATTAGTAGAAGTAGATAGTGCATGTTTAGGTAGAATCTAGCTAGGAAAGACTTGGTATTTATAAGTATCCATTGTGACCCACCTTTCTTTCCTAGAAGTCTATCTGACGTACTATTTTATGGATTCTTTTACTCACCTAACCCATAATCTTATTCAAAGGAGAATTATTAAGGAATCTTTTTTTTTTTTAGGCAATGGTTGGAAGACCTCAACAAGACACTCAACAATTGTTGGAGAAGATGGCTACCGTCCTCAAAAATATGAATCAAGGAAAGGAAGGTGAATCCGTACAATATAGAGGCCTTACGACATTCCGTAAGAACAATCCACCTACATTTTAAGGCAAATTTGACCTTGATAGCGCTTGGAATTGGATTACTGAGATCAAGAAGATTTTCACTGCCATGGTGTACATTGATGCACACAAGGTGGTGTATGCTACCTTTATGCTATACGAAAAAGCTGAACATTGATGGAGGTATACCTGACAACAAGAAGAAGCCAAAGGAAGGATCATCACCTTGGAAGTATTTCGTTAGAAATTTCTAGACAAATATTTTCTAGAGGACTTAAGGTGGAAGAAGGAGGTTGAGTTCCTCAATCTCAAGCAAGGGTACATGACAGTCGGAGAATATGCTGCCAAATTTGACAAGTTGTCAAAGTACTATCCTACTTTTAGGAAGGCGTGGATGAAAGATCTCAATGCTCTAAGTTCAAGAGTAGACTAAGACCTGACATCAAACAGGCAATGGGTTATCTTGAAATAGCTTGATTTCCTACCCTGGTGAATCGTTGTAGAATCTACAAAGATGACATGAAAGTAAGACAGGCCCAATGGAAGAGCAGAGGACCCCAGAGGAATTAGAAAAGGAATTTTCCTGAAAGGAAAAAGCCTTATCATGCTCCATCAAGATTGGCTAGTGGTTCATTTGGCCAAAGGACTGCCCCTGTTCCTGTAGGGAGTTCTAATGCTCCTATTCCCTACTTTCATTGTGGAGGACCCTACTATTAGAGGGACTGCAACAGGCCAACTGTCACTTGCTTCAATTGTGGAAAGGCAAGCCACTGAGCAACGCATGCACCAAGCCCAAGAAGGAGGGAGGCAATGGAAACAGTGGAAAGGCCCCAACAAAAAGACCTCAGACCACTGGGAGAGTCTTCACCATGAGTGAAAGGGAAGTGGTGACATCTGACGACCTTATTCGGGGTAAGTGTGTCATAAATGATAGTTTCTTGAATGTGCTATATGACTCAGGTGCAACTCACTCATTTATTTCCAATGATTGTGTGAAGTATTTGAATTTACCTGTTTTAAAATTGCCTTATGATTTGGTTGTCTCTACCCCCACAAACATTCCTGTTATTACTTCTCGTGCTTGTTTAGATTGTTCTGTTACCATAGAAGGTAAAGCTTTTCTTGTGAATTTAATCTGCTTACACTTGACTAGACTTAGTGTTAGGAATAGGCTGGTTATCTTCCAATCATGTCCTTCTTAACTGCTATGAAAAAGCCCTAGTATTTAGATCAAAGCTTGATAGCTCTGAGGGATTTGATATGGTGACTTCCAATCACTTCGATGCTCTTAAAAATAAGAAAGCTCAGGTTTATGTGATCATATCTTCTCTCAAAACCAAGGGAGATTTAAGTATTAACTCTCTACTTATAGTCTGTGATTTTCCTGATGTATTTCTTGAAGATATTCCAAGTTTGCCTCCTGAGAGAGAGAGATAGAATTTACCATAGACTTAATGTTAGAATCTGGGCCTACATTCATAGCACCCTATAGGATGTCCTCATTAGAGTTGGCAGAATTAAAGAAGCAAGTAGAAGAGCTCTTAGAAAAGTAGCTCATCAAACCAAGTGTTTCCTCTTGGGGTGTCATGGTGTTATTGGTGAAGAAAAAGGATGGAAGCATGAGATTATGCGTTGATTATTGCCAACTCAACAAGATCACTATCAAGAATAGGTATCCACTACCTAGAATAGATGATCTCATAGACCAGTTGAGAGGAGCCACCAGTATTTTCAAAGATTAACTTGAAATCTGGTTAACACCAGATTAGGATCAAGGCTAAGGATATACCAAAAACAACTTTCAGGACAAGGTATTGACATTGTGAGTATTTGGTAATGCCTTTCGATGTGACTAATGCCTTTGCAATCTTTATGGACTTGAAATCTAGTTAACACCAAATTAAGGTCAAGGCTAAGGATATACCAAAAACAGCTTTCAAGATAAGGCATGGACATTACGAGTATTTTTAAAGATTGACTTGAAATTTGGTTAACACCAGATTAGGGTCAAGGCTAAGGATATACCAAAAATAGCTTTCAGGACAAGGTATAGACATTACGAGTATTTGGTAAAGCCTTTCGATGTGACTAATGCTCATGTAATCTTTATGGACTACATGAACTAGATATTCCATAAATATTTGGACAAATTCGTGGTAGTCTTCATAGACAATATTCTAGTTTATTCCAGAAATCACTAAGAGTATGAGGAACACTTAAGGATAGTGTTACAGATATTGAGGGAAAGGTAGTTGTGCGCCAAGTTCTCGAAGTGCGAGTTCTGGTTAAAACAAGTTAGTTTCTTGGGTCATGTAATCTTGTAAGGAGGAATTGCAGTAGATCCCTCAAAGGTAAAAGCAGTGTTGCGTTGGAAACAACCCAAGATGATCACTAAGATACAAAGTTTTTTAGGATTAACAAGCTACTATCGAAAATTTATTGAAGGATTTTTAAAGATAGCTTTGCCTCTAACTAAGTTAACTCGAAAATGACAACCCTTTGTGTGGGTAGAAAGTTACGAGAAAGGCTTCCAAGAGTTGAAGAAGAGATTAACTATAGCACTTGTGCTAATCTTGCCTGATCCTACTGAGAAGTTTGAAGTTTTTTATGATGCATCCGGACAAGGATTAGGATGTGTATTGATGCAAGAAGGGAAGGTGGCAGCTTATGCTTCGAGGCAATTAACTATCCAACGCATGACTTTGAATTAGCTGTAGTGGTATTTGCCTTAAAGACTTGGAGGCACTACCTTTATGGTGCCAGGTTTGAAATGTTTAGCGACCACAAAAGCCTAAAGTAATTATTTGATGAAAAAGAGTTGAACATGAAGCAACGAAGGTGGATGGAATTTTTAAAGGATTAAGACTTTGAATTGCATTACCACCTTGGTAAGGCAAATGTCGTGGCTGACGCTTTGAGTCAAAAGTCCCTACATGCTTCAATGATGATGGTGAAAAAGATGGAACTGATGGAAAAATTCAAAGACTTGAGACTAACTATAGAGGTGAAGCCAAGGAGTATTTGTTTTGGGATGCTTTAGGTATCTAGTGAATTCCTGGAATAGATTCAAAAAGCCTAGGACACTAATCAATATCTCTAAGAAAGGTTGAAGTAAGGACTGAAGGTAAAGAATCAAAAATCGATTAGGATCTAAATGGAGTCATCAGACTCTAGGGAAGGATCTACATACCAAAAGATGGAGAATGGAGGAAGATGATTTTGAAAGAGGCTCACAAGAGTAATTAAGTATTCATCTGCGTTCCACCAAGATGTACCAAGATCTAAAGAAGTTATTTTGGTGGCTTGGAATATAGAAGGCTATCGCAGAATTCGTTGCATCTTACTTAGTCTGTCAAAAGGCTAGGATGGAACATCAAAAGCCTTTAGGAGAGTTACAGCCTTTGAACATCCCTAAATAGAAATAGGGTAGCATATCAATGGATTTCGTAACTATTTTCCCTAAGACACCTTTGGGTCATGATGCTATATGGGTAATAGTGGATAGACTAACAAAGTTTGCTCATTTCCTACCCATTAATGTCAAATATTCCCTAGAAAAGCTTACATAATTATACATTAGAGAAATTATTAAGCTGCATGGAGTACCTTC
This sequence comes from Spatholobus suberectus, assembly GCA_004329165.1. Lineage (NCBI taxonomy): Eukaryota > Viridiplantae > Streptophyta > Magnoliopsida > Fabales > Fabaceae > Spatholobus > Spatholobus suberectus. The sequence continues at coordinate 54,055,260 of CM014735.1, forward strand.
TAGCATAGTCTTTGATAGGGATTCCTGTTTTACTTCTAGGTTTTGGGAAAGCCTACAATAAGCCTTAAGAACCAAATTAAGACTTAGCTCAGCTTATCACCCCCAAACTGATGGACAGTTCAAAAGGACTATCCAATACTTAAAAGATTTGCTTAGAGCCTGTGTCTTAGAATGGAAGGGTAGTTGGGATCAATCTTACCACTGATTAAATTTATCTACAATAATAGTTTCCATTCCAACATTGGGATGGCTTCCTACAAAGCTCTGTATAGAAGAAAGTGTAAGACTCTGATTTGTTGGTATGAAGCTGGAGAATCCCTAATTGTTGGGCCTGAGATGTTGCAAGAAACCATAGAAAAGGTTAAGATGATTCAAAAAAAGATGAACATATCTCAGGATAGGCAGAAGAGTTACTATGATAAAAGAATAAAACCCTTTGAGTTTCAAGAAGGGGATTATGTGTTCCTGAAAGTTACACCTGTAACCAGGGTTGGCAGAACCCTTAAGTCTCGAAAACTTTTCCTTAAATTCATTGGACCTTACCAAATCCTCAGAAAGATTGGTCCTGTTGCATACCAGATAGCCTTACCACTTGATCTTTCTAACCTCTATAATGCTTTACATGTTTCCCAACTTCGGAAGTATATTTCTGATCCTTCGTATGTTATTGAACCTGATATAGTACAAATAAAGGAAAACCTTACTTATGACGTATCCTTGATAAGGATAGAGGACCGAAGGATGAAGCAACTTTGAGGTAAGGAAATACCTCTAGTAAAGGTTGTGTGGAGTCAGAATGATGATGGTGATGCTACCTAGGAGTTGGAAAGTAAAATGTAAGAGTAGTATCCTCATTTGTTTCTTGGTAAATGAATTTTGGGGATGAAATTCCTAAAAGAAGGGAAGAGTTGTAACACCCTCATACTAGTACAATATTTTTTTTCTTAATATTTGTGAAATTGTCTCTGATAAACTAAGAAATAAAGAAATTAGCAATTAATCTTAATTTCTCTACATTGAGGGCTAACTTGAGGAAAAGGTATAAATGACTGTAAATTGTCATTTTGAGTTTAGAAACATGTTATATGTATTAAAATATAATTCTGGAAATTTTATGAAAATTTTCTGAAATTCCTGTGAAAAATGACCAGACTGCCCTACATTATCTACTAAAACTATAGCTAGCATAGGTTTAACATATAGGAAGACAAAATAAACATTCTTAGTTCATTTTTGGGTTGGATACTTAATTTTATAATTTTCACAAAACCTTTGGAATTTTCTAAGTTAAAATGAAATTTCTATAAATTTTTAACTCAAAAATACCAAATAAATACTTAAAATTTGAATTAAATAATTAAAAATTAATTTTAAATTTTGGAAATTATTTTTAATCAATAATTAAGGTGCTCAAAAATTTTCAAAGAAAAATTCATTCAATTGCTATAAAAATCAAATTACCAAAATTTAAGACGCTTTTATTGGAACCGGTCGATTCATCTATAAAGAAAATGAAACACAGAGACTTGGGAGAGTAGAGACCTAGGGCACATCTAGCACCACTCTGTAGACCTCCTCCCTCTAATTTCTCACATGTCATAAAATGAAAAATCTAAAAAAAAGAAGAAGGAAAAAGTGTGTTTACTTTTTTGCCCCCTTTTTTAACAACCTATCTCCCTCTATAAAAGGCTAGCATTTGGGTCATCTTTCTCTATTGTTTCTGCTCCTTCTCCTAACTAAACCTCCCTCTCCTTTCTTTAGCTTCATTTTAAAAAAATTTAAACACTCATATCCTCCATTCCTCTCCTCCTTCAACCCTCCTTCAAGGCCACCACCACCACCACCACCAACAAGGAAGCTTCAAGCACTCATCTTTCCTCCTTTTCTCCAAAGTTCATGTGAGGTATATGGGGGGGGGGGGGGGGAGTAGGGTATTCTTAAATTATTTACTTTCATCTAGATAGATTTTTGGGGTGGGTTTAGCCCCTAAACCCTTAGCTTTCTTTGTTTTCCTACTATTTCTTCTTGAAGTTCCTTCTTCTTGTTGTTGTTACCATTTATTTGTGTTGTTTCTTTTTTTTTTATCTTTCTGCCCTAATCTGTTTTATGGCTTGAAAATACTTGTTTAATGTTGATATTAACTTCAAAAGATGGTTTATGTTGGTTACTCACCATAAAATATCAAAAGCTTGATTTCAAACCCTGAAACTATGGTTAAGATCTAAAAATGGTAAATTTTAAGAAGCTGAAAAAGAAGGATTTCTTTGAACCTTGGACCTCTTTGAACCCTTGATTAAGTCCTTCCAAAGGGGATCAAAAGATAGTCGCTTTCTTAAGACAAGTTTGAAGTATTACCCACCAACAAAGGACCCTAGAACAATAAAAACTTGAAAGAACTCTTAAAACTGAACCCAAGCTCAACTGACCCCAAGTATTGGCATTTTTTTCTCCCCAATAAGTCATGGTTTGGCGAAGGGTGAAGATGATTATTTTAGCTTTTGATGTACCTAATAACCCCAAAATTTTGTTTCTTCCATTTAAAGTTCATAACTTGGTGAAAAGAGTGGTTTTTATGAAGAGGTACTTGAGTTATAGCAAACTATTTTCAAATCCTATCTAAACACTAGTCATTGTTTTTGTAATGTTTCAAGCTAGAGTTAATATTTTTAAGCGATTTTTTTTGTTAAAAATTAGACAAAATTCTCTTCGAAATGGGTAGAAGAAGTATTTGAAAAAGTTGACAAACAATGAAGCTACACTTTTTAAAAGTTGAAGTTGCTTTTTTGAAAATAGTAACTGGTAATGTGTACAAAAAAGTGATTTCCAAAAGTTATATTAGGTGTTAACCGAGACTACTAGAATGATTAGAAAGTAGATTCACTAAGATTTTAAGGGATATAGTTTGCCTATATTCATCTTCGTTTACTATTTTTAATAAATTTTTGAATCTGAAGGTGATGTGCTTTTTTGTTGGGTAATGACTTTTTATAAATAAAATCTTTGAAAAATCACTATAAATTGTATGGACCTTGGTTTTTGGAGTTCTTGGACTTTTTAGAAAGGATTTTTAATGTACTTTCTGAAAAAAAAAAAAAAAAAGAGGCTTGGTTGCTGAAAGTTCAAGATAAGATGCAAAAATAACAAAAGAGAGCTACTAGTCCTTCAGTAGGGTCTTCTGACCTCCCTGTTTTGTTATTTTCATATCTATTTTTGTAGATTTTTGTTTGAGATAATACTTGATGATTTAGAAAATAGAAAGAAATATCTTTCCAACAAGCTATGGATCATGTCAAAAAAAAAAAATCGTTTGCTCATCCAAATTAAAATTCAAAACTGAGACATAAACCTGTTGTCTCTAGAAGTTTGTTCTATGCTAGAATAAATGGCATTTCTCTAGTTTTCAATATCCCATTTTCTTTAGTACTTAAAACTAAATGGTGAACCCTATTAGTAAAAGTTAAACATATTTTTCCTTAAAAGAAATATAATATTATGTTTTATCCAATTAAAAGAGTTCTCATAAATTATTTTAAAGGACTTTTTTTCTTGTTTCAAGTTATAGATAACTTAGTCTAACTAAATTCTTTTTGAATCATGGCTAACTACCAAAGTTAAATTAATAAAATAAATTAATGATGGCATTAGGACCTTTGGCAATTCAATCCTTAAAATGTAAGGTTAATCACACACTAAATTTTAATTTACTAATTGAACTCTTTATTAAGCACCTAAGTTTCTATTTAAGTTAAAGATTTAAATGATCAGTTCTAATTAAATTATTACTAGTTAATTTAGTACTTCCCTTAGGTGAGTTTAATTCTTAAATTAGGTGCTTAAATTGATTAAGACAAACCAATATTCGACGAATAGATTGCTAAATTCCAGTTTATTCGCTTGATTGCTTAAAATTATACTTAGCTTTTACACCCATATGTTATACTGTAATAAAACTCGACCTCTGCATTAGGAGGGAGAGATATTAAGTAGAGATTATACTGGTACTCAGATGTACTGAGTCTAGGAAACCCTTTGTTTGAATTATGAGTGTTAAAGACAGTGATTAGCAAAAAAGTACAAGTGATGTGAGGGATATGCGGTGACGTGACACCCTGCATGGGAAGTTACAGTTGGTACGCTGAGGAATGAAAGGCAGGGACCCACTTGCGGAGGTCTTAGGGGCAAGGTGTCAAGCGGTGAAGGTTCCAATGACCAAGGTAGCACTCTTGAATCGGGATATTTGCCTGACCAAGCTTGATAACCCAATAATTGCTCAGCATTTCAGGATCAGTGTAAGAGTATACCTCTGAGTGGACGATGAATGTCCTAGGCCATTACTCTGTTTCTCGATAATGATGAGAATTGTACCATGATTGATAATATTGAGAGAGGTATATGCACTCCCAATCAATTCCTAGTTTTGCTAAGAACTATTATCAATGGGAAGTATGGATCCAAATAGTGTCAAGGGTAGTTGCTATAACTTAGACAAACCCTAGGTTCCTATTTTCTTTATTGTCAACTATGTTTCATCTGTGCATGATGGTAGGATGTCCTGCCATCTATGTGAAAGTGATTTTAAGAATAAAATTGCTTCACTCCTTTAATTGTTTGTTTGATGCGTAACTATTTGTGATTGATATGTGAAGATGGTTGTGTTCTCGGTTCTGCTCAACATGCACATTGATTACAATGATGCGGGGATATAATTCTATAATGGGGCAACTGATTACTTGACCTACCAAGGCCTCATTAGGATCACATTCTTATCCGCCATTCTGGAAGTGCATGTGCCTCCCATGTCATGGACCTTTCTGATTTCTGTCTCCTCTTCACCGTCGCCCGACTTTGAGTATGTTCCTTCCTCCCTACTGACACCACCAGAGGACCTTGCCATGCCATTTATGGCCCCCTTTATAACTTTTTGCACCACCCGCTGAGCAGCCATTCATGGATCTGCCTCTTGTCGCATAACCTATGCTCGATGACCTTGAGGGATCCCTTATGGAGGTTGTCTTGGTCAAGTCATCTATAGCCTCCTCGATGGTGGAGTATTAGGTGTGTGTGGCCAACAGCTGGCACTCATCACCTTTATCAGCTCCACCCAGTGCTGGGTCCCTTCTGGGATTAGCTAATGGCCAGGCTCATCAATCAGACTCAGGCAAGTCTGAGGTTACTTGGACAAATGGGGAGTGATAATAGGGGTTGGGTTTATTTTGTATACAGGGACTAGGAGTAGATATGTAGAAATTGCTTTGATTTAGGATATTTTTTATGTATGTAGTTGGGATGGTCGGTGTCTTTTTATGTACTTTTTTATTTCTCTGTACTTATGACTTTAGATGTATTTCAGTTTAGACTCAGTTGTATTTAACTCAGATTTATTCAGAAACCTATGTACTCGATTTTGACTTATGATAATATGATATGACTTGTTTTCTTATCTTTTACTTCCAATTCCTAATTCTGTTTTACTTACAATTTATCTACTTTAAAGAGTTTTGTCCGATGATTGCACATAATATGAAATGCACGCGAAAAAGTTTCTCGTATTTTTGCTAACCCAAAATTAAATTAACTAATTAAGTAATTAATTAAACATGGATTATGTTTAATATGAACAAGTGTCACAATTTGCATAATCTATTAATGCACACCTTTATTTTGCACATTATCGAGGTGAAACACTAATTCTTATTGGAGAACAACACAAACAGTACATATAGAACTATATGTAAGTTTTATCCTAAAAAGAAGTATATATTAAAGTGAATCAAGGCGTTTAAAATTTGTTTAATTTGTTCAATTTTTATTGTTAGACATAAAGCACCACAAAAGTTAAATCGCACATTGATGACAATTCTTCTTTGTATAGTAAATGCCCTCTAATAAACACAACCCAACCATAAAAACATTAATGAAATTTGTAATTATTGAAAACAAAAGGCATCGGTAATTGCAAAAAACCATGGGCAATGTATGCACAATTTTTAATAGCTTATCAATGGCCAAATAAATGTAAAATATAAGTGCAGTGAAAAAAATTTTTGATGGCCAAAATGAAGTCATTAATAAGTTACTCTTTTCGTTCTTTTTTACTTATCGGTTTTTTAGAAAAATTTTGTTTCTATTTATCTGTCATTTTCAAACTTTAAGATAATATTAATTACTTCTTTGTCAATTATACCCTTATTTCTCACCTAATTTTTAATTAATTTACACATTTATAACTAGTATGCATTTATTGTGGAATAGAAATAAGAAAGGGTATAATAGAAAACTTAAAAACCATTTTATGGAAAACAAGAAAATTTATTGCATTTTTTAGTTTGTGTATAAAAACCTTAAACGACACTTAAAAATGAATAGAGGTAGTATTAATTTACACTAGACAATTAAGGTGTGGCATTTACTAATTGCTTGACCATCAATAATTATTGACTAACAGTGAATCATTATTGCAAGGACTAGATCATTAGTAAATGCATAAAAATTGTCGAAGAATTTAATAATGCTTAAATTGTTAATAACAAGTCAAAAATTATCAACCATATAGTTACCAATGTCCAAGCCACACTAGTTAATTTTTATTATTATAATTTTTAAGTAATTGTTAATTTAAATTTTAAATAAGTAAAATGTAAGATTACATTACATTACACTGCTTTACATTATATTATATTAAAATGAACAAATAAATTACATTGAAATAAATAATTATAAATAACAAGAAATATAAATCACAATATATGTAAGTAATAATTCTTATAATAGTATCCAAAAATTCCAATGTATAAATAAAATAATAATAAAATGTTAAAGCCATGAGTCTTCATCATAATCCTCATCAAAGTGGTCATGGTCAGAATTACAGTTGTGGTGGTAGTTGTTCTTGTTGCTACTATTGCTATATGGTGCATTGATTGCAATATCTACAACAACTATTGCTCCTTCTACCCAATCAACTTTATACAAGCCTCAATTTTGTAATTTCTAAAGATTGATCTAATTGAGGCCTAATGCTAGAGGAAAGGTGAGACTCTCGTAAGAAGTGAGAGACTTTGGCGCAATAACTAGCATTGAGGTCACTAATAGCATAAATATAAGCCCTCGTTCTTCCACTTGCAACATCCACCCACATATTCAAGTGTTGCCTCTCATGTTGTAAGGGATATAAGGAAGCCTTAACCTTGTTTGGGGCTGCCTGAGATCAGGATACCCTCACCTTAAAAGTTGTCTGTAATTATTATTACTAAAATTAATTAGATAATGTAAATTAAAGTAAGTTATATATGGTTTAATGTTAATCTATCATAGTTTGGTAGGATAACCTCACCCTTGCTGGTGTGAGTAGTTTGAAAGACCTTATCAATGAAGACCTATCTCCTAACTTTTCTCGCCTATAACATAAAGTAAGTTTGGTAAAAAAAAAAAAAGGTTTGATAATGTATAAATTAAATAATATATAAAAGATATTTATACATACTGTATAAAATATATGCTCAACCACAATTATGGACCCCTTGTTATAGAATGATCCACCCTTCTGTGACACTTGATTCCTCTTCATTTGTTGCAACACCATTTTAACAGCAGGTGTTTCCTGATGGTGATAGAGTTCTTTTCATGTAGACTTGACAAACATTGTGGGGATAAAAAATCAAAAATAATTGTAAGGACTAAAAATATAAATCATTATATTTATAGGGACTTCAAATATATTTAAGCCAAGATTTGTTTGTTATGCATCACATCAAAGTTGTGTCTCAACAAATTATCTTTCTAATATGGTAGATCTCAAAATATAATTTTTTTGTCTAATTATATAATTTTTTGAAACTTAGTAATTTATCTACCTTTCCACATGTAACTTTTCGAAAGGTACTACTTTGGTCCCAAACTTATTCCAGTGTCGATACATAAGGGGTCACATCAACCTCAATCACGCCCTTTAAGAACCTGTGATGTTTCATATAAGGTGGTTACGAAGATCCTGGCCATCAAACTGAGAAAGGTGATGAAGAAGATTGTTAGCCCTATGTAGTGCAGTTTTGTCCGTAATAGACAGAGTAGCAATAATATTATTATCACTCAAAAGGTGGTGCATTTTATGAGATACAAGCATGGCGATAAAGGTTGGATGATCATTAAAATCAATTTCAAAAAGGCCTATAATAAACTCAAATAGGACTTTATCAGGGACATCTTAATAGATGTTGGTCTCCTTGATAGTATAGTTCATCTTATTTGGCATTGTGTCTCTTCTCCTTCTACGCGTATGCTTTGGAATAGAGAAGCCTAAACGTGGTGTTCGCCAAGGAGATCCTCTATCCCCTTACTTATTTGTATTATGTATAGAGAAGTTATCCCACCTTATTTCCCTAGCTGTGGATGGTGGTTTGTGGAAGACCATTCAGCTGTCTTAGGGTGGTCCTACTCTCTTACATTTGTGCATTGCAGATGATCTTATTTTGTTTGGGGAGATGAGCTTGGAACATGTAGAAATTATGTCTACTTATCTGGACCTATTTTATGCTAGTTTTGGGTTATGTGTGAACTCAGATAAGTCCCATATTTGCTTCTCTAGAAATGTGCACTAAAACTACAGAAAGCAAATTAGTGATGAATTTGGCCGCAAAAGGACAGATGATCTTGGTAAGTACCTTAGGGTCCCTTTCTTTCATAGGAAGGTTCTAGGAGTACTCATTAATATATTTTGGATAAAGCAGCCAGTCATCTTAGTAGTTGGAAGGCTTTTAATTTATCTATGGTAGGTTGTCTAATGGTTTTGAAATCAGTGCTCTCGGCCCTCCCAATCTATGCTATGCAAACAAACCTCCTACCTAGAGTTATTTGTGATGATCTTGGAAAGAATTGTCACACTTTTATTTGGGGTGAATCTAATGGTAATAAACACGCCCATCTTGTTTCTTGGAAGGTGATGAGTAACCCTAAACCTTTAGAGGCTTAAGGATATAATGTATGAAGGAATTTCATTTGGCCTTTATGATGAAGATCTGTTGGAACTTATGTATGCAGCCCTCCAAGTTGTGGGTTGAGGTAGTAAAAGCCAAATATTAATGTGGAAATAGTCTTATTCCTATAGTTTCAAAATGTAACAATATGTGATTATGGTTTTGGATACTTTTCAAAGTCAAATTACATGGCAAGTTGGTGATGGCTCCTGCATAAGGCTTTGGGCAAATAGGTGGATCCCGAATATGGACCCACTTAACACTTACATGTTGGACTAGGATATAAATGTAGATTCGACACTACATCTATTAGAGTTGGTGACCACTGATGGTGCATGGGATGTTGAACAATTGCATGAGCTGTTGCCTCCTTCTCTGCACCCTTGAATATTGGCTTTGACATCGTCGGGTCCTTCTAGAGGCTCTAACTCTATTGTTTGGAGTACAGAGGCTAGTGGCCATTTCTAGGTTAAATTCGCCTACTCTCTCCTTACAAGTATAAGACATGAGAACGGCTGAAACCCATTTTTTGGGTCCATATGGCATTGGCCAGGACCAGCAAGCATTTAATTACTATTATGGAAGGTGAGCCATAATGTTCTTTTTACTAAACATGAATGTTTTAGGAGGCATGTTGGCTAGGACCCTCTCTGTTGGCGATGTGACAATGCTTCAGAGACTATCCATCATGCCCTAAGGGATTGTGCTGCTGTTTGGTGCATTTGGGTGCACTTAGACCCTTCTTCTTGAGGCTAGGTTCTTTCGTCAGGAGGACGTGGGGCTTTGGGTGGATATAAATATTAGATCTTTTGTGTGCCATATCAAGAACTGGGTTAGGTTGTTTGGTATTGTCTTGGATCAACTGTGGCAGGAAAGAAATAATTTGGTTTTTCATTAGCAACCCCATGGACCAGATCCAACTGTCTTTAATATTTGTAAGAGGCTTGACAGTTACTTAGTGTAATTTTCCCATCATAAACATATCCATACCATCCTTTCGAACCCTCGATGTGTTGGTCCCCTCCTCCAGAGTCTTGGGTCAAGTTGAACTCTGCTGGTACTGTTTCTTCACTCTCAAGAGAGCAAGCACGTATGGAGGCTTACTAAGAGACAATCTTGGTAGGTTTATAGCTAGGTTCTCTACCAACATTGGTAGATGTTCTATTGATGAAGTGGAGGCATAGGGGATTATCCATGGTGTTCGACTGGCTTGGCGTAAAGGTTTTGGTCGATTAATGGTGGAGTCAAACTCCCTTAATGTCATTTAGATGTTTCAATATAACCCTGTAATTAGTCACCCCAGTTATCGGCTAATTCAGGAGCTTACTTTGTTGCTTTCTTCTGGCTTGGAGGTATCCTGGTCTCATATCTTGTGAGAAGGAAATTTTGTGGTTGATGCTCTTACTAAGAGTGGTTTAGATAGGCTTGTAGGAATTTTGTTTTTTAACTCTTGTCCTCAGTTTTGTTGTTTAAGTTTGGTGGTTGATTTGCCAGATCTTGCTGTTAGCTAGCTTGTTTGTTTGGGCTTTTACCCCTGTTAATCACTAAAAGAAATTTGAAATTAATAATTAGTATTATGTTAAATTTTCTAAAATTAAAAATATGAATTTAACAAAATCCACTAAGGGTGGCCTAACAGTGAGAGTTTGGATAATTTGCATGAGGTATTAGATTTAAACCTTGTTGTCACCTTTCTAAAGAAAAAAATTAAATAGATGTAATAAATTTCTATTTTTCTTACATGTTGTTTAAACTTGTCCCTTCTTAAATCATATTTTGTTTCTTCTATTCATTTTTTTTTTATCAAAACTTATTATTCGATATACAACATAAATGTTATATAGTAAAATAATTAGAGAAAAGAAATAAGTTTCAAACTAATTAAATTAATGAACTTATAAAAATATTGAAATTATAAGATATTATAGAAATAATATATATATATATATATATATATATATATATATATATATATATTAATTATTGGTATGATAGTTAAATAAATAAAATTACAAATGTAAAAGTTTGATTACTTTTTTTGTCACCATGTTATAGGATTGAACTATCCACCAATTTTGCTGATAACTAATCTTTGTTGAAAAACTTGATTAACCACTTTTAGTGTGGTCTCCCCTCTCAACCATATTTTTTTTCAGCTCAAGATTTGAATTTGAGACCTTGCTTAAGGAATTTGAGCCCAATGCCATTTTGATCAATGACATGTTGGTATATTAAAATTTTGATTTGAATTGAATTAGTTTTAAGACTTTCATATAAAATCTTGTTCAATTTGCTATTAGAAAAATTCAATTATTCCAATTTTTGTTTTATTTGATTTTTTACTTTTTTGTTCAGTTTTTCAAGTTTCTATTGAATTAAATCAATTTATAAACATATTTTTTTTTTTAGAATTTAGCTCTTCATAAGTGAATAAGGTTAAAGTAAGTAATATAAATTGTTGATGAGAAAATCAATGAACGATATTTTAACACATTCATAATTTATTATATATGTGCATGTAATATCGTCCATTAATTTTTCATTAACAACCGAAATTACTTACTTTACCTTCTAAAATAAGTTGTTTAGAGTCATTATATCATTTTTTTTTTTTACCTAACATTTGATCATTTGTTACAAAGTTATAAATTACAGACAAAAATTATAAAATATAAAACGTGTTCGGACAAGTTTCTTTTTAAAAGAATTATGAACTAACTTTAAAGTTTTCTTTTTAATTAGCATTTTAGCTTGTACAATGCACATGATAAGTGTTTATTTTATATAGCTAAAATTTATAATAAATAAATATTTTGAATATATAAATTATATTATAATTAAAATTTGTAATAAATAAATATTTGTGAACATATAAATTATATTTTAGATTTATGATAAACAATTTATATTGTGATACAATGTTATTTTTTACTATGAGTTGTGCTATGTGTTACGAAACTAAACATGCAAGAATTGCACAAATTTTAAATTGGACGGTGGCAAATTTTTTAAATAAATTTTAATTAAAAATTTTGAAAACATATAGGCAATATATTGATGGAAATCAGCGATCGCGCCAATTTAATGAAAATCATTTTCGTAACAAACAACATTTTTCTTTAACTATTGATGATTTCTTTTAAAAAATATTAAAATTCAATTTAGAAACTATAATCTATAACTATAATAAAAAGAATACCTGTGACACTCATTCACATTGAATATAACACATACTGATTAATTAAATTTATTAGTTATTTAGTCTGAGTTGATAAAAATGCAAATAAAATTTTTTTGTTTTGTTTTGCATTTGATAATCTTTTAAAGTAAGAAAACTGTAAATATAACAAAATTTGGAAATGGTAGTAGGAGAGGAAAAGATAAAGTTTGTGTGTGTGTGTGTGTATGTGTGTGCGTATACGTCATAGAACTATACATCATGGTTTGTAAAAACATATCAGTTAACTGAAGTACAAAAGTAAAATAATTGGGATACATGGAGATCAAAATGTACATCCAAAATAGACACTATCTACCTCCCAGTATATACATCAAAAAGGTCCTACTTAAAGCATCGAATAAGAGTATTAGAACTATTAGTAGTAATAGTCTTTTGGCCGGATGATTTGCCAGTTGATCTAGGTGGAGCATGATATGGCTTCCTGTTTTCTGGAAAGTTTTGTTTCTTATTTCTTTAAGGTCCTTCGCTCTTCCACTAAGCTTCCCTTGCTCTCATGTCATCCTCGTAGATTCTACAAAGGTTCGCTAGTGCAGGAAAATGGGTTGTTTCTAGATAACCCACTACTTGCTTGATGTCATGCCTCAATCTGCTATCAAATTTAGAGTACCAAGACCTTTCATCAACTCCTTCTTGCAAATAGGGGCAGTACTTTGACAGTTCCTCAAATTTGGCAGCGTACTCCCCAATAGACATGTTGCCTTGTTTCAGATTGAGGAACTCTACTTCTTTCCTCCATCCTAAATATTTGGGAAAATACTTTTCCAAGAACTTTGGGCGAAATATTTCCCAAGTGATCAGCCTTCCTCAGCTTCTTCCTATTGTCTAGCATACCTCCACCAATGCTTAGCTTCTCCAAATAGCATAAAGGTGGCGTAAGTCACTTTATGTGCATTAGTGCACGCAATGGCATTAAAGATTTTCTTATTTCTACGATCTAATTTTGAGCACCATCAAGGTCAAATCCACCTTTGAATGTTGGTGGGTCATTCTTGGGGAAAGCTGCAAGGCCTTAGTATTCTACGAATTCAGCATCTCGTACTTGATCATGTTCTTTTGGACAATAGCCATCCTTTTGAGTATATGTTGTGTAGCATCTTGTCATGGTCTTCCAGCCATTGCCAGAGAAAGAGAATCAATGTTTAGTTCATTGCTTCAAATAAAGTCATATGTCAGGTGAGTAAAAGTAATATGTGAAATAGTACACTAGATAAACTCCTAGGAAAGAGATGTAGGTCACAATGGACACTCTTAAGTATCAAGTCTTTCCTAGCCAAAACCCACCTAGATATGCACTAATAACTTGTACTAAACTTAACAACTAACATTAGGCCTACTTTTAGCAAAGTCTTCTACTGAGTGCCCAAACCACTTTTTGTAGTAAGTTTGGACATCCACTTCCATCTACATGTAATTATATATGTTTATATACTTATCTTATATTTCTGCTTCTTAACAGATGATATAAGAACAAACATGTTATCTTGCATTCTTGTTTGTTAACAATAAATGAAAGAACATAGTACAAAGAAGTTCAAGGCCATACCCCAGGCTTTGACATGAAAGAACTGTTCTGATACCACTAAATGTGATACTTGTTCACATTGAATATAACCTGTACTGATTAATTAACTTTACTAGTTATTAAGTTTGAGTTGATAAAAATGCAAGTAAAATTTTTCTGTTTTGTTTTACATTTGATTGTCTTTTAAAATAGGAAAATTGTAAATATAAAAAAAATTGGAAATGGTAGTAGGAGACGAAAAAATAAACTCTACGTATATATATATATATATGCATCATAGAACTGTACATCATGCTTTTGTAAAAACATATCAGTCAACTGAAACACAAAAGTGAAATAACTGGGATATAGGGAGATCAAAATATACATCCAACATAAACACTACCTACCCCCACTATATACATCAAAAAGGTCCTACTCAGAGTAGTGTTAGTCTACCCTATTCCATAACAAAAAGAAAAGGCCCATTAGGCCAGGCCTACAAGTCCTCATTACTGGGAGTTTCCTTTGAGTCATCTATTGTGACATGATGAGCATGCCCGTTGGGTACCTCGTGAAGTGACCCAAGTCCAAAGGAGGAGGAGGATGGGGAGGTGTGCCACCCATTAGCCATCCTTACCTGGTACTCAACCATTGGGGAGTTTATAGGTGATTCAACAAGGATCACCTCCATAAGTGATCCATCACCCTCTGCTAGTATCGGTCCATCTGTAGCTAGTGCCTCTGCTACTGGTAGCTCGGGGAGAGGTGGGTGTGCATTCATGAAATGTGCAATGAATGGAACAGCTGGATCCTTAAGTAGTGGTGGCAGGGCAGGAGGTGCATAGTAAAAGTTTGGTAGTGGAGTTGTCACCAAAGAGATAGGTATAACGAAAGTCATCGTGGGCATAGGAACCTTGGGAATAGGAGACAAGGTAATAGATATGAGGTCGACATATGTGAGATAGTCTGTGTCCTCATGGTATACCCATATCCCCTCTTTATGATACTCAACATGTAGGTTAAAGAGAATTGGCATTGCCATCTTCATTAACCACAATCAATCATGCATAAAAGAAAAATAGAAGAGTGAAGTGATTTTGTCCTTAAAATCCCTTTCACATAGATGGTAGAGTATCCTACTATTAACATAAATAAAACCCAATTGACAATAATTGAATAAGGGAACCTAGGGTGTTATCTAAGTTATACTACCCTTGACTTTATATGGATTTATACTTCCTATTTGTAAGTAATAGTTCTCAACAGAACCAAAAAGTGACTGGGAGTACATATACCTCTTTTTAACATCAGCATATAGTACAGTCTTTTTCATCATTGAGGAGTAGTAAAGCAATAGCTCAAGACAAACACACTCTATATAGAGGTATACTCTCACACCAATCATAAAATACTGAGCAGTTGTTGGGGTTATTAAGCTTAGTTAGGCGATTATCCTAGCTTAAGGGCGCTACCCCGGCCATTAGGACTTCCACCACTCGATACCTTACCCACAAGACCTCCACAAGTGGGTCCTTATCTTTCATTCCTCAACATACCAAACTGTGGTTTCCCTAATAAAGTGTTATGCCACTGCATGTCCTTCACCTTACTCATTAATTTATCAATTTTCTTACTTGTTACTTTTTAACTTTGAGCAAAGATTTTTCCTAGTCTCATTTCTCTTGAGCATCAACACAATCTCCCTCTAATATCTCTGCCTCATATTACAAAGACAATCATTCCTTGATATGACTAAATTACACTCTTGTAAAATATTTGCACAAGGGTAATTAAATAATTTAGAATTCATAAATCATACATTTAAGGAAAAATAATTATATTCTAGAATAAGTAATCTATCTTAAGTACCTAATTAAACTTTCAATCTTGTTTTAGTAAAACTTTATGACTATTTTATTTAATGATAATTCAACTACTTAGCAAATGAATTTTGACTTAGTTTAGATTTTTAGGTACTAAAAAAAATTTAAACCAATTAAATGAACTTTTTCAAGAAAAACCTTAGTTATCTTTAAACCTAGACATCAAGTAAAATTCTTCTAGAATTATTGTTTCACTAAGGCTAAAAATTTTAAGAGTTGCCTTCTAATTTATAGATTTAATATCTTACGCTTAGATTACCTATTAGTGAGCATAATCTTAATTTCAAATACTAGAATACAATTGGCTAATAATTTTTTAAATGAAATTTCTATTAATTTGTTAAATTACCCATTTTTTAACTTGGGCCATAAGCCCCCTAAGGCCAACAATAATTCCTCATAATTTTATTACTAAGGTAAACATTTTACAATGATTAGTTAATTTAACAAACCAATTTTCCATCATCTTCTAAAAATATACCGTGAACCTTTGGTGGTGAGAATAGTCTTACAAATTTTCTTCTTTTCTAAAACTTCTTCAATTCATCATTTTCTATTCCATTTTCACTCAATCATTTAATCAATTCGTTATGCTAAAATTTAAAACTTCTTTGAACCTAATCAAATTTGTAAGCTTCCTATTTAGAATAAGTATAATCTTTATCAATTTCATCACTTGAACTCCTTTGAATTAAGTTAGATAAAAATATTGTACAATTCTTCTTCTTTTTTTGTAAAACCATGAGCTTCAAAGCAATAAACAAGGTATCAAAAATTTTCATTATCAAATCAATCACAACCCAAGCTTCTAAAATTTTCTTTGATTCTTTATTGCCCAATTTAAAACCGTGCTTATTTATTTAACAAACAAAGATTTTAAATTCTTTTAACAACACCCCATTAGTCACAAATTTTTTTTTATCAAGATCTCCTTTGCTTTAGACAAAACCGTGAGCCTAAGGAACTCAAACCAAGATTTTTTTTTTTTTTCCTTCTAACTTTTCCACTTTAATCCATCAATAGCAACCATAATAATCAACATTTTGTTAGAAATATATTAGCATTTCAGCAGGTTAAAAACAGAGAAATCAACTAACATTTCAATCAATATAACATCATACAATCACCAACAATATATCAACATGTTAATCAAACTAGAATGGGTATTTGGGGGAAAAACCCACCAAACCACCTACATGAAAGCAAAAAGGAACAAGCCCCACTCCCCCCTTTTACCTCTTAAAGGAGCTGAAATGAAGAGGAAGAACTATGGTGATGGTGGCTCTAAACTTCTAACAAGGAAGGTCTCCTAGTAAGGTGGATAATAAGCAAGCTTTTGGTGTGGCAATGTAGTAAAAAAAAAATTATGATGGTGAGGGGCTATGGTATTAGTTTCATCCAGCAATAGGTGAGCAGGAGAATGAAGAATTTTGTCCCAAAATGGTCAATTTATAGGAGAAGAGGAGGGTACACATGACAGCATCAAGATTATGTCATAATTCTAATTTTTGTTTCTTTTTTATTTATTTAATTTAACATGTGAAAAATGAAGTAGTGAGTCAGCATTTTAGAACCAAGGACGTGTCCTATCTTAGTGTTCCTAAGTCTCTGTGTTTCATTTTCTCCGAAATCGAATCGACTAGAACTGATAAAATTACCTAAACTTTAGTAAATTACTTTTAATATTAAATTAATGAATTTTAGTGTGAAACTTTACATACATATTATTATATATTTAAAATTAATTTCCAAAAATAAAAATCAATTTTTATTAAAAATTTTTGAATTATTTATTTATTTAATTAGTATTTTTGAGTGAAAAATTCATATTAATTCCATTTTAACTCAATAATTGTTAAATTTTTTATAAAATTATAAAATTAAATAATTTATCTAAAAATGAACTGAGATTATTATTTTTACCATTTTTGGATGTCAAACCAATACCGATTTTGCTTAGTAGACAATTAGAGGCATTTTGGTCATTTTACACAAGAACATTAGAAAATTTCCATAAAAATTTCAAAATTATATTGTAATATATATGACATGATTCCAAACTCAAATTGATATTTCACTATCTATTAATTTTTTTTTTATGTCAGCCCTTTATGCTAAGAAATTATGATGTAATAATCATTTTTTCATTTCTCTGGGTTCCAGCTCGAAAAAATTATTAAAAATATGGCTAGATAGTCCTCAAAATTCTAAATGTAATGGTAGGGAAAAAAATTGAGATTCCTTCCCATTTTTCATAAACAAATCATCAAATATTAGAAAAATAGTTGTAAAATTAAGGTAAGGGTGTTACAATACCCTCTTTTGGTTTCCACATTTTTAAAATTATCTACTACTTTAACCTTTAGGTACTCTCTAAACTACCCACTACACCTTTTTTTTTTTAATTTCTAAAAAAATGAAGAGAGACACGAAGTGCCTTTCTTTCTCCAAGTAAAAATAAAAAGGATAAATTAAAAAAGATAAGAGGTTAAGAAAAATATCAAAAAACACTCTTGTGGAAGAAAAACTCGTAGTTGAAAATTGAAGAACAACTCCAAAAATGCTCTCATCTATAACTATAATAAAGAGGATATCTTCTTTTAGTCTCCACTTTTTATTGGATTATTACACCTTTTAACTATTCTTTAAATTATCTACTACTTTAACCTTTACGTACTCTCTAAACTACCCACTAAACCCTCTTTTTTATTTTTTTTTATTTCTGAAAAAATAAAAAGAGGCACAAAGTACCTCTCTTTTTCCTAGTAAAAATAAAAAGGATAGATTTAAAGAGATAAGAGGTTAAGAAAAATATCTAAAAACACTCTCATGAAAGAAAAACCCTAGTTGAAAATTGAAGAATAACGCCTAAAAACATTCTCATTCAATATAGCTATTCTAATCTATAATCTAGAACCATAATAAAGAAAATACCCATTTTGGTCTCCACTTTTTATTGGATTACTATACCCTCTAATTATTTTCTAAATTATCTACTACTTTATCTTTTAACTACTCTCTAAACTACCTACTACACATTCTCTTACACTTTTATTTCATTTTTGTTTTTTACAAAATGAAGAGAAGAATGGAGTGTCTCTCTTTCTCCTAATTTACATATAGAGCTAGAGGATTATTTTAGAAACTACTCTTTCGAACTTTTTAGAAAAGCCTTGATATTTCTGTTTCGATTTTTTATTATTTTTTTCTAAAAAAATATTTAACTATCATAAAATTATTAACTTAGTTTCTAATTAAAAAATAATTTTTAAAAAAATCCTTAAATTAATTATATGCACGCTTTGAAGAGTGTTTAACCCATTATTGTTTAATATAAAAAATGAATTGGTCACAACCCATAAGATACTCTCAGAAGGCAAAATCAATTTTATGCATGCATGCACCGTACATGTGCTAACTGCCACTTATATTTTTATATTAAAAATTATTGGAAGATATTGCTTTATATTAAATGACGTTAGCTAGCTAGATTCAACTTATGTTGTAGAGACCTTGATTTGGGACCTACCAAATCCCCGCAAAAAGGGATCTTGATGTTGAGATCCTGTACATAATCATCAAGAAATGGTTCAGATATCATAATTCATCAAAAGGTAGAATAATATTATACAAATGATAAAGTTTGCATACGAAAGCATTGTTTCTATGTTTTTTTTATTTATTTGTTTTCGGTTTTTCAATATATATATATATATATAAGCATTTGATAATATATACACACTTGTTTTTAGTTGAAGTACGTTAATAAGTTATAAATACAATGTATCGTAAAATACACCCACAGTGTAACTTACTAACATACTCTAACTAAAAAATAAGTATGTATACATTAGCAAATGCTTGTGAGGTTTGTTAACATACACACTTGTTTTTTAGTTAGTGCAAAGAACATTTTTTAAATCGGTTAAAAACGATTTTTTAAATCGGTTGATGAACCGATTTAGATACAGCCAATATAAAAAATGGGAACTTTTTAAATCGGATGTTGAACTAATTTTAAAAAGTATTTTTAACTCGATTATTCCATAACCGAGTTAAAAAAGGGCTACCACAGATGAAATATCACAACACCACAGCTCAACCAGCTTTCCCACTCTTGATTCATCATTTCATTTTCTACAAATAAGATCAAGCTTTCCTACTCTCGATTCATAATCCTAACTGATAAATTTCGTGAGCAAACTTCTGAACTAAAAGCAAAATCATCACAAATTTAACCAAATGCAAACGAGATCCAACAAATTCACAAAACAAAAGAAAAATCGCAACAATCACTCACTAGCGCCATTCCCAAAGAGAGTAACCTTCCTCTAACTCCATCTCAATCAACGGCAAGAGCATTGGACCATTGAAGACAAAAACACCGTTGTCGTCACTGTCGTAGCCGTTTTCGTTTTCATTTTCGTTATTCACGGTGGCTGGTTCAAAGGGAGACTGAGACTAAGCGAGATTCAAATTAACGAAGCTATAGATCTTCGTTGGCAATGGTGGAGTGATCGATGGTGACATTACCATCATAAGAGAAGGTTTTACTTTGCTTTGACGGAGGTCAAGCAGTGACTTAAAACTTGATGTGATTTGAGATTTTAAAGAAGAGGAGTTCGAAATTTTAAAAGACTTTTTAAATCAATTGTATGAGAACCGATTTAAAAAGATCTTTTTAAATCGGTTGCATAAAAACCGATTTAAAAAGAAGACTTTTTAAATTGGTTGCATAAGGACTGATTTAAAAAGATTTTTTTAAATCGGGTCTTATGCAACCGGTTAAAATTTTTTCACTTATTTACAAAAATGTCACCGCATTTTTTTTTAAATTGAACTCAAAAAAACTGGTTTAAATTCCTGTTTTAAAAGCTATTTTTTGTAGTAGTGGAGTATGTTAGCGAGCCATAACTATAATGTATATTAAAATACACCTATGGTGTAGTTTGCTAACATACTCCAACTAAAAAATAAGTGTGTGTACATTAGCAAATCTTATATATATATATATATATATATATAGGGCATATCTAGTGAGATGGCCATTTTTATGAGTTAGAAGGGTAAATCTTAACCATACAATCATACATGGAGAGTCAAGATTTAATATCATGAGATCACTTAAAAAGTCATGTGATTTTTTAAAAGCTCACATGATTTTGTATGTTTTAATTTTGATCATTCATAACAAGATCTAATGGTTAATATTCATTCCTCGCACTCTCACATAAAAAAGGCCCTCTTGATACGTTCCTTGTGTGTGTGTGTATGTGTGTGTGTGTGTGTGTGTGTAGCTATATACATACATACATACATGCATACATATGTATACTTATATATATAAGTATATATAAGTATATATAAGTATACATATGTATGTATGTATGTATGTATATAAGCATCAAGATACTTTAAGAGTAATTCTTGATAGAGTTACTTTACGTAACAACATTTTTATATATTAAATTTTAATGATCGAATCATTAAATTAAAAGTTCTTATAAATTGATACAAATTTTTATAAAATTTAAAATTATTTGATACTTTATTAAATAAAATGTACAATATAATTTTACAAAATATAATTAAATGGTGACTTTTTTATAAGCAAATTTTATTAAGAAATAGAGTACAAGAGATATTTTAACTCGACTAAAGAAGTCTTGCAAGATCATATAAAAACGATAAATAAAGACAAGCTAAAAGATATATACACACCAATTAGAAAGAGAATATTGAACTCTACCCATTTTGGTCATAAACCATGTCTAGGATTTGACCTTTATCAAGTCCAAAACACCATTGAAGTCAAAAGAAACACCTTGAAACACAATTTATTTACACAAAATCCAAGTAGATGATACCAAAGCGTGTCAAAAAAGATGACAAATAGGATACAACTTTCTCCTTCTTAAGAGAGAGCTAAACTGGATATAGTGAGCAAAAATATCATTAGGTAAGACTCCAAAATAACTAAGCCATACATAAATTGCATTCTAAATCTGAATTAACACCAGACAAGATAAAAATAGGTGGTGAAGATCTTCCTCAAAGGAAAAACATGACTCACAAGATATGCCTGGCACCTGAGACAAAACTCTAACACAACACAAGATATCTTGCCAAGATAATGCAAGCACTTTGAGAGCTATAGAGATCTTCCAATTTTTTTTTAAAATAATAGAATGAGAAGAAAGTGAACTCTCCGACAATAATTGAATGGTCGCCAAATCTCTACATAAAGAAAAAGAATCCTCCTTTTGTACTCAATGGTTCGACAAATCTCTACACCAAGAAAAAAAACCCAAGACATTTACCGGATCTGCCAACAGCCCCTCTTCCCACACAAAAGACTTCTCCTCCACCTTCATAAGCAACAATAATTATTATCAAACTGTTCACTAATCTTAGCCATACAGGCAATACCCCTATTAAGTGAAACTTGGGATAAGCTAGGAAATAAATGTTTCAAGCTAGCATTGTCAATCCAAACATTGTGCCAAAATCAAACTTGTTCCTTGTTTTTTTACCTTTCTTGAAACACATTGAGAAAACCAAAATGGTGCCGCACAATTTTTGCAAATGTTCTACTCTTTTGGCTACATGAGAATAAGGCATTTGCTATTGATTTGTGGCACTTGTAATTTGATTGTGATGGTTTTTAGTGTTTAATTGTGGATGTGAATGATAGTCACTATAATTAACAAATGAATCACCTTATTAATAATTGTATGGGTAATAATAAGTCATTTTAGCACCTATTTTAATTAATAGGTTGAATTTGGCTTTGAACTAAATTTTCATCATTTGATCCATTATGACCTTGCTTTAGTATTTTGACCATAACTTGAGTTGTAGATATATGATTTTATGATCTTTATATAATAGGAAATTTGAGAAAAAGATCCACAACTCTTGTGAGATACTACTTTTTCAAATTCAAATGATTAAGGGGTCAAATAAAGCTTTGAATTTGGGTCAGAGGTGTTGTTACACATACCCAAACTTATCTCCACTTAAATGGACATATCTCACTCATTTTAAACTCATTTAGGACACATGAGCACTTCTTGGAAGCTTATTTCATGTGCCATTTATTGGGACAAGTGTATATTATAAATTCCTTAGGAATTGGCAATTATAAATAAGTCAATTTAAAGGACTAATTTCAACACTCAATCATTTCTTCCTTCTTCTCTTCTTCTTTCTACATTTTGTAATTTTCATTTGAAGTTTCTTTGAGGGTGATGGTCATGGGTTGTCAATCCATGGGATTTAAGGAGTGTGGTTCAGATTTTGAGTTCCAATATTCTTAACTGATGTTTCATAAGCCTTATCTCATCCTCCCCCCCCCTTCAATTATGCTTATCTTTGCAATTCATGATTGTGACCTAATTCCGATTAGATTAAATTTCATTTTTCATAATTGAAGAGATTGAAAGTAGGATTGATTAATCTAAAATCAATTGGGGCTAGGTTAATTCACTGGTGACCTAAGTTAATTGAATCAATTTTAGATCAACACTAACTTTGGATTATGATTGTAATTCAATTTTGTTAATTGATTTCTAGGTAATTGATTTTGAATTAAAAGAGGTATCTATAGAGTATATAATTTTGGTTTGAACAATGATAGGTCATATTATACAAATTGAATCACTTGGATTGATGTTTAGTTGAGTGATCTATCTATCATAATTGTTTTTTATTCTTAATTTCATTGATAAAATCCCTTTACCTATTTCCCCTAATTAGATTAGAAATATTGAATATGTGTCCTTGAAAGAATGACCTAGATTGCACCTTTTGCTACACCTACTTTGGAGAATTTAGTTTTATTTTGGCTTAAGAGCGACACTGACGACAACCAACTTAAAGCCAAATAGGTAATTACTAGCTATCTATCTTGTTTTGAACGTTCATTTACTTTTTTATATATAAAAAAATAGTATTGTATTTGATGGATTTAATATTATACGATTCCTAACCATTATTATAAAACTATAGGCTTAATATTTTGACTTAGTATAGTGAATCTTTCATTTTTTTCCTTATGCACTTTCTTGAACAATAAGTCCATATAAGTTTTAGAGATGCAATCACATATTCTTGACCAAAAAGTATTCATTGGATTCTCAATCTACTATTAAATTGAACTCTCAACATTGTTAAGCTCTTAGAATTATGTGAGGCAATCATAATTTACATGAGGAGTTAAAGGTGCACATGCATTTTATTTTATTTTTGATTTAGCTATAATTGTGTAAGTTATTATGTGATTTGATGTGTCTTAGATATAGAATGCTAGGTTGTGTGCTGGTAATTTAGAAACTATACATGTGTTTGAATGGACGTGTTTTTTTGTTAGTGGAGAGTAAAGCTTAATAGGTGCGGTATTGTCTGATATGCAAGATGTTGGATTGTGTGGTGGTAGTTTAGAAACTATGCACATGTTTGAATTGGTGTGTTGTTTATTAGTGGAGAGCAGAGCTCAATAGAAGTGATCCTATTTGAGATATAGAATGCTAGGTTGTGTGGTGTAATTTAGAAACTATGCATGAGTTTGAATCAATGTGCTATTTGCTAATGGAGAGAAGAACTCAATAACAATGTTTATTAATGTACAATTATTTTGTTATACATTCATTGTTATTTGATCTTGTATATATTGTTGTTTATACAAATATTGGGAAATATCTATAATATAAGGGCTATGTTGTCGAACTTGTTCCAAGTTTGTATAGTACTCCTATCAAATAATAATTTTATGTTTTCCATATAGGGAATGGATCATAGTTGGATGTATGATCACTACATATTACTTTTAGTGGAAATAATGACAACTAACTAATTACTAATAAATTATCTTCTAATCAAAATTTTTATGGCTAATAAAGAATTATCGATATAAAGACTTTATTAGAGCAATTATTAACAATTGCTAATAAAAAGTTGACACATAACCTTAATTTAATTTTAAATTTAATTTTTTTATTTTTTATTTTCAAACTTTTGAAACACGCACTAATACTATAGTCCCATATTCTCTCCTTCGTTACTTTTTCTCTTGTGCACTTTCTCCTTCGCTACTTTTTCTCTAGCATTCTCTCTCTTTCGCCTGCTTTTTCTCCCTCGCATGCTTTCTCTTCTTCCTATGGTTTGTTCTTTCTCTCTCACTATTCGAAGGTGTGTGAATGATTTGATTTACTTGTTTACTATTTATCTTCCACTACTCGAAGGGTAACAAATTGATTTCAAAGATTATTTCATTTGGTTTCAAAGATTAATTGTTGATCTTTTAGTGACTTGATTTTCTCTTTATCTTCTGCTACTCTAAGGGGAACAAATTGCTTAAGATTAATAGTTTCATTTGGTTTCAAGTATTACTTGTTGATTATTTAGTAGCTCAATTTGCTCTTTATCTTTTGCTATTCGAAAAGGAATGAATTAATATCATAGATTAATCGTTTCATTTGGTTTTAGAGATTACTTGTTGCAATTTACTTGTAATCTTTCATTCCTTTTACTTGTTCTATAGAAAAGCTCATGTGAATGCGATGCTTATTGTCAAAACTTATTAAGCATTACTTCTTTATCTTTTGTTATTTAAAGGTGAATAAATTGATTTTAGAGATTAATTGTTTCAATTTGAGATACTTTCTCCTTTCTTTGATTCTTCAAGTGGATGCTTAATTAATTAATTGGTTAATTAATTAATTAATTGTTATTGGTAATTGGTAGCTCTCGAGTTTGTGCTTATGCTTGTGTGTTACATTAAGCTTCCATGATTTTGGTTATTTTGGATTTCCTATTTCTTTGAATGTGAAGTGACTTATTAGTGTAGTGTTGTAGGGGTATGAGATTATGAATGAATCATTTCTTGCGATTATGTATACATTTTTTTTCATTTAGGGATCACTAATATAATATGTATATGATGTGAATAGGTTATTTTGTTTGTTGAATCTTGGTGCCATGTAAAGAAAGGCTAGTTGATATAATATTGAGGGATCATTCTTTCTTCTATTTTGTATTATAGTTTTGCTAATTAGAATTAGAATACATACGTCAAAGGAAAAGAAGAAGAATACAAAGAAGGTAATGACCAATCCAAAGATCTCTAATATTTAGTAAATATCCCTCTATTTTAAGTCCTGCTAATTTTAATTCTATAATGATTAAATGAACCAAGTTTAATTATTAATTTTCTTGTCTTTTTTCCTCAAACTCTACTGAATAATTACTTATTCGTCATATATGTTTCCTGTCTTGCCAAACAGGGATAAAAGTGATAGAGTTGAACTTGAAATTTTGGATTTACCTAAGGCTAGGTTATCAACAGTTCCTTACAGGAAGGTATATAATTCTTTTACTATTATGGTTCTATGCAAAACTTTCAACTCTTGTGAATTTAATTTGTTGACGATGATCTTTTATGAAATTGTGTGTTGAAAATATTGCAATAAGTATTTTCATATATATTGTTTAATGTTTACTTTATTATGATGGGTCTGTAGATTATGGCATAATTGAGTATGATGTGTTTAATCATTAGAGTAGTTTATATGAACCTTAAATCTATATAGTTCTTAATATATATTTTGCAATCAATTGTTTTATCATATCTGCTAAGTTTTCAAAAGTAGCGTGCTTTGTCTTGTTGTGAACAAGACATGTCCAAAGATGATTGGCTAAAAGATTATATCAAAAAATAGAGGTTGTTCTTTTTATACCGTTGTTGAAATACACCCTTTTTAAAAGAAAAAGGTTTAATAAGGGCTGTAATAATCTTGGCCTATGTTTTAAACAAATTCTTAATAAAAATAATTATTTTGTTATGTAAGTATACTTTATTTTGTTGCTAGATAAGTTTGCAGATCTCTATAAAATATACACGTTCATATTGATTCTACCTACATATTTTCATTTTCATATACAAGAGAATGTATAATGAACATGATATTTGAGTACCTTTTTTCTTCTTCCAAAACATGTCATTTCTTATTTAGTGTTACTAACTAATGAATTTGCTGATCTATTTATGTTGTTAGGTAGACTGAAAATCCCTTACCATGTGTTTGGATGAGTCAATTTAACAAAGTAATCCATTTTTTTAATGAATTTAAAATGCTTTAGGGTGAAATAGCTTGTTTGGATAGGTAATTTAAAAAGAAATTGAAATTTTGAGAATTTTATAAAGTATTTCAATTAACTTAAATAGTAGAATTTGAAATTCCACTAAAAAAAATAAGGAATTCAAAATTTCTTTTTGGATTCTCGCCCGCTCTCGAAGCTTGCAGTCTCACTCGCTTTGTTCTCTCTGTTGCATGCGATGTTTAGAGCTTTCCATCTCTCTCTCATATGAGGTGGTTCGTTATTCATCTCTAACCTAGGGTTTTATTTTTGATTTCACTAATCTCTGTTCTAGATTTTAATTTAGCGCACTTTCTCTATTGATTTTGGTTTCGTTTTTCATTTCATTTCAAATCTTCTTCTTTTCTTCACAGCACCGTACCATAGCCTTTTAAACATTCTTCTTCTTGCTTAGTTGTGCACATTTTAGGTATATTCTGCATAACTCATTTTTTTTTCTTTGGTATTTATTGTTCATTTGTTTATATTATGCTCTATATCTTTATTGGTACATTATGGGTTGGTGAAATTTACTCATAATTTATTGGTGTGCTATTGTATTATGAAATGTTGCTTATGAATTCTAATACTTTCTAAATCACTACAAATTGAACTGGTTGAGTACGGTGTACCAACTATACCTTGTTGGTCATTTCTTAAATATAATTCATGTTTGATGGAAGCTTTTAAGCCATTCACAATATCTTAAACTTACTTGATGTGTTTGACATAGCAATTGTGCAATTTTATTCTTTTTCTAGATTAAGGAGATAATACTTATTGTCACCTTTGGGAAATGGTTTTCAAGAGAATGCTAATTCCTATACTAAAGTTTATTTATGGCGGGTGAGGGGGATTATGATTTGTGGTTATGTGAATGATAATACATTCTGTTAAAAAAAAAGTACTTAGCTTATGTTGTGCTGTAATTTTTTTAGAAGAAATTATTTGAATTGAGAGTCATTCCTCAATACTGAATTTGACTTTACACAATACGTTTACACCTGCAAGGGATCAAAGATATGTGGGTCTTTTGTGAGTTTTTTGAAGAACAAGGATCCAAATGATGGAATAGAGTAACTATGGTAACATTGTTGTTATCTCTTAGGCAAACTATCTTTTATTTTCTTTTATCTTTATTTTGACTTGGGATATACATACATTTGGAACTTTATTAGAGTTTATGTTGAACCATTTGTGATATTGTTATTTTGAACTGTTTGTGATTATATTGATTATTCTCTATTTTTTAGTTTCAAAATGAGCTCACCTAGTATTGTGGACTAGTGTATTGAACCTCTTATAGTGGTAATGGTATTTTAAAAGTGTTTTCAAGGTATTATGAATACTCATGTAATGTAATATTAGAATATTTTGTAAATTTAAAAATTTGTACAAGAATGTCCTTATGTGGTGACAGTTATAAATTTTATTTATTAAATATTTGTATTTTTGAATTATTAAATATTTAAAATTATTTTTAAATTATTAAATATTTAAAAATTAGCTGATGTTTATTTTTTTTGGTAAAGTTTAATATTAAAATTTTAATTTTTTAAAGTAAATACTTAAAAATAAATTTTTGCATTTGGTGGAAATTAAACTATTCTAACCAAGCAAGAAAATTAAAACACAAGAAATTTGAAATGCATTATCCAAACAAAGTATTTGGAAAATGATGGTAATTTGAAATGAAGGGAATTCAAATTTCATGTATTTAAATTTCCATGAAATCTTAAAATTCTTCATCCAAACACAAGGTTATGTTTTCCTCATTAATGGTGAGTTTTTCTAATTTTATTTGTTCTGTTTACAATTGTTTATCTATGCTATTAGGTTCAGATGAATCTTTGAATTTTCCTTATTACATCAGTGTGGTTTAATTAATGACTCATTTGCAAGATCGGCCCTACACTAATAATTTGTTTAAAATAACATGCCATTTGTTTTAATGTTAATTTTTAACTTTTCAAGTAGGTGGTGATTTTCCTAAACCTAAAAGAGTTTTTGAACTAAACCAACTGTTGGGTATAAATGTATCTATTTCGCAAGTGTGTTGGGTATAAATGTCAAAGTTGAGCATTCAAATGGAAACTTAATGCCACCCCCACCCACACCTCTATTATCATTTCACTTTAATACCTTGCGCTGTAGAGATTCCACTCAATGTATGCGAGTAGTTTAAAAATTACCAACCAATTTCACTAGGGAAACAAGAGATTGAGTACACATTCAATAAACAACTTCTTTATACCTTGGGATGTTGAATGAAAGGTATTGCTAATGGCAAAATAGTTGGTTCTAACTAGTGGAAGTAGTCAAATTTTTGCACATTATGTAACATCTATGTTTTTCTAATGAATAATTAAGTGTTTTAATAACTAAAAAGTGAAAATTTGATATGTAATCTAGGTGATTAAAAGGAATAAATGAATTGTTGTTATGTATGGTATGTCGTATGTGGTGACAGTGGTGTGTTGTTTGTTTGCAATTCAGGTTTGCATTTAGGAAGTTTGAGATATGTGCTTGAGCCAATTTGGAAATGTTGTGAGAGTGATTTTGAGGTTTTGAGAGAAAACAGTAAAGTTGAACCAGTTTTGAGATAAGGAAAGTGGCTTGGTGAGGTTTGGGCCTCAGTTGGCCAAAAGTCTGTGTGAAAGCTCTAGGGAAGTCGAATATATAAGGGAAGGGGAGGGATTTCCCTCATTCTCCTTCTCTCTCTATTCTTTTCATCTCTCTATCTATCTCTCTAGAATCTCTTAAGTTAGCAAAGGTATTAGAAGATTTTGAGCTTAGTTTAGTGATTGTGGTGAGAGGAGGAATCAATATATAGAAAGTTTTGGCTCAAAACACCAGATTCTCAAGGAACTAAAATTCAGATTCAGGAACTTTTAGAGGTAAGGGAAGCTTACAAATCGGTTGTTTTGTGTTAATAACTATTGGTATGCTAATTTCTTATCTTATAATTGGTTGAATCTCTGTGGATGTTGCCATTTTCGTTAGTTTTGGGTGAAAATGGGTTTTAAGGGAAAATGGAGATTTTGAATGAGAAACCATGATTTGTGAGTTGATATATTGAATTTGTTGTGTAATCTGGTGTATATGAACTGGATTGATGTTGTTGGAACCTCATTGATTCGAAAATTTGGGTTATTTGGCTGAAAAGTTTGAGTTTTTCTGTAGAAAATCACATTTTTTTCAAAAATCGTCACAGATAATCGATTATGGGAATCACATAATCGATTATCTGGAGTTCCAAAAACTATTTTCGTGATTTTGTTTCGGGAATAATCGATTATGGACTTTGATAATCGATTATCTGGGTTTTAGAAAAATTTCTTCTTGTTTTGGTTTGGAAATAATCGATTATGGAAACCCATAATCGATTATCCCTGCTGAAAAACGAAATTTGGTGCATTTTTACTAAACGGATATAATTTGTTACTACAGTACATAATCTGTTATTTCAGAATTGAATGTACTATTTAAGATTTCACAGTTTTCATTTCAAAACGCGAAATATTATGTATGTACACATATAAAAAGGGTATTATACATTTTCAAAAGTTCTAGTTAGGAATGATGGAAAGTAGTTCGATTTAAATATGATTTCTTTAAATTAAAGAAAGTGAATTATTTCGAAGGTTTTTGTAAAGCTCAAGATTTACCAATCTTCCAATGGTTTTTAAAGAAGGTCTTGGTTTTCAAATTGTAGTTAATTGTTGGATTGGTTGTGAAGTGGAAGGTTGCTTAAATAGGACCTCCACTTGTTGTGTATGATATTGTTGTATGAGGTTTCTCATGAGGTGGGCTGCTTGGATAGGGCCTTACCTGTTGCCTATACAAGAGGTCGGTTTAGGTGTGCATAGGGTTGATTTGTGGTTGATGGTGAATGTTGGACCACAGGTGGTGATGAGTAGGTCACGTGGTGATATGTTGATACATATATATATGATATGATGACTGTTATGGTTGAGTTAATGGTGGTGTTGATATGTTGCTACATATATGTGTGTGTGTCTGTGTGTGTGTGGATATTAATGAATGATTTTGGTTGAATTGATTGTTGTGGTGATACATGCATTGACATGCATATGTGGTTGGCTGAGATTGTGTGGGCCTTAAGTCGTATGTAGGTAGGCATGGAAGTTGGGGGTGAACGGAGCTGCAACTTAAACAGCCCTCCAACCTAGTGCCTAGATGAGAAGTGGGGTCTGAAAGCTAGGCCTAGGGGATGAGTGGATGGGTAATCCTGCAGTGGGGCCAAGGTAGTGCAAGCCTTGTGTCGCGGTATACCACCACCCACATACACTCATCCTAACAACCATAAGCTTATCTAACTGATCAGAGTTTTGGCAATCCCTGAATGGTGCTAGATGGCCATGGTGCTGATTGCCCGGAATGTAGAAAATCTCTCAAGAGTCGTGTCATTCATACATTGACATTTTAGGTTGAAGGTGTGATGTGTTGTGCTGTATGTATGTAAACTCATTCTCTGATGAAATGGGACTCCAAATTTGTATGTTGATGAAATTGTTATTATTATTACCCGATGTCATTGTTGCTAGTGGTAGTAATGGTAGTGTTGTCGTTGTTGCTATGATTACTTGGTAATTGTTATTATGGTTGTGTTATGTGTTGGTAGTGGGGGTAGTATTGTTATTGTTACTTGATTATTGTGGCTGTTTGTAATTGTTATGATTGGTGATGGTGGTGATAGAGGTGTTGTTAATATCGTTGTTGTTATTGTGTTAAAGCTTGTTGTTGTAATGGTTATACTGGTGCTATCATTATTATTTTAAGTAAGCTTACCCTTGCATTGTTTGCACATGTGGTTCGTGCCTGTGATGATCATGTCTTTGGCGTGGGAGCAAATGTTGAGTTTTTGGTAGGTTTAGCTTCTCTTAGTTGGTGATGAAGCTTCGCCTCGGTTAGTGGCTAAATTGAAGGATAGATAATCATCTTTTTGTTCTTTTCCTTAAAGGAATTGATATTCCTTATTGTTGTTTATTTCTTTTAAAATGATGTATAAAGTGACCAACTATAAGGAGTTTTATATTTGGATTTTCTTTGGTATTGTATATAAATAGGGTCTGTATACAGTCATTCTTTCATATCTTATATATGTTAAAGTAACTTGTGGATTAATTATCATTAAGTATATTATATATATATATATATATATAGGGGTTTGTTTGTAGTGCTGTGGTGACAGAGGGTCGTTACACATTATATTTTGATACTTATCTAAATATGGGTAGTGGGATGATGATAATACCAAGATGCGATTGCTAGTGGACTTATACCACTAATTCTAAAAAAATGAATATTTGTTTCATAGACTCATGATATTATAAAAAGAACATATATATATCATCACGTGCTTCTTGTAAGTTTAATTTTCACAATGAAGTAGTGTTTATGTTACATGGTCTACAATATATCTAATGCATCTTCAAAAGATTATACTAAAAGAAATTTGTAACATGTCTATATCAATTTAATTACTAGATATATATTATAGTGTGTTTTATCAAGTAAAAGAAATTTGTAACATATCTACATCAATTTAATTACTAGATAGATATTATAGTGTATTTTATCAAGTGAAAGAGAATTAAGATTAGAATTGCTTACCTAATACCAAAGAGGAATACAATTTTTGTGAATTTTTGTTAAGGAATTAGGAACCAAGAGATAATGTGAGAATGATTATTCCCTGATAATTAAGATAATAAAGAACCAAGAAATAATACAACAGTTATCTTAACATCTTTTATGGACAATACATAAAGGTTAGTAAATGGGTAGAAAAGGGTAATTGAAAAATTATCTTTAGTAGCCATTAAATTGGCCACAAGAATTGTCATTAGAATTTTTTAGTTTTCCCAGCCATTTAATGGGTCTTTACCTACACCCTATATAAATGTTGGTAATACTTTTCCCAACCCTGGATATACTGCATTAGCTAATTGTTAGTAAATGATTTTTGTGGCTATTAATATGGCCATTAGAGGACACATTAATGGCCACTGAAAGTAGATTTTGATGTAGTGGATAAGGTCAATACTAATAAGAGTGGCTTAAAAGATGCGTTTGTTAGTGGAGTTGTAGAGTTTGTCAAGAAGGCAATGGAACAACCCTAATTTTTGTTTAAGGTGTGGATCATGTGTCCTTGTGCAAAGTGTAAATGCTATTAGTTGTTAACTCTAAGCGAGGTAAAGGTTCACTTGTACAAGTCCAAGTTTAAGCCAAATTATTAGATTTAGACTAAATACGGAGAATTGAATCCATATATTCACCGATGGGTCCAACAAGTAGTGAGCCAAAGGATGTGGATAAGGAGGATCAATTCCATTCAATGCATTAAATGATGTATGACATTTTTTTGCCTAATCGTTAAAGTCCTTGATGTCAATGTTAGCATGGAAACTAAGTTAACCTATATGGAAAAATTGTCTAATCCAAAAGTTCAATAATTTTATAATACGTTGACCTCAACATGAAGGAGCAATTGAATCTATGTTATCAATATCTAAGCTTTTGATAGCTAGATCTAATTAATATATTCTTCAAAAGTGTATTGACTTTTTTTGTACAAATGTTTGTTGATGTAGCTCCAACAAAATAATGCTTGCATGAAAACCACTACCAAACAATGTGATTGGTGTCTAAGTTAGGGTTGAAGGTGAAGAAGATTGATTATTGTGTTAACAGTTGCATGTTATATTATAAGGAAGGTAACATTGTATCTTAGTGCAAGTTTCGTTAAGCAACAAGGTATGCTCCTTGAAGGCATATAGGGTGGGAAACGACAAAGATGTTTTAGTGAAAAGAATATTTTATTTCTCAACATTCCTGCATTATAGAGATTGTATGTATCAATAAAAACTATTTCTCAAATGAGATGACATCATGAGAACAAAAAATACAGGTGTTTTGCACTATCCATCTAGGTAGGCATGGAAACACTTGATGAATTTTATCTAAAATTTGCAAGTGAACCAAGAAATGTAAGTCTAAGTCCATATGGTGATGGATTTGCACTATACATCCAGGCATCTACTTCTCCATACTCATGGTGGTTGGTAATAATTGTCCTTACAATCTTCCTCCTAAAATGTGCATGAGCAAACCATATATGTTTTTTACTTATCTCAAACCTAGACCATCTAACTCAAAATAAAATATATATATATATATATATATATATATATATATATATATATATATTGTAACCCTTGATTAATGATATGTAGTGGTTGTGGAGTTGTGGCATTTTAACTTATGATATTTCCACAAAATATAACTTTGTCATATGAGTGAGCTTAATGTGGACAATTATTGATTTTGTAGCTTATGGTATGTTGTTTGGATGGGAAACACATGGAAAATTAGCATGTCCTTGTTGCGTGGAAGACACAAAGGCTTTCACATTGAAATATGGTGGAAAAATTGATGGTTTAATTTTCATCGTCAGTTTCTTCTAGCAAATCATTTTTTTATAGGAAGTAAAATGGCCGATATAATAAACAAGGATAAGAAAGATGGTTCCCTTTACATGTTGACAGGGTAACATGTTTAGGAATTTGTTCGTGATTTTGCAAAAAAAATGATATAGGTTGGTTGGGGAAGATTGCATAGGTATAGTGGGTTTCATAATTAGATTAAACAAAGTATATTTTGGGATTTTCTCTAAAAAGACAACTTGTTAAGGCATAACACTGATATGATGCATATAAAGAAGTTTTTTTTTTTTTTTGACAATGTGTCTAACAGTATCATAAATGTTATGGGTTAAACAAAAATCAATGATGAGGCAATATTATACTTATTTGTGTTCTGTGCATGTAAGGACTTGGAGATGCAACCCTTACCAAACAGAAAGATGGAAAAGTTAAAGGCAAAATATACTTCAACACTAAAATATGTCAATTTAGTGTGTAAATGGATTACAAAACTAAAAATAACGAATGGCTATGCTTCTAATCTTTCTAGGTGTATTGATGTCAATAAGGGTAGGATAAATGTAATGAAAAGCCATGACTATTAAGTATTCATAAAGTGTTTGTTCCCAAATGCCTTTCATTCGTCGCTAGAATGTGTATGGAAACTACTAATTGAAATGAGTCAATTCTTTAAAGATTTATGTTGTAATACACTCAGAATAGATAATTTAATTAGATTAGAGAAAAATATTCTTATTATTATACACAAGTTGGAAAGGATTTTTCTACCAGGCTTCTTAGACTTAATGGAACATCTAGTAATTTAGTTGCCCAATAAAACGATCCTTAGTTTAATATCATTGGATGTATCCATGTAAAAGGTAATTGAATTATTTTTTTAACCATTAACGTAAGTTTTTAACTGAAACTAAGAGATGCATGGTCATTTTACATGCAAATTTATAGGTGACTCAAAGCGGGTAGTGAAGAATAAGGCCAAGATGTAAGGTTCCGTATGTTCTTTATACTTAAACCCTAATACAACCTTTTTTAACTTTCACTATTTCAACAACATCAGCTTGTTGCTAACCACAAGTTTTAGGAGCAATCCTCAATCAGGACATCAAAACTTTCAATCAACGTTATTAGTCATGAGTAAATTTGATTGTCATAGTGGGAAGTCTAAAAGCTTACAAATGACAAATGTAAATATATTTATGTACATGTCTTGATCAATTGCAATGAGGTTAAACCATATCTTGATATGTAACATTTCTTATTGTGTCAAGTATCATAACATTCTACATATCGTAGATTTACTTATATGTGCTTATGTTCATTATTTCTTCTAATACCACTTGAGTAATGATCAATATGCTTTTGGTTGTATACATGCAGAATTTCCTACATGGTTTAAGGTATATATTAGTGTAATGGACACAATAAATGTTATTATTAATAAGCACACTTTTAAGCACATGCTTGTCTTCTTTATTGGTTATTGATGTGAGGAATGGGGTGACCAACACAAACATAAAGTCATAACTTAAGGTTCTGATTCAAAGGCATCATAGGACATGCTCTCTCTC
The DNA here is from genome assembly GCA_004329165.1 of Spatholobus suberectus. Lineage (NCBI taxonomy): Eukaryota > Viridiplantae > Streptophyta > Magnoliopsida > Fabales > Fabaceae > Spatholobus > Spatholobus suberectus. The sequence continues at coordinate 54,091,033 of CM014735.1, forward strand.
TCTCTCTCTCTCTCTCTCTCTCTCTCTCTCTATATATATATATATATATATATAAGTACATGAAAAGAGGTGTATTTGGATTTTATTCAAATTCCCATTGGTCAAATAATAAGGGCTAGCTTAAAAAGAACAAGAAGCACTTTGTGGACTAATTCAAATAACTTGGACTCAAGCAACATGGTGACCCATTGAAAGAATTATGTAATAGTCAAGTTGAATTTGTAGAAATATCAAAGTTGCTTCAATCTTTTGGTTATTTTTCATATTTTGTGGAGTCAAGAATTAGTTATTTATTTCAATTACTCGGTTTTCTTTTTATTTGCAATAATGGAACTATATCTTGGACATATCCATAACATTAATTAGCTACTTCCCCTTCCTCTTCCAATGAGCTAAGATCTTTCCACCACTATGAAGCCTCCTTCTTATTGACTTCTAATTCCCCTTCCTTCCCAGTAGTGTAACACCCCCATTTTTTTTACTATCAAATTATTTTCCTAATTATTTTGTATTTATTTCTGAAGAACTGAATGGAAATCTCAAAAAATTTGATCTGTATGATTACACTTGTATTAGTGAGTAGTACTTGGTTTATACTTTTAATAATTTTGGGAAACGAAGTCCGGAAAAGGGTAAAATGACTATTTTGCCCTTAAAAGGACTGGATAATTGAGAAAATAGATAAAAATAGTTAAAAGTATCTAAAATTTATTTTTAAGTCATTTATGTACACAGAATAATTAATAATAATTTTTTTAAAAAATTGGGAATTTATTAAGACAATTTTTGTGAAATGACCAAAATACCCCTGGTTGACTACGAGAGCAAACTAGAGACTTTTTGACTTCAAAGTATTTTTCAAATTTTATATTAGGTTTATTTTAATTATAAAAATTTTATTTTCAAAGAAAAATAGGGAAAATGTAACACTCTTATTTCAGTTTTTCAACTATTTTTCTAATATTTTACTATTTAATTCTGAAAAATCGGGAGGAAATTTCAAATTTCTAATTCCCACCATTATGCTCAAAATTTCAAGAGCTATCTTATCGTGATTTTTAATACTTTTTCCAAGCCGGAGCCTAGAAAAATTAGAAAATGACGATTTTGTCCTTATTTCTCAACATTAAGGGCTGACAAGAGAAAAAGATTCAATTGGCATTCAAATGTCAATTTGAGCTTGTAATCATGTTATATATATTAAAATATAATTTTGATTTTTTTGGGAATTTTTTGGAATTCTTGTGTAAAATGACTAAAATACCCTTAAATGTCTTTTAAGCCTAGTCAGTATTGGTTTGACATCCACAAAGGGAGAAAATGGTAATTCTAAGTTATTTATGGGTAAAATATTTAATTTTATAATTTTCATAAAAATTTTGGTATTTATTTAATTAAAATAGATTTTTTATGAATTTTCTTGCTTTAAAATACAAAATAAATACATATAATTTCAAATAAATTAATAAAAATTAAAATTAATTATTAGAAATTTATTTTTGATGAAAAATAATTTATTTTTCCAGTTTTTCATTTAATTTCATTTTTTTGATATTAAAGTTATTTTTTTCAAGTTTAGGCAATTTTATCGGCATCGGTTAATTTAATTACAAATAAAATTGACATTGATAAAGCTAGGATAGCACATTGACCACGTCCCAAACCAAAGGGGGGGCTGATTCACCACTCTAATATGTTTATGTGTCCCTAAGTTTGAATATTTGTCCTATAATTGAATTAAAAATAAATAAATAACCTAATTTATTACATAAGCGATGATGTCATTAGGGGGACACCTAACCCCCTCCTTCTTCTATAAATAGGCAACCTTTGGACATTTTTTCACACACCTCTTCCTCTCTCAAGTTAGCCGAATGAAGGAGAGCTTCTCTCTCTATTTTTTTTTTCTTTTTCTCTCTTATTTTGCTTAAATTTTACTAGTTTCCATTAACTAGTAAAATTCTCTTTCTTAGAGCTTTGCACCAACAACTCCATCCTCGTCATTAACCACCTTAGAGGTAATGGAGGGAGTGAGGTTGGTTCTAAATTATTATCACTTTGCATGTTGGTAGGAAGGGTTTTTCCCTAAACCCGTTTAGGCTTAAGTTTTATTATTATTATTGTTATATTGTTTGATGTTAAACTTTAATTTTTGCTAAGTTGTTACTCTACCCAAATTTAGATTATTAAATTATAATTGCTAAGTTATTACTCTGCTCAAATTTAAATTATTAAATTATACTTGCAATGCTGTCACTTTAGTCAAATTTAGAAAATTAAAATGTATTTATTTAGTTGTTATTCTGCCAAAATTTTAGTAATTAAATTGTAATTATTATGTCGTTATTATGCTAAAATTTTATGTGATTATGGTATTGTGCAATTTTTGCAATATAAGGCAGAAATATTGATTGTATTGGTGCTTAAATTAAATGAAACTAGGGAAACCTCTGTTTAAAAAGTTAGGAAGTGATAAATTAGTGAGTAATATAAAGCAAGTGACATGTAGTGGCATGGCACCCCGCTAAAGAAGCTACAATTTGGTACATTGTGGGATGAAAGGCAGGGACCCATAGTTAGGTCTAGAGGGTATGGTATCGAGTAGTGAGCATCCTAATGGTCAAGGTAATGCTCTTGAGTTGGGACAATCATTTAACAAACTTGATAATCCTGACAACTGCTCAGCATCACCAGAATTGGTGAGAGTATACCTCTATAAATAGATATCCTAAATTATTATTTTGTTCCTCAATGATGATGAGGACTATACCATGTGATGATGTTGAGAGGGGTATATGTACTCCCAGTCACTTCCTAGGATCTGTTAAGAACTATTACCCACTAATGGAAAGTATGAATCCATATCGAGTCAAGGATAGTATAACACAAAATAAACTTTAGGTTTCCCTTTTATTGTCAACTGCGTTTTATCTGTATTTTATGGTAGAATTCCTATCATACATGTAGAAGTGATTTTAGAATAAATCACCTCACTCCATTACTTTTTATTTTATCCATGATTGATTGCGGTTAATGAAGACCCGATTGTTGATGAAGATTTATAGGCCTAGTCTGATAGCTTGTTATTTTATGGGATAAGGTAGACGGACACTACCCTGACCAAGATCTTTTTGATGTACTGAGAATAAGCAATAACTATTTTGATGTATATTTTGATCTCTTTGCATTTTAATGATTTTTTTTATTATGAAATCATGATGTACAGTTCTACGATATATATATATATATATATATATATATATATATATATATATATAGAATTTTTTTTTACTACCATTTTCAAATTTTGTTAAATTTACAAATTTTCTATTATTAAAAGTGGAGAAACATTTTACTTGCATTATTAAATAAGTAAATAAGTATGAGTTATGTTCAATGTGAATAGGTGTCACAAGTAGCACATAATTGAATGCCCTTAAATTTCTTATTCCTAAACCCCTCCTCTCTTTCCCTACATACCTTATCCCACGCAACCCAATGAATTTTCTTAGTTGCCTCATGTCCTCCCTAGAGAAAATTTTTGAAGAAAGATTTAATAGCATTGAATGTACCTTTTAGGACCTTGAAAAGGGAAAGATAGTAAAGTGGTGGTGCAATCAACACTAGTTTTAAAAGGATCACATAACCCCCAAAAGAAAGATATTTGCTCTTCCACAATGACAACCTTTTTCTGACTTTCTCAACCACTAGTTTCTAAGTTTGCACCAACAAGTAGTCCCAAATATTTAAAAGTAGTGCTCCCTACTTTACATTTTAGATACTTGGTTGCCAACCATAGCTATTCATTACCCACATTGACCCCAATCACTTGGCTCTTTTGAAAATTGACCTTTAACCTCGACATCAACTAAAATAGTTGTAAAAAATATTTAATGACCTACAAGTTTGTATGCAACATTCGCCTACTATCAAAGTGTTGTCTGCATATTGTAGGTGTGAAAAAGGTTGTCTTCTCCCACCAAATTTGTACCCCTTGAAACTATTTATATTTACTTCCTTGTTTAACATCACCCCAATTCCCTTTACTACTATTACAAAAAGAAATTGAGATAGCAGGTCTCCTTGTCTCAACCCTTTGCAAACATTGAACTCTTCTGTTGGGTTTCCATTCATTAATATGGATACACTCAATGTTGACAAGCACTCCGCCCCCCACTATCTCCATGTTGGAGAAAAACCTCATTTTTTGCATCACAAACTCTAAATACTCCCAGTTTACCAAGTCATATGCTTTCTCGAAATCTACCTTGAATACGATTGCCTTTTTATTTCAATTCTTGGCCTTCTCTACCAATTTATTTGCAATGACAACACCATGTGTCTATCTTTAAGAAAAGCATATTAGGTCTCTGATGTGACATTAGATTCACTCTTCATAATCTATTTTGCCAATATCTTAGATAAGGCCTAGAACATACTCTCAATTAACGAAATTGATCTATAATCTTCAATCTTTTATGGGCTATCTATTTTTGGAATCAAGACAACAAAAGAACTATTTGACTCGTTCACCAATTTTCTATTATGATGGAATTACTTCAAATAAGCCATGAAATTGATTTTGATTACCTCCCAAAAGTCCTTGATAAAGTTGAAATTAATTCCATCCAGCCCAGAACTTTTGCATTGTCATAATCCCAAATGGTCAGCCAAGTCTCCTCGTCAAAAATTGGTGTTGTTATTCTAGTGTTTAATTGTTCACCTCACGTAAAACTTTCTCTCTCTCTCTCTCTCTCTCTCTCTATGTTTGGGTATGACATAGGATAAGCATTATAATACCTAGATCTATGTTTAAGTATGAGATGGGATAAGTCCTATAATACCTGTAAATTTTTATAAATGATTGCTTAAGTCTAAACCCAAATTAATTTATTTGATAAAAAATTTATTCATTACAAATAATTTTTATGAATATATATTATTAGGTAACACTTTTTATGCTTGAAAAATGTTGGGAGAACAATTCAAATTTCTAATTTCAAATCCTTAGGATGTTGTTTAGATTTAAAAATATTATCTTTATTTGTTTTATCTTTTAAGATTAGGGTGCAAGGTTTATAAATAGAGGGTCTTGAGTTGAAAAGAACTACCTAGCTTGAAGAAGGGGTCACCACCCTAAGTGTGAAGGAGGTCATGTGATGAGAGTTTTTCAAGTTTGTTTAAAAAACTTGTAATGAAAGAGTTTCTTTAGTATGTCCAAAAAACTTATTTTATGATTTGAGATACTAAATATTTATTGAGAAGTTTCTGGGAATATAGGCAAAAAGTACCGAACCACGTTAAATTTATATTTTTCTACTATTTATATTGTGTGGTATCATTTATATGTATACTTTGATCTTTATTGTGCGTGAAGAGTTTGTTTTCTCCCGTTAGAAAAGAAAAAGAGAGAACAATGTATTTTTTTTTTCTCGACCACCAATTTCAAAAATCATATTGAGCATCTTCGAATTGAGTATGCTGCCCATAGTGTAATTACCTAGCTCAATCCGAATTAATCTATAATATTCGAATACCGATAATCCTTAATTATATATATACTATGAAAATTTAATTTGTGCATTCTTTTTAACTGTCTTGTCACATCAAATCACTATTGAAGTGCACATCCTTAGTTATTCAAAAACATTGCACCTTGCACATATATATATTAATTGAGAGTACTAGGTAGTCCAGTCATAGTACAAATTACAAACTTTTCATGATATGCTGTAAGACCTCGTACCTTGTAATGGATTAAAACGCTACTATGAAAAAGGAAAAGACCTCCTCAATTTTGAAGTGTCCAACTCCTGTCCTTTTAGCATTATCCACCTGTTCGTTCTTCTTTCACTAAGCTCCTGTGTTCGTTTTATAAAATTATCTCCACAAGGACATTATAAACGTTGAAGCCCGTACCGTCTATAAGTGAAGTCCCAAACTTGAATTGCAAATTTACAAGAGAAGAACAAATGAGAAGTGCTCTCAAGATTCGCAGAGCATATATTAGACAGTGATGAGTCATGTCCATTGAGAACACCTTTTTTAACTAGATTAATTCTTGAATCAGAGTAGTATTCTATCTAACACCACAAACCAAGCAAAGGAATATTTTCCATTATTTTTCTTTTTTATGCATATTGGATGTACTTATTTATTTATTATATTTAACATAAAAAAAAAACTTGTCCCCTCATTTCAAGTGATAAGAACAAATGTAGGTCCTCTCAAACCGACGAAAATGATTAAGAAATTGAATATAAGCATGTAATCTGTCTAACAAAAATGTAATATATCAAGACCCAAAAATTTTTATCTATCCAAATTCAATTCTGTGGATCGGAGGACATGTTACCCGTGCTACCTTCAATTATGGCTAGACCAACTGTGTGCATAAATAATATTAGATGTCAAATTCAATAAAATGACATTTCTAACAACTTTTTGTCAAAAATGAATTTTATCAACTGTTGATTTGTGTGATATATTGTGTATATAAAATTTTACATAATTTAAATATTCATAGATATATAAGAAAAAAGTATAAGTATATCTTTTTAAATGTTGCCACATATATGTGAAACGACAAAGCCTAAGGTGTTGATTTCATATATGCATGTGACCATCTATATTACTTTCATTGCGCATATTCGATTGATCACTATATAAAAATCATTTATTAAATTTTTATTCTTTGATTTGCTATCGTTATTTAGATTTTTTTAACAAAAATTACTTTTTTAGTACAATCATTGTAGCTTACATTAACAATAAAATATATTATACCAACAATATATATATATATATATATATATATATGATGTGATCATATATATTAATTTTCTACACTAATAGAAAATTATAGTTAAATTAATCAGTAAGTTCTTGAATTATTTAAAAAAATTTAATTAGGTCCCCAAACTAAAATAATTTGTAATTGATTCTTTGATATTGTAAAATTTTTGTAAGTGAGTCTCTAAGGTCTTTAAAACCATTACAAATTGTCAATTTTTGTAGTTTCAAACCGTTATAAATTAACATTAAGACTCAATTACAAAATTTTTACAAAATCAAGGCCTTAATTGCAATATTTTTTAGTTTTAGGGCCTAATTAAAAATTCTCAAATAGTTCAAGGATCTATTAATTAATTTAACCTAGAATTATTATTATGTATAATATCTTATACTGTTAGTATAAATTAAAATTTTTTATATTAATAATTTAGTTTTTGTTAAACAAGTTCTATACCAAAATCAAACTAACCCACTTGGGTTGACCTAGTAGTGGGAAATTTAGGTAGAATACATGAGATCATAGATTCTAACCTCGGTGTAACAATTGTACAAAAAAAACATCAAACTTAAAGACAAACGATTAGTAAATTAACTTTTAATTTGTAGATGATTAATTCAAAAATTTAAAATATAGCAATTAAAATTCTAGAGTGCAGCATTTTCCACTTGAAAATAACATATATAATATTACCAATAAAGGTATTTGACACTACATTCTCCACCCTCCACCCTCCAACTACGTACAGTTTATTATCATTTTATTTTTACCGAACTAGAAAACATGGATTAATTAACTTAAGATCATCACTACATACGAATAGTCCAAGACCCTTTGATGATCTTCTGTTTCTCGCATATATATTCTAATTAGAATTTTCGAGCATGAATCGTTTAATGATTTGCACGACCTCTTCCGAAGCCTCTGAGTATGAATCATGAGTGAGAAAGCCGTGTTCCTTCCCCTTAAACTCAACGTATTCAATGTTTTTCCCTAGTTCTTTTAACCTTGATGCATAATCCGCTGCTCTGTCCTTCAGCAATTCATTGCTCCCAACTATCACTAAAATAGGGTCAAGCTTCACATGTCCAAGGTTTGGACTGCTAGGTCCAAATGGGTTTGCCAATGGGTGATCTCTGGTCTCTCCAATAGGTATTGACAGCCTCCAAAATCTGCATGAAGGAAGAGTTAAACCCTATCAGCACATTGATCAGTATAGAACAGTTCTAATGCTATATGTAAAGAGTAGTGATAAACGTTCGTCCCATTTTTTGGGGGAATTAGGATGAAAAAAAGAGAAATTAAGATAGATAGAAAAAAAAGAATTTAGATTCTTTCCATCACACTTTTCTCCCAATATCTTGCAAAATCTGAACCCTTGATTCATTACTATACAACAATCAAGATGAAGAGAGAAGATAACGTAGGGTCTTGATTTATGCTGAAGAGGCCGGAGAGGACCCTAACTAAAGAAGAAAATATAGAAAAAAAAATGATTGATGTAATAAGTGATATGATTGAAAAAAAAAAACATAAAAATGAGATAGAAGAAAAAACAGATATACGCTAAGTATTTTCTATATATAAATGTTATTGATCGAGAACAAATCTTAATCAAAATATTGAGAATTATTTTCACATGTTACTAAAATAACAAATCTTAATCATATAATTATATATAAATAATTAAAATTAAATAAAACTAATCTTAATTATTTATATATAATTAATCGTATAATTAAAATTTATTATTCTCATAATACTAATTGTGAACAATTCTCACATGATGTGCTTCGTTGAATTGGGCAACCCTCTAAAAAAGTGGATTGCCTCACTTGATAAAAGTTTCTAAATAATTTTGTTGTTTGATGATATGACAACAGAATTGAATTTTAAGTGATTGTCGACATGCATGCTGAATAATTTTGCTTTTGGTGTTGTACACATATTCATCACTTTCTTATCGTGTGCCCACTTCTTTCATAGGTATTAGGTATTTTCAAAGTAAGAAAAGGTTTTACTTTATCATATTAATTAAAATATTAAAAATGTTAATGAGCTAGAAGACAAGTAAATCTAACGAAACTAAAATGGTGTACTTTAAATAATATAGGAAAACAATTTATTCTTTCAGAGACACCTAAGTGTTTGTCATTATCATAGGTACAGCATTTAATATATTGAAAAGTAATAGTTATTATCATTTACTTCTCTTCCATCTCATTTTTCTTCATATCTTTATTCATTTCTCATCTCACGTATATTATTTTCTCTCCTTTTATGTTTTTTCTCTATCTCTTTTTTTTCTTTCACTCATACACATCATGTTTATTATTTGCGAAATGTGAAAAGTTTTTATTTAAAAATATTTATTATGTCAAAATAGAAATTATTAATATTTATTTTTTAAGTACTTAAAAATATTTAGTAAAATATATTTAATATTTTTAATCAATAGTTTTAAGACATTCATTAACTGAATTCAAACAAATATAATACACCACTTATAGAAAGATTAAGAGTGGTGATACATGAACACCATTATTTTTCAAACACCCAATCAACACCTATATATAATTTCTCCCTATCTCTTTCTTTCTATCATGTCATACCACCATCATATCTATACTTTTCTCTATTGTCTCTCTTATTTCTCTTCCTCTTTCTACGTATCAATTAACACTTGGTGTCCACGAACATTTTGCGAGAGATTAACTGTGTTAATCTCGCTATATTGAATTAGGCATCTCCTAAAAAGCTGATTACTTCACTTGATATAGCTTCCCAAATTATTTTATTCTTCCAGGATCAGAACTGATTGAATTTAAAGTGGGTTGATTACAGAAAATTTCACCTTTTTTATTTCAATACTGTTTTGATATTACTAATATGTAATAAAAGTTTTTACGTTTGGAATTTTCTATCCGAATATTCCTCACACACATCAATTTTAATTAATATCATTTGATGTTTAGCATTATAATTTTTCAAAAATGATATATTATTTTGTATTTTGATTCATTGGCAAGTATTTTCTTTGTTCTGCTTGTAAAGTTATGTTTATACTATTATAGTTAATTTTTCTTATAAAAATAATATTATATTTTAAACGTTATAATCACTGTACACAACATATATCGATTGAAATTTTTATTAGCTTTACCTTGGAATATATCGTTGTTACCGCTTAATACTTAGCCATACATGTTATGACATTTTTACTGCTTTATTATCAATAAAAGTCCTGTGAAAAATATCTTCCTAATTTCTTAAACAATAACAAAAATCAAAATCAAAATATTAGTACAACTTCTGTTACTTTGACTCATTCAAACTGGAAAATAATAATAAAGCATATGAATTTTGAAAGCAATGAAGGCCCAAAATAAATGAGCATTTGACACGTGAGAAAATACGGGTGGGAAGAGAACATGGTGCGCATGACAGGTGATGTGATAGGAAAAAAAAAAAAGGAAAAAGATATAAAGTTAATGTAATAATTGAGGTGTAAAAATATTAAAATTAAATCAAACTTAATGAAAAGTCAAAAATATAAACAAAAGTTCATGACAATAACGTTTCTCTTTCTCCAAAATTGTTGAACGTGGCACGGTGGCACCAAGATGTGACATAAAGAAGTGCAAGACGGACTATATAGCAATTGTGTATGGCGTAGGAATGACGTGTTTGAATTTTGGTATTTCGAAAATGATTGATCTTTTGATTTGCTCATGTTCCAGAACTAAATCATTATGTAATTTCAGATCGCTTTAGAGATTAGACTTAGACATTATGCATATTGAATGCCTATTAATTTTGTTTACAAGGTTTTTCACTGTTCACATTCGAAAAAGCTTACTTAATTTTAGGTGATTAATATATTTATTGATATTGAGTAGAGATAATCATCCATCCCGATAGATTGAGTTAAGAAGAAGAAAGAGATAAAAAGAAAAGAGAAAAGATAAATAAAATAATAATAAATATAATAAATGATGTGATAGAAAAAGAAAAAAAATATAAAAAAATAATGTAAAAATGATATGAAAGAAAGTTGTAGATAATTATAATTATTCATTCATATTTTAATGTAAATTTATGACTATTATATTTTAAAGTTGTCATATTAGTAAAAAAAAAAAATGCTAATATGATTATATAAAGGGAAAATGTGATTGTATCATTTTGGGGTGTATGGATGGAAGTAAAAGAAAAATAGAAAAAAAATAAAAGAAGAGAGAGATAATGTAATAAATAATATGATGAGAAATGAAAAAAGAGATAAAAAAAAATATGACATAAACTAATAAAAGAGAAAGTTAATATATAACAATAATAATCCTTATATAAAAGGTTTCAAAAATTAACCCAAAACTTAAATATGATACAATATTCAATATTAAATAAGAGACTTAAATATTAAAAAGAATATTTGATTATTGAGTAAATTACATTGATACTTCTTCATGAGATTTTTTGAAATTACACATAATTTTTTTTTACTTTTTAGCATTTACAATAACCTCTCTTATAAAGATACACGTTGTAATATTTTTCAAACAATCAAGAGAATTACTGTAATATATAAGATATTTAGCAAACAATTAAAGGGGTTAGTATATAAATAATAAAAAAAAGATGTATTAAGTGAAATTTGATGAAACCACAGAGAATGTTAGTATAAGTTACTCTTGATTCTTGTATACACTAAATAATAAAACAAAATGCTACTCTCTGTTTTCTTTTAATAAAGCACCACATGCACATGTACACACACATATATAATGAAGGTAACAAACTTAAGATGAAATAAATTCATAAAATAATTTTATATTAAATTCTTTAAGAATCCTTTACCTAAAATAGATGAGTACTTTTACCTTCTAACTGCTTAAACTAGTATACGAAGAAAACAAACTAGACATGGTGGAGAAGGTGAAAGTTTTTCTTTGTCTATAATTTATATCTATAACTATAATAAAAGAGATATCTTCTTTTAGTTTCTATTTTTTATTAAACTATTATATCTTTTAATTATTTTTAAATTATTCATTATTTTATCTTTTAACTACTTTATGAACTATCCACTACATTATCTCTCTCTCTTTTATTTTTTATTTTTAAAACACGGCCTCCTAGTTCATAACAAATGCAAATTATTAAAATTCATTCGTACATGCATATCCTTCTTTGGAGACAATTCTATTTTAAGTTTTGTCACAATTAAAATTCTTCACCCTTCGCCAAAAATGTGTTTTGTCGGGATCGAATTCGTAAGTTGTTTTTTCACAAATTCAACTTGTATTACCAATTGAGTCACACCCATTGAGTTGCTAATTATTTGTTTAGATAATTTTGTGTTAATATATATTATTGTTGTTTTGTAAGGAAGGCTTATCAGCTTAAAGATAAATGAAAAGTTCTCATATGCAGTTTTCATTATCTATAAGGTCGTGTGGATTATTTAAAAAGTTGTTTATTTTTAAAAATATTTTTACACGTAGGTTAAATGGATATGAGAAATAATGACTACCTAAATGTTTTTATGTGAGATTTTTTTTTTGTTGATGTAATATGAGAAAGAAAATTAAACCATGCATATCGAATGCATTTAATTAATTGTTTTTAACAAAATTCACTTTTTAAAAAAGTTCTTTTCAAATATATTAACATATTTGAATAAGTTTTCTGAAGAATCAAAATATGGGAATTTTTTTAAATTATTTTAAAAATCATAATGAGTTACTTCTAAAAAAATATTTTTAAAATAAAATTACTTTTGTTTTTTTTTTCTTCTAAAAATTAAACAGATGAACCATAGTAAAGATTTGTGCAGTCACCCTAAGGAGATTGTATCCCACACTTTTTTATCAAGAAATATTAATTTCTTTTACACGGTTAAATATTTAGTCCTCTATGTAAAAATATGTATTTCCCTCATTAAAATTAATTAAGACACTCCAGCAATTACTTTTTATTTTAATTTTATTTTGAAATAAAATAAAATACTGAAAAAATGTTAAATAAAATATATTAACTTTAAAAGGAATCAGTACTGCCATAGAATATTAAAAATTAATGTGCCCCTTTTAGACTTGAAATTTTATATTCAACCTATAGAGAATTATTAATGAATTAGATTATCATTAAAATTTAATTAAAATGCACTATAATATTATCTAATTATTATCGATTTGTCATTTTATAATAATTATTTTAAAAATCAAATCTATAATGATTTTTAATTGTTGAGAATGTAATTATCTTCACAGGAAATAGTATATGAAAATTAATTTTTTATCGTTAAATACCAATTTGATTAAAATATCAATAACAAGTTTTTAATGAAAAAGAATACAAGTTTAATTTTTTTATATATTGTCAATATAAATATTTTTACTGTTAATCAATTAAAAATTATTATAGACATAATTTTTAAAGTAATTATTATAAAAAATAACAAACTAATTTACTATACATAATAATATATAATTAAATACTATCTCCATTCCTTTTTAACTGTTGTTTAAGGTTTTTATATACAAACCAATAAATGTAATAAGTTTTCTTGTTTTTCATAAAAAAAAAGTTTTGAAATTTCTTATTGCACCTTTTCTCATTTCTACTTCACAATAAATACATATTAATTGTAAATGTATAAATTAATTAAAAATTAGATGAGAAGTAAGGATATAATTGATAAAAAAGTAAATATTATTTTGAACTTTGAAAATATCAGATAAATAAAAACAAAAAATTTCTAAAAAATTGAAAAGTAAAAAAAAATGAAAAAAATAATACAGTAATTTTTTAATATAAATTTATTCTAATTAAATTGAAAAATACAACATTAATAGATATGGATATCTAACTTATCCATATCAGGTCGTGAGATAAGCATAAAATTTCTCGGGTTAGGAATGATGTACTTGAATTTTCAACCCTTACCTGTCGAGCATCTCGAGGGTCAGCATTTGTTCCGGTGGACCCACCTCCGACCTTGTCCGAACCACCCCACCGAAAAACGGCCCCAGCAGCACGTAACCTCGTACTCGAACCGGGTCCATCTCCCTCGAACCGGGTCCGAACTGAACCGCTAAGTGGTGCGCAATGTTCCCGCCAGAGGAATCACCCACCACGAACACGCGGTCAAAGTCAACGCCCCGCGCGACCCCCGCGTCATCGTCCCCGAGCGCCTGCCGCTGCAGCCACCGCACCGCCTCCACGCCGTCCTCCACCGCCGAGGGGAGGCGGTTCTCCGGCGCGAGGCGGTAGTCGGGCGCCACCACGGCGGCGCGGAGGCCCGCGGCGAGGCGCGCGCAGCAGGCGTGAATGTGCGGCCACGCGGGCGAGCCGAAGCAGAAGCCTCCGCCGTGGAGGAACATCACCACGGGGAACTTCTCGTCGTCACCGTGATCGTTGTCGCTGATGTCCTTGTTGGATTTGGGTTTGTAGAGACGGAGGTGGAGGTTGAATCTTTTGTGGAAGAGGTAGTCTTTGAAGGCCACGAGGTTGTCGTGTTGGGTGGGTGAAGGTTGTTCTTCTTGGAATTGTATGTTGGAGCGGAAAACGGTGCCGTCGCTGAAGAGTTTGAGGAGGCCCATGCAGTCCTCTACTACGTGGGGAGGGAAAGCCATTATGTTGATGTGGTGTTAATAAGTTGTTTGTGTTAGTGGTGACTGAGGCATCATGAGGGGTATAAATACTTACACCTAAGAGGTAAATAGATACCGGAATGGCGCTACGTTGGTGACTTGCTAGTAGTGGGGTACGAGAATGGCGGGTTTTGGTATCTGGTACCACTGTGGCGTGGAGCTGTCAAAGTCCCGCGTTAAAACTTTTGCTGACTATATTAATGTCATATTGTCATAAATTAATTAGGCGAAAAGGGAAACCGTATTCATTGTATATATTTTTCATAAGGTTTAATTGTATTTTTGGTCGCAAACTTTATTTTTTGGTCCTCATGATTAAAAATAATCTGTTTTAGTTCTTATACATATATTTTCAATATTAGTTTAGTTCCTGTCGTTTTAAACCATTACAAATTGAATAAAAAAAGACAAAAAAGTCAATTTATGGCAATTTTACACTGTTAATTTTCATTTTGTGATAGTTTTATTTTACGAATTAAGATACACTTGACGACAGGAACCAAACCGATATCGAAAGTTCAATATAAAGACTAAAACAGATTATTTTTAATTATAGGGACCAAAAGATAAAGTTTGCGTAACTATTAAGACCAAAAAGGTAATTAAACCTTTTCATAATCTAGGACAATAATAAATGAGATTAGGGGGTAAGCGGGTCGCAATTGACTCGCAAATTCAACCAACCTAACTCAATTACATTTTAGCGGGTTGGATTGGGTTGGGTTCATTTTAAGTGATCTAATTAAGATTGGGTTAGGTATTGAGTTGATGTATTCCCAACAAGATGAACCCAACCTGACTTAATATTATATTAATAAAAAATGTAAAATATTATAATTATTTGCATATTTTAAATTTCTAATTTTTTAATTTTTATTCTAATATTACTGAAAACTTATCATCACTTATTCACTTATCAAATTCACTCTTTGAACATAATCCTAGAGTTGCTTGGGACATGTAATATATTATGCTATTTGGGACATATATTGTATTTTTCTTGTAAATGTTAGATTTGTATGATTAGTTTGGTTAGACTTATATTTTAAATTGGACATGCACTGAATGAGTTGAACTAATTACGTATTTTATTTTTCTTATTTTTCAATTTTTTGTGTTTTTTTTAAATATTTTTGAATTTTCAAAATTATATTTTAATCATTCAACCCCGATTACTCAACATGACCTAATCCAATTAAGGTCGAGTAGGTTTGGGTTAGGTGACTTAAAAAAAAAAGTGCAAACCCGGCCTAACCCAATCCAACCCCATTATGCTTAATTAAGTTGAGTCTTAAATAAAGTCGAACCTGATCCCATCCGGGTCACTTACACCCCTAAAAGAGATAACTCATTTTGGTTTATATATTTTATTTATTTATTTTGTCCTTTAATTGTTATAGATGTAGCTGGAAGTTCTCTCGTCTTTTATTCAATATCTTCCCCCTTTCTTTCTCTCTTTAATTTTATATCTTATTCTAAAAAATAACAAATGTAACAAATAGTGTCTATTTTTTTTACAAGTAAAGAGAATACAATAAAAAGTTATTATTAATATATATTTACTTTCTCTTTTATTTTATTTTCACCCCAATTTTTTATATCTCTTTTTTTTTTCTTATCATGTCACTTATTACATTTATTTTTTCTATTTTTTTCTTCTTATTTCTCTTCTTTCCATCCAACCCATCCCAAAATAGGGTGCACATTTAGTATTTTCCTATAATAAAAGAGCATATGTAAGATAAAATAGTTAATGTGATAATGAAAAATAAAAGAAAAAAATATTATAAATTGTTATATGAATAATATCAAATATTTAAATTAGGTTGACTAGATATTTAAATTTAAATTAACATGCATGTATTTTTATTTAATTTAAACAAATGACATTAAATTTGAATTAGGTCTTTCCAATAAATTAAATTCTAAAACTTAAAGTGAATTAATTCACTTTATTAATCAATTCGAGTAGGATTGTCTTTCATAGAAGATATATATAGTTTTTACTAGAAAAAACTAATTCACTTTAAAAGTTAAACAATAAATAGTTTAATTTCTATATATTAATAGTGTAAAAAATTTACACTATTAGTGAATCAAAGATCATTGTTGATATAACTTGCAAGGTAATTATTATAAAAGTCAATAGACTTACAATACATGACCGGTTCTTTTGGTTGCAAATAAATAGTTGAGAAATAGGAAGGAGGGAAAAGAAATAAGTGAGAAATAAGAAAATGGAGTGTGTTATGTTTAGGAGAAATAATAAAGGAAAAAATAAAAAGGTGTGGATTTCATACCTTTTTATTTCTTCACAAAATCGAGTGGAAATAAATAGTACTCATGTGATTTTCCAAAAATAGTTGATTATTGTAACTCATAATCGATTATGTCAAGTAAAAAAAAATTTGTCTTTGTATATAGTTGATTGTTTATGTTCCCATAATCGATTATCATAAAATCAATTGATTATCTTGTATTTTTGTATTCTTTATTTTTATTTCTCTCCTTCCTTATTTTTTTTTCTATTTCTTTTAAACCAAGCACTTTTAAATGTACTCAAATTTTCACCTATTTTCATTTATTTTATTTTCTTCTTTTCTATTTTTATTCACTCTATTTTTAATCTTTTTTCTTTGTTTCCTACCAAACACACTGGATGGTTTATGATTGAATGATAATGTAAAAAAATATTTATACTATCAATCAGTGCATACACTATTTACTTAAAAAAAAACCTTTATACTATAGAGCTTTTGTCATGGTGAAATTTAGGAAACGATTAGATCACTCATTACATAGGTAGTCTTATCTTATATTTATAAAAGGCTAATTTCATTACTCCAACTACAAAAAAAAGTCATAGAAGGTTAATTGAATCCACTTATTAAAATGAATATAGATTAATACAAAATTTAGATATAATTTTGTAGATATTTTTAATATTTTTTAATTAAAATTGGAGTTTTAATTTATCTTGATAACTTGTATTAATCTTTAATTCGAACCCTTAAGTGAAAAATTAATTTTGATTAGATAATAATACTAAAAAAAGCATAGAAAACTGTACCTAAATTTTATCCCATAGCATATGTATTCATTGGGTGTGCTTGACCATTTTTTATTTTAGAAAAGAGAAAATAAAATAAAAATGCAAGTAAGACAAATCACTTCAGCTTCTGATCCCAGAAAATATGCAAAATTATTCCACCTTGTTAATTTGGAACCTTAATCACGGCAAAGAAGCCTTAAAATCGTCATCTTTTCTGACCAAATATTAATAAACATGATAGCGGAGGTTTCTATTCAAGTAGACTAAAGGGCAAAAATTTCATTTAATTCCCAAAAGGCCAAGACTTGAGAAAAATGAAAAAAATAAGAAGAAAAAGGTTCCATTCAAGGACGGATACATCCACTATAACAAATGGTAATCAAAATAATACGAAAAGAAATTTTGTGAAAGGGAGCCTAAAAAATATTATCCATAAAAGAGAGTATATATATACAAGAGATTGAGCTAACAAAATGCCAACAGAAACAGAAAATAACCACGTAATAACTAACTAACATAGTACAAACTATTTGTGCTGATACTCCCCCTTAAGCTGGAGAGTGAATATCTTTCACTCCTAGCTTGGAAAGGAGCAAAGAGAAGGGTTGCGGATCCAACGGTGTGGTCAAAATGTCAGCCAACTGAGCAGAACTGGAACTGGAAGCAAGTGGAAAAGCTTAGCTTGCAACTTTTCACAAACCACATGACAATCAATTTCAATGTGTTTTGTTCTCTCATGGAAGCTGGCGTCGGTAGCTATATGATGAACATATTGATTGTCACAGTAGAGAAGAGCTGGAGAAGATCATTTAGTAAAAAAGTCAACCACTGTATTTCACAAATTGTGTAAGCAAGGGCTCGATATTCTGCTTCAGAGGAAGACCGGGAGACAATATTTTGCTTCTTGGAACGCCATGAAATAAGGGAATCACCAAGAAAAACACAAAAACCAGTGACTGATTTGCGTGCTTCATTGCAAGTTGCCCAGTCAGAATCATTAAAAGCTTTTAGTTGCAAGGAAGAAGATGCAGGGAAGAACAATCCTTGAACAGGAGATTGTTTGATGTAACGAAGGACACAATTGGCAGCTTGAAGATGGAGTTCAGTAGGGGCAGCCATGTATTGACTGAGTTGTTGGACAACAAAACTCAAATCAGGTCATGTTGTGGTCAAGTAAAGTAACTTGCTTATGAGGTATTCATAGTGACTTGCATCAGTAGGTGGTGACTCATTGGCGAGATGGAGTTTGTCAGATTTGACCATTGGCGTGGCAACTAGTTTGGCACCTAATAAACCAATGTCTTGTAGCAAATCAAAGGCATATTTTCTCTGGCAAATTAAAATGCCAAGATGAGAATGAGCTACTTCTAACCCAAGGAAGTACCTAAGATGGCCAAGATCTTTGATCTTAAAAGCTACATCCAAGTTGCCCTTCACAGAGGCAATTCCAACTAAATCATTTCCTACAAGAATAAGATCATCCACATATATGAGCAGGGTAGTGAAGGACTGATAGTGGTATTTGGTGAATAAAGAGTGATCTGATTGAGATTGTACATACCCAAAGGAACTCGAGAAGGATGATAGTTTAGCAAACCATTGTCGACTGGCTTACTTTAAGCCGTAGAGAGATTTTAGCAATTTACAAACTTGATTGGTTGCGAGGTTGATAAACCTCCATGTATACTTCTTCATCCAACTCACCATGCAAAAAGGCATTATTGACATTGAGTTGGTGAAGATGCCAAGCTTGGGTAGGGGCAAGAGTTAGAAGCAAATGCACCGTGGTCATTTTGGCAACGGGAGAAAAGGTTTCAAGAAAATTGATGCCTTCAATTTGCTTATAACCTTTGGCCACTAATTTGGCCCTATATCTCTCAACTGATCCATTAGCTTTATATTTGATCTTATATACCCATCTACATCCAATAGGGGTTTTTCCAGGTGGGAGAGTAGTGAGTTCCCAAGTCTGGTTATCTTCGAAGGCCTTGATTTCAGTAGCCATGGCTTGAACCTAACAATCTGATTTTCAGGCTTGGGTATAGGTGGAAGGCTCAGTGTAGGTAGAATTGGCTAAAGTAAAATGTTTGTAAGAAGTGGACAATTTATCATAGGTTACAATAGATTGGATAGTATATGGAGTGGAATGAGATGAGATAATATTTCTACATATATAGTCATTGAAATGTGTTGGTGGTTTGCGGGTTCAGGTAGATTTCCATATTTGTGGTTCAATATTTAGAGGTTGGGGTGGTGGTGAGGGTACAGTTAATTGTGGTAAGGTAGAATTAGGTGATGGGTTTGGTTGTGACGAAATGGAGTTAGGAGGATCAGGTGAATTTTTTGTAGGTGTGGGTCAAAAAGGGATAAAGTGCTGTCTGTGAGTCTATCATTAAGAGTTGCAGCTATTGAGTTTTGTTGTATGTAAGGAAAAAAATCTTCATAGAATGCAACATTCCTAGAAATAAGAAGCTTTCTAGAAAGAAAATCCATGAGTATGTAGCCCTTCATTCCATGTTTGAAGCCAAGGAAAATACATTTCCTTGCTTGAAGATCCAATTTATGCCTGCCTTGTTGTAGTGTGGATGCAAAAGCTAAGCAACCAAACACTCTTAATTACTCTAGGTTAGGGACATAATGGTGGAGTAACTCAAATGGAGATTTTTGGTTAAGCACCGATGATGGGAGCCTGATGATCAAGTGTACTACATGATTCACTACATAGCACCAAAATTTTCTTGGTAATTGACTTTGAAACTTGAGTGCCCTTGTCAATTGAGGATGTGTTTGTGTTTGTGCTCAGCTACTACATTTTGTTGAGGAGTTTCAATGCAAGATCTCTAATGAACAATGTCGTTTTCATCATAAAAGAAAGGTATGAGAAATTCTAGTCCATTATCGAAACGCAACGCTTTAACCTTGCATCCAAACTAAGTGTGCACCAAGTTGATAAAGTTCATCACTAATTTTCATGTTTCAGCCTTAGACTTCATCAAGAACATCCAAGTATGTTTTGTGAAATCATCTATAACAATCAGGAAGTAATGATGACCATGGATAGATGGGGTGGCAAGAGGACCCTAAATGTCCATGTGTATTAGATCAAAAGGAGCAACATATTAAATAAAGCCAGGAGTAAAAGGAAGTTTATGTTGTTTTGCAAAATGACAACAATCACAAATTTTATTAGAGACAATGTGTACAAAGGGAAAATTATCAACAATGTGCTACATAACAATTGGTGATGGGTGGCCTAATCTGTGGTGCCAAAGATCAAATTTAGATGATACAACACAATTACAAAAAGAACTAGGAAAGATATTGACATCTCTAGTAAAGCTAGAATATGAGTAGAAGTTCGATCCAACATATAGAGGTTGTGTTTGGCTTTAGCATGGCCAATCATCTTCAAAGAATGTATGTCCTGAAAGACATAAGAATTGTGATCAAATATCAATCTACAATTCAATGAATTAGATAACTTGTAGGCAAAGATTAAATTGAAGTGAAATTTTGGCATGTAAAGAACATCATTTAGCACAAAATTATCAGAAAACATGATCGTGCCTGAATAATTTGCATGAGTGTAAGAGCCATCTGGCAATTTAATTTCAAGAGGTCTTATTTGGTGATAAGAATTGAAAAGATTTAAGGAGTGACATACATGATCAGTTGCGCCTGTGTTTATGATCCAATGTGGGGAAGAGGAATCACCTGTGGTTGGTTGGGTTACATTGTGACTGACTATTGGACCACTGATCTAATTGACTTAGCCATTCCCTCTGTCTGAATCTTCATTCTTGCTGAGCAAAGCAACAAGCTTCTAGTACATCTCAAGTGTGATGTTCACTTTTGCACCAATTTGTTCAGGTACATTTTCTTGATCACCATGTGAAGAAAGATTGCAAGAATCAACAACAACATTATTAACATTCATAGCCTTGTCCTTGAATTTAAACCCAGGTGGGAACCCGTGCTTAAAGTAACAAGTTTCTACTGTGTGCCTAGGTTTTCCATAGAATGTGCATACTTTCTTGGCTGCATTGTTGTTGAAACCTCTCCCTTGATTGTGGTTTCTTCCACGACCACGATTTGACTATGAATTGCCTATTCCTTGATTGCTATTACTATTACTCATTAGAATCTTAGGAGGTTCACCCAAGATACTACCTCCAATTTGTCTTTCTTGCTGCAAGACTAGTGAAAACACTTTGCTGGTTGAAGGTAAAGGATCCATCATTAAAATTTAAGTTTTAACAACATTGAACTGATCACCTAATCCTTTCAAGAAACAGATTACATATTATGTTTTCCCTTTGTTTCTTGATCCTGTCAATCATACCACATATGTAGTTCAGTATTGGCCTTAGAGCCTCAAGATCTTCACACATAATTTTTGAATCTGTAAAATAGGTATTCACGTTCCTCTCACCTTGATGGATGGAATGAATTTCCTACAGCAAATCTAACATGCAAAAGTAATCCCCTTTAGAGAACTGGTTCTTCAAGTCATTCTATAAATTGAAAGCACTTTCCGCATAAACAGTGCACTGTGCGATTTTTGGTATCAACAACGCTGTGATCCAAGAAATTACGATACCATTGCATCTTTCCTATGCCTCATAAAGAGGATAATCCTCTTTAGGTGCCACAATCTTGTTTGGGGATTCGGTGGTTACTGCCATTGTTGAAGTTCGAAGAAGGTAGAGAAAGGAGAAATTGTAATCGAATAAGAGGTTTGGGCATGCAGAGCAGATTTCTCTGCTCTGATACCATAGTACGAAAATAGAATTGTGAAAAGGAGCTTCAAAAATATTATACATAAAAGAGAGTGTATATATACAAGAGATTGAGCTAACGGAACACCAATAGAAACAGAAAATAACTGCCTAATAACTAATTAACATATTACAAACAATTTGTGTTGATACAAAATTTAAAGTAGCAGTAGCAAAATAGAATGAACCTAGTTGAAAGTTGGAATATTACCAGCTGAAGAAATTGGAATTAGGTCTGCTCAACGGACTGTACTTGATGAAGCTGATTAATGAATGCCATTTCCCTTGAATAATTTTTATCTTTTCATTTTATCATTTTAGAGAATAAAATAAAAATTATAAATTCCAATATACTCGTGTTTTATTTTCTTACCAAAATAATTATGAAAGTAGTTTTGATACATAGATGACAATAAAATACTCACATTTTGTCATCTAAGTGTATGTTTGACAAACAATTTCAGCTAGCTTCTAACTTTTTTTAATAACTAAAAAGTTTGTTTGATCTTATTAAATATGTCTGGTAAACAAGCTTATTTTAGTAGTTGATATCATCTTTGATACACTAGTTCAAGTAACATTTTTTTTAATACTAGCTTCTAACTTATACTTTTCTGATATTTTATTCTTATTTAATCCTTAAATTATTTATTAAATTACCTTTTACCCTTTTTTTTACACAAGGTAGGATTTGATTATTCTTTTTTGTTTCTTTCTTATTAACAATAGGGTTTAGTTTATTTTTGATATTATTTTTTTAATATTTTTTATAGTACACTTTTTTTTTTATTTTAAGCATTACACTATTTACAATATTTATTTTATTATTTTAGCATCATCTTTTAAAATATCAATAATGATAGATGATATGTTTATTTTATTTTATTTATTTTGTTATTATCTTTTGAATATTTTTTATATTACACATACTATTTATTTAAACCAATATACTATTTACATTATTTATTCTCTTATTTTTAACATTATACTTTGAGATATTTTACCAATTACACTAATCAACATAACAAAAGTTTGACGTTTACTTAAGTGTATGTTATTTCTATTTTATTTTAAACCTGATTGGAATATTTTAAGATATATTATAAGATTAATAGTAAAATACACAATATGAAAAATATAATAATTGAAACTAAAAAAGTAATTAAAATATTTGATCAATAAATTAAACAATTATAAGAGTTTAAAATTAATTAAAAATAAATTATAAATACCCCCAAAATATTTTTTTATTGATAAAAAAATTAAAATTCATATAAGGGTCATTGCATCTGAGATATTATCTGGTTCAATGCTACTAGGCCTCACAATTTTGTCCTTAAAAGGCACCTCAGTGGATTAAGGAAGGAGGGTGTTTATAAATTACCATTGACCTTGATTCTTAAGCGATGTGAGACTATTTTGATGTAACGGAACACTTATAATTTAATAGGAAAACTTAACTACTTTGGCGTTCAATTATCAATTTTTAGCTATCAGTTTGCCTTTTCGCTTCCAACTAGCTTTTTCAACTTTCATTTAGTTTTCCTGCTGCTTTTGTCAAACATAACCTAAATGTTGAGATGTCATTATATTAATCTTTATATCAATCAATTAAAAATTACCATAAATATATTTTTTAAAGTAATTGTTATAACACTCAAGAATATTATCATATATAACAATTTATGATTAGATGACATTGTAAAAAATATTTATATTGTTAATATATTTTAATTAAATTCATTTTATTATTCTCCAAATCTTATTGTTATATTTATAAAAAAATGTAAATTATTAATTATTTTTTATGAAGATGCCCCCTCTCAAATCTCAATTTAAATTACTTTTAATTTTTTTTTCTTTTACATTACAATATCCTTTTAATCTCAACTCTCAATTATACTTCAAATTCTACTAAAATATCATTTTCATGCTTATATATTTAAATAATTTGTACATATTTTCTAATTATTTTAAATATTTATTATATATTTTTAAATTTTATTTAAAATAAAAAATATTTATAAAATGCACGACACACTTGCTAGTAATACGTTAAATTTAAATCCTAAATAATTAGGATAGAATACACTATCATTCAATAACTTACATTCAAATATACAAATAGCGTGTGAGAATAAAACTTTCCACAAATATTATTAATTTTATTAAAATCCTATCATCTTTGAAAAAATAATCAGGATATTAGTTTAAAGTATAATTTTTTATATATATTGTATTCTATGTATGTTTTTAAATTAAAATTAAAATAAAAACATACTAAAAGTAAAAGTATCATTATTATATTATTGAATAATAAATTACATATCATAAAAAATTTAAAATAATTAAGATTTTATTTTATTATATAATATTAAATTAGAATAAATAAAACTTTTAAAATTGAAGAAAAAATTATAAGAAAATATTTGAATTAACATATATATGTCTATTAATTTAATAGTGTGTGAAGATTCTAAATTTATAATTTAATTCAAATCTAAATTAAGATTAAGTAAATTTAAGTAATAGTATCGGAGAAGAATAAAAAAATATAAAAATAAATTTGAATATTCATAGAAAAAGTCATATAATTTAATAAGAAATTTATTTTAATTTATTTATTTATTACTTAAATTTTATAATATAAAAATAAATGAAATATTTAATATAAAAGAATTATATGATTTAATAAAAGTGAGAAAAATTCTTATTTTGATTTAAAATAAATATTTAAATTTATAATATAAGAGATAGCGATTATGAATTGATTAAGGAAATGTATTTGTCGAAATATTAGCACTAATTGGCATTCTTCTTCTTTTCGTTTATTCTCTTGGCTGTTAAAGCCCAATTCTTCTTCGACCCCACTGTCAACTAAAATTTGTTTTATGCTTATAATTTATTTGATAAGATTTATTTTTAAATTTAAAGTAAATTTTTATATTATTCTTTTAAAACTATGTTATTACTTTCATCTTTCGAAAAATTATTATTACATTAATTTTTCCAATACAAAAAATCTTCGCATTTGATTATTGTTTTAGACTGTACTTGAAGTCCAATACGAATAGTAGGCAATCTTAACTCATTGTCACCTTAGCTTATAATTGAAAGTTTTGGTTGAAGTTAACACTTAAGCACAGGATCTCTAGGATACAATTGTGAGTCGTGGATCATACCTCGTCTCGAAATAAAGTTACATTCTTGCTACACCAAGACAAAGTAATATTGTTCTTGGGAGGCTTTAGGGCTTGTGACAGGGAATTCAATCTATTTCAGACTCTTATAAATACAATTAACGTCACTATAATAGATAAGCATTTATTATATACTATCACACTGGTAAAGTTATTATTGACTTGAGCGTCAGTGTCTTTTGTAGGTACCCACCCCTTGCTCACAATGTCTTGCCCTTGTCGAAGTATTTTGTTGTTGTTCAAAGATTTCAGACTTTGGCCTATGTAGAAGCTCATCTTAATCAACTTCAGCCAAAGTTTGGTCAAATTCAGTGTCCCATCTTAGACGCATCATTGGCGTTGTATATGGTGAAATAAATTGGTTAACACAGAAGAAGTGTGGTTGAATTGTATGTTAGTATCTTTGAAAACCTCTTTTAAAAACTTTTTGCAAAAGAAAATATAAGTTAGCAATAGAAGCTTTGAAAACTCATTTAATATAAACTATGGACGATATGAAGAGGATAAAGGATAGAGAGCAATGCACAAGAGATTTATACTAGTTCACTCTATAACTTAGAGCTACGTCTAATCTCTTTAGCAGAAGGAATATCCACTAACTTTAACAAGTTACAAACAAGTATTATCACTGCCTCTCCAGGCTTACACAACAATTAGTAATCTTAACCCAAGATCAACAAAAACAACCCAATAAGCCTCTCCAAGCTTTCACAAGATCAAATGATCTTAAGGTCACTAGTGCAAAAAAGTATTCTATGATAGGATTTTGCACTTGGTTATGAGATAACCAATATAAAAAATAAGGCGGTGGCATTTTCGTAAATAACTGGGAAACATTGTACATCAGTTATATTATAACCAATGTAAAAGATGTTTTTTATATCGATTATTCACCAATGCAAAATATGGTTTTTTACATCAGTTAGAAATTCAACCGATGTAAAAGATGTTTTTTATATCGATTATTCACCAATGCAAAATATGGTTTTTTACATTAGTTAGAAATTCCACCAATGTAAAAAAGCTAATATAAGTGCGCCTCTGCAATTTGATCTATTTCTCCTTTATTTTGCAAAACGCTTTTGACCTTATCCAAACCCTCGATCCTCTATAACTCCTCCATCACCGTCGTCGACATAATCCTTCTTCTTTTCGTTCTTTCCCAAATCATGACCCTAACCCTAACCCTAATCCAATCCCAACCTCTATTGTTATTCTCCCTTATTCTTTCGATTTGTGTGTGCAACACAGTCGTCTCCAACCCCAACCGCCATAAACACCACCACTAGAACTCGCCGCCATTGCCAATGGTAAGTCATTTTCTTCCCAACTCCATGATTATTGCTCTTATTGGTAAAAACTATTTTGGCTCTGACTTGAACTCTTGGCTTTTGTGATTGGTTCGAATAGACTATGGGTTTCCTCTATGTGTTGGTTCTTAGTAATCCCGAACCCCTAAAATGCCCATTAATTTCAATTTTTCCTTTTTTTTTTCATTTGTTATTTTTTTCGGTTTGATCATAGGGTGAGAGTAATTGATTAAAGGATATTTATTTGAATTGTATGATTGTTGAAGATTGTGATTGTGATGTGTTTGTATGATTAGCCACATAGAGCTCAGTTTAGGCCTTGTGTGATGTTCTTGGTTATTGATTGGATTGTGAGCTAGGTTTACATGTGGTATTGTGATTGATTGAATAGATGTAAGATATGGAAAATACTAGAAAACAGAGGAAACTCTGTTAGATTTTTTATAGAAATTTTGATTGGATTGTCTAATTTGTTTGTTTATTAACAAAGAATAAGAATGGCCATATAGAGCTTAGTTGAGCCTTGTGTGATATGTTTATATTGTTAATTTCAATTGTATGACTCTTGAAGATTGTGATGTGTTTGCATGATTAGTTAACACCCTTCCTTGTGAACTAAAAGTCCTGCAACCAATATGAACCCTTAATACATTTCAAACAAGAAAGCATTTTTTTCTTGTCTTTTCTTTTTGGGAACGCAAAATTGTTCCTTTTTTTCCCCTCTTGCTCTTTCGTAGTAATAATTAAGCGTGGTTGCATGACAAATCCTTGCTTGTTATGCGTCTTGCAAGTAACATGAGGTTAGTGATACATTTCAAACAAGAAAGTACTTTTCTTGTTTTTTCTTTCAATGAATGTAAAGTTGTTCCTTTTTTCCTCTTGAGTGATCAAGGGAGAATGTTGAGTCATGAAGCTTGGCACAAAATGAATTTGATCTTTGCTCTCTCATAGTAATAATTAAGCGCTATTGCTTGACGAAGTAATTATATTTGGGATTTAGGCTTCGGTGAAGAGGATGTTAGGATTGGAAAAATAATAGATAGAGGAGAAGACAAAGCCTTGCCATTTCCAACTTCTTCATCACCAAAACATCTAATTTTAGTAGAAGTACTAAATAATTCAATAATTAATAGCTTTTCCTTTTCATCAAAATTCTCTACTTGTTTTGTCTTAATCTTGGAGGTAAAATTAGGTGGTGAGTCATTGGATCCTTCACCCTTTTTTCCAACACTGTAGTCACATATATATGAATTTGAGGAAGGTCGACTTATGATGGCTAAATGACATAGTGAAAATGTTGAAACGTGACAACTGGGAATTTATCACTTAAAAACTTCTTTGACACATTTGGTGTTTTACGCTTAGCATTCACTCTTTCAAGGTTCTCAATCTGGCCTTCAAGATCATAACATACTCCACCCTCTTTTGCATGGGCACTGCGTCATTAAGTCTTCATGACAATATTGGTACAAAACAAATGGGACAAATAGACAATATTGGTCAAATATAATGTCTCTTATTATATTTGTCCCTGTAACACTCTAAAATTCAGGTACTAGAAATAAACCACGAGGTAGCTCTTAGTAGGACCCTTCCTTGTGTTATTAGACAAAAGAAGCCTTAAGAGTTATTGTTATTAGATCACTTATTATTATTATTATTGTTCTTATCATTGTTATTATATTTATTGTTGTTGTTGTTGCTATTATTATTATTATTATTATTATTATTATTATTATTATTGTGTTGTGTTGTTATTATGATATTTATTGTTATTATTATTGTTGTTATTAACACCTTAGCATTAGAAATTAGTATAAATGTTATCATAGAACCCAAAAGAGCATCTAGGGCCCAATAAGGGACTAAAGCCCACTAAGCTACACATCCACCCATATGTTATAAGAAGAGAATAGAGAAGGAGAATTAGGTTTAGCCGTCAAAAAAATAGAAGAAGAAAGAAGGTAGAGAGAATGAGAGGAAAAAGAAGAAGAAGAGGAAGAGAAAGATGAGGAATAGAAACTGAAGAACCCAAGCCCTAAAACTTAGCTTTGCATGTCCCTAAAGGTGGGTGCTCTCCCCCGTGTCCTTCCTTGCTCTTTATGCTATGCTATGTTTATCTATTTACCTTTCCCTCCTCTTCATGCCTAAGTTAGGGTTTTGATGGGTTTTGAGGAGATTGTGAGTGAGTGAAGAGTATATTAGATTGACCATTATTAAGATAGAAGAAGTGAGTGAGAATTTAATTATTTGTTTTGGAGCATTTAGAAGCTAAAGAAAATAGGAAAAAAATTAAAATTCGTACATCGGATCTGCCCTGGCGGGGTTAGATACCCGCTGGGTGACTTTTTTTCAAAAACTGGACTTCGCGTTGGTGCCTGCCAAATGTGTTGTCCATCAAGTGAGATGCACAACCTGCTGAGTGTGCTGGATCTTGGCTCAGATTTGCCGAGCGGGATGCACAACCCATCAAGCGAATTGGGTAACCGCTGAGCGGGCACGACCTTGGCTATTCCATTTTTGGGTCTGTGAACTCCTTTTTGCAGTTTTTAACTCACTGTTGCTTCTTTTATCCCTTGTTAAGTTTATATTGTGTGATTTTTATTTACCTTGAAAAAACTGAGTGTGATATGGAATTGTGTCAATGTTTCATGATAAAAGCCTATGAAAAGCTGTAAACAAGGTATGTGACCATGCATCATAACATTTGAGTTATGTGATGAGGAAAGTATGTAGAATTTGGCTGGTGGAGGCCATGGGGGGTTGTCTAACCCTAGCCTTGGGGGTTATCTGGTTAGGAAAACTCCAATGGTCCATACTGATCACATGGAGCCAGGGTGTACTGGAAAAACTAGGTAACCCTAACTAGTCACTGGGGGATATCATACTAGTTGAGGGTGCGAAAGTCGAAGGCATCGATACCGATGACGCTTCTTATGGTCGTGCATTTACTCCTAGTCTACTTTCTGAAAAGTTTAAGTTGGTACCACATGTGCATGAGTAGTGGTTTAGGAACATAGCATGCATATGCATCTTGTTGTAGTGTGATATGTTGAAATGTGCTACGTTGTAACTATGTGAAGTCTATGTGACCTTCTTCACGAGCGATTGATGTAGTGTGTATACATGTGAAAATGTAATTGTTTCTTGTGATAAAATGTCAAAGTTATGGGTATGCTATCATATTATGCACGTCTATTGTTCCTGTTTCATAAAACAAAATGTGGTGTATGTCTAGCTACTAGGCAAAAGAAGTGAAATAAATGTATACTTGTAATTAGGTTTATCTTGCTACCTTATGGATATGTGAGAGACTAGACCTTAGGATAGTGTTATGGGGGTTGTAGTTGGATAATAATAGTTGTGATGGAGATAGAGAAAGGGTGAATTCCCATACGACGTAATAGAAGGGTATGAGACTAGTAATAGAGAACAAAATAAGAGTATCAATGTAAGTGTTAATGGAGTGTCAAGGGTATTTTAGAATGTCTGTAGCCTTAGACTTGACCCCTAGAGACAACTTTGAATATCAAAAGTAAGAAGAGTAAAATCTAAACATGAAGGGTTTAAATATTAGAGAGGGTTTTGGGTAAGAAAATATAAGTAATGAGGATGAGTTCTTAGGTTGAGAATGAGATGGTAAGCTTGTATAACAGTTGTGAGAGTGAGATAGGAGTTAGCATGAAGTATTGACTGTTGAAAGGTGTAGACTCGACCATAGGTATGGAGAATTATGAGAGACCTAGTGAGGCTAAAGCCATGAGAGATAAGTGATGAAGGTTGTCCGAGTAAAAGAGTCTGACCTAACCGTAGAACCCTTAGAGCACTCATTGAGACATTATGTCTCACTCCTTTAAGTTTCCCCCTTTTCAGGATATAGGTGAAGACATGTATAGATGGAGCTTGGAATCATGTGCAAGAAGACGTAGTATAGTTTACGTTGTGTTTTTGTATTCTTCCTTATATTTTGTACGACAACTTTGGGTGATAGATGAGTTGTATTAGGCATGTATGCTTTTTTTATTGTATTGTTCGTATATAATATCTAATTATATTTATGAGTAGCATTTGTATGTTGTTTCTACCTTTTTAAGTTTGTTTTTTTTTTGTTCTTAGAAATTTAGACCTAGTTACAGTAATGCCCTTAGGGTGTTATAGTTCCATTTGTTTTGCACCAATATTACCATAAAAACTTAATGACACAATATTCATGCAATAAAAATGGCAAGGTTCTCAATCTAACCTTCAATATCACATAATACTCTACCCTTTTTCCAACACAACCATTATATAATTTCTCCTTCCTTACTTGGATTTGATTGCTTCCACCAACTTGATCAAGGCCAGCTAATGATGAACTAAATGACACACAGTGAAAGTAATTAAATCCAAGTAGGGAAGCCTTACCATCTCTATTGTAAGGCATTGTATCATCAAATTTTCAAGAAAATAGAATGTTAACTTCTATTTAGGTCAAATAAAATGTCTTTTATTTTATTGTCTCATTTGTTTGACACCAATATTGTCATGAAAATTTGATGACGTAATGCCCTATAATAGAGATGACAAGGCTTCCCTACCTGGATTTGATTGCTTTTACTATGTGTCATTTAGTTCATCATTAGCTACCTTGATCAAGTTAGTGGAAGTAATTAAATCCAAGTAAAGAATGAGACATTATAAGAGGGTGAAGTATATTATGATCTTGAAGGTTAGATTGAGAACATTGCCATCTTTATTACATAAGCATTGTGTCGTCATGTCTTTATGGCAATATTGGTGCAAAACAAATGGGACAAATAGAATATTATCTTCTATTTGGGTAAAATAGAATATCACTTATTTTGTTTGTTCCATTTGTTTCACACCAGTATTGCCATTAAGACTTGATGGCGCAATGTCTATGCAATAAAGATGGTGGTGTTGATGTAAAAGAGGGTGGAGTATCTTATGATCTTGAAGGCTAGATTGAGAACCTTGAACGAGTGATTGCTTAGCGCAAAGCACCAAATGTGCTAAAGAAGTTTGGTAGTGGTAAATTCCTAGTTGTCATGTTTCAACATTTTCACTGTGTGTCATTTTGCCATCATGAGTTGGCCTTCCTCAAATTCAAAAATATGCGATTGTAGTGCTGGAAAAGAGGGTGGAGGATTGAATAACCCACCATTTGATTTTACCTCTAAATTTAAGACAAAACAAGCAGAGGATTTTGATGAAAAGGAAAAGTTATCAATTATTGAATTATTTAGTGCTTTTACTGAAACTAGATGTTTTGGTCATGAAGAAGTTGAAAATGGAAAGGCTTTGTCTAGTCATCTATCGGCTGTTTTTCCAAAAACTAACTTCTATTCATTGAAACCTAAACCCCAAATATAATTTTTTTGTCGTGCAACAATGCTTAATTATTACTATGGCAGAACAAAGAGTGAATTCATTATATGCCAAGCTTCGCAACTCTGCAGTTTCCATTGATCACTCTACTTTCTTATTTGAACTAACATTTTATCCTTTATATGAACATGCATATATTCAACAATCCATTCAAACATTTCTTAATTCGATGAGGTCTTGCGGTGAGAAGTTCTCAGATCAAATGATTGTAGAGAAGGTGCTAAGAACCTTGACACCCCGATTCGATCACATTGTTGTTGCAATCGAAGAATCCAAGAATCTTGAATCAATGAAAGTGGAGGAGTTGCAAGGCTCTCTTGAAGCCCATGAATAGAGACTCAATGAAAGAAATCAAGAAAAAGAAACTGAACAAGCCTTGTAGGCACAAACTACTAGAAAGAATGATGGAGGAAGTAGCAAGAACAAAAAAGGGAAAGGAAAGTGGAAGAACAAGTGGTATAATTCTGGAGTAGGACAAAGCAATGCCTCAAATCAAAATCATAGTAAAGGTAACTACAAGAAGAATAGAGGTCATGGCAAGTATAGCAAGAAGAAATTCAACAAAAAGGGGATTCAATGTTATAATTGTCAACAGTGGGGACACTTTGTTGATAAATGTAAAGGAAAAGGTGTGCAAGATAAAGAAGATAAGGCCCAGCTAGCACATGATGAAGATTCTGATTCAGATCATGTGTTGTTGATGGTAACTACCAAATCTGAAGAAGATTCCTCTGATTATTGGTATCTGGACACAAACTGTTCGAATCATATGTCAAGGAGAAATGTGTGGTTCATTGATCTCAATGAAAAAGGTGAAAAGTAGGGTGAAACTTGGTGACAATTCAATAGTTATTGCATAAGGTGCTGGCAAAGTGATGATTAAAAGGAAGGACGGAGTGAATGCTTGCATTACAGATGTTCTTTATGTCCCAAAAATGAAGAACAATCTTTTAAGTCTTGGACAATTAGTAGAGAAAGGCTATTCTATGAGTCTACAGCAGAATCTAATAAAGGTTTATGATGCACATAGGAAACTGATTTTGAAGGCTCCTTTGTCAAAAAAAATAGGACTTCAAGATTGGTATC
Source organism: Spatholobus suberectus (assembly GCA_004329165.1). Lineage (NCBI taxonomy): Eukaryota > Viridiplantae > Streptophyta > Magnoliopsida > Fabales > Fabaceae > Spatholobus > Spatholobus suberectus. Next base: position 54,124,298 of record CM014735.1, read on the forward strand.
CAAGTACTTGAATAGGAGTGCTTTGCTGCCACCTTGAATGATGTGCATTGGTTGTGGCATTATAGGTTTGGGCATCTAAATTTCAAAAGTGTGAACTTACTACATAGTAAAGGAATGGTTCAAGGTTTTCCACAATTGATTCAACCACAGCAGATATGTGAAGATTGTCGTGTGAGCAAGCAACCCCAAAATACATTCAAATCCAAAGCTCTTTTTAGATCAAAAGACAAGTTGGAATTGATCTATTCAGATGTGTGTGGACCTTTTGAGATTCAGGCCCTTGGAGGTAATAGATACTTGTGTCTTTTATTGATGAATATACAAGGATGATGTGGATTTACCTTATAAATGGGAAAAGTGAAGTGTTACATGTTTTCAAGAAGTTTCAATTGATGAGTGAAAAGCTGAGTGGGAAGGCAATCAAGGTGATAAGGACTGATGGTGGAGGCGAATATACTTCATATGAGTTTCAAAAATATTGTCATGAAGAAGGGTTGCTTCATGAAATAACTGCTCCTTATACACGCCAACACAATAGGGTGGTTGAAAGGAGGAATAAAACTATCATGAATATGGTTATAAGTATGTTAAAGAGTAGGAAATTGCCTAAACATCTTTGGGGGTAGGTTGTGTCAACAACTTGCTTTATTCTGAATAGATGTCCTACAAAAGGCCTGCAAGAGACAATGCTAAAGGAAGCCTGGTCTGGGAGGAAACCAAATGTGTCCTACTTTAAAATCTTTAGTTCCTTATGTTTTAAGCATGTTCCAGAACAAGTGAGGAAGAAGCTAGATGATAGGAGTGAACCAATTATCTTTCTTGGATACCATCCAATAGGAGCTTAAAAGCTATATGATCCAAGAGCCAACAAAATTGTAATAAGTAGAGATGTGACTGTTAATGAGTCTAAATGGTGGAATTGGGATGAGTGCCCAAAGCAAGAGTGATGTTGAGATTAAATGATGATTCGGTCCTTGAACCTGAACCAGCAAGTATTGTTCAACCTCAAATACCTCAGAGAACTAGGTAACAACTTTCAAGGTTGAATAATTGTGAGATATGGCCTGATAATGTTGTGACTACAGAAGGAGATTTGGTCCATTTAACCTTGTTTATAGATGTAGAACATGTGACTTTTGAAGATGCTATTAAAGATGAGAAGTGGGTGAGTGTTATGTAAGAGGAGTTGAATTCAATTAAGAAGAATCACACCTGGCAGTTGGTTTCACTGCCTTATAATAAAAGACCTATTGCAGTAAAATGGATTTACAAGACTAAGAAGAAGCTTGATGGAACTATTGCCAAGTATAAAGCCAGGTTGGTAGCTAAGGGGTTTCTATAGAAGATAGAAGTGGATTAGTAAGAGGTGTTTGCACCAGTGGCTAGGTTAGAAACAATTCAGTTGGGGACATCAATTGCTAGTTTTAAAGGATGGTCTCTTCACCAATTAGACGTCAAGTCAACATTTTTGAATAGGCCTTTGGATGAAGAGGTCTACATTAACCAGCCACCTAGATTTGAAGTAAATGGAGAGGATGAGAAGGTTTATAGGCTCAAGAAAGCCCTATATGGCCTAAAGCAGGCTCCCAGGGCATGGAACAGGACAATTGATCTTTTTCTATTGTAACAAGGCTTTCTAAAGTGTACAAGTGAATATAAGGTCTATACTCAAGAATCACACACTGTTGACTTGTTAATTGTGTGCCTGTATGTTGATGACTTATTGATAATAGGAAGTAATAAAGGAGAAATTACTGGCTTTAAAGGAAGTATGATGGCTGAATTTGAAATGTTTGATTTAGGGGAGCTAGCCTACTTTCTGGGAATGGAATTTGTTCCAACAAATAAGGGAATTTTCATGCACCAGAAAAGGTATGCAACAGATATTTTGAAGAGGTTCAACATGTCAATTTGCAATCCAGTATCAACTCCAGTTGAAACTGGTACAAGGTTGACTAGAGATGGAGATGAAGATCCAGTAAACATAACAAAGTATAGGCAACTGGTTGGATCACTAAGATATTTGTGTAACACTCGACCAGACTTGGCCTATGGAGTTGGTTTGATAAGCAGGTTTATGGAGAAATCAAAAGCATCCCATTATGTTGTTGGAAAAAAGATATTGACGTACATTAAAGGAACACTTGATTTTGGCTTCCTATTCCCAAATGACTTCCAGTGTAGAGATGTAGAGATTGTCAGATATACTGACTTTGATTGGTGTGGAGATAAAAATGATCGAAAGAGTACAACGGGTTATGTCTTTATATGTGGGAATGGATCAATTTCATGGAGTTCTAAGAAGCAGGATGTGGTAGCATTGTCCTTTTGTGAAGTCGAATATATAGTAGCATCATTGGGAGCATGTCAAGTTGTATGGCTTGAAACTTTGTTGAAAGATATGAATCTGAAAGCAACTAAGCCTATGAAGATACGGATTGACAACAAGTTTGCAACCAATTTGGCAAAGCATCCAGTTGCCTATGGAAGAAGCAAACATATTGAGACTCGCTTTCATTTCTTGAGGGACCAAGTAAACAAAGAAAATTTGAAACTGGAATACTACAACATTGGAGATCAGATTGCAAATATATTCACAAAACCATTGAAGGTAGATAGATTTCATAGTTTGAGAAACAAGTTGGGTGTATTGTCTTTGGTAAATCTGAATTAAAGGGGTGTGTTGAGTGTAATTCAGTTTCTCTATTGTTAGTTAGTGGTTTGGGTACTTTTAAAATTATGTTAACTATAATTAGTTGTCAATAATAACTAACCCACCTACTATTGGGAATATAGTATAAAGTGTATAAAAGGCATACTGTTGTGATCAATAAACGTGAGTGTATATCATTCTTTTTCTATTCATTGTTTTCTTCCCCTTTAAGAAATCTCTCTACAGTGAGTGTGTGTGTGCTACTGTCAAGAGTGTGGTGATCCTGCATCAACATGAATGAGTTTGGCAATTTACAAATATCAACAAATAAGTAAATTCGAGTGAAACACATTTATATTGAATCTAACACCAATATATTAGATTTATTGAAAGCATTGCAAAGAAAAGAAATAACTTACGAAAACAAAAAATGTAGACTATAGAGAAGAAATGATGATTCAGAAATGAAAAGGTTAAGTTTCGAGAAGAAATGGGGGTTAAGAAGTGATTAAGTAATAGTTTGGAAAAGAAATAGTGGTTCAGAAGAGAAAAAGTTAAGTTTGGAGAAGAAATTGAGGGAGAAGTAGACGAAAGCAATAAATAAAATCAAATACAAATAAAACAAAAACGAAATTACATTAAAAGATGGGTGAGAACATACACAAAATCCTTAAGACTTGTGGCCATGTGAGTGAGATGTGTGTGGTATTACAAGTATGTGTACAATATTTCAACAAAGAATAACATGGTTACACAGTCTCTTATTTATAAGAAATTTACACTAATAGTCGAATTATAGAATTTCAACACATGTACAGTAACTAATTTGTGACTATCTATAGTGTTGCCAACAGTTTCATTTTTGTTGCTTTTAGACAATTGCTCCCAATTGCTTGGAATTTTGTTTCAAGTGTATTTTTGATGTAAATCCAATTAGTCATTCTTTTCGACTGCATTCTTCTTTAATCATCTCGAAAAAACTGTCTTCCATTTGACATTTGGAACACTTTTCATCTACCTGCTCCACATTTGATCTTCTACTCTTTCGACCAAGCAATTTATCTTTCTTGAAAACTTTGTAATTTCTCCAAACTTAGAATTCATACGACCCCAATAGAAAATCCAATACTAATGTTGGATTAATTCTAGTTGGAAATATCTTAGTATTTATCTTTTTTCTATTTAGTCAAAAGACAAATACTGGGGGCCTATGTTAATATCACCATTTTTTGAGAAAATCAAAAAAATGGTCTTTTAAGGATATTTCAAGAAAATAAAAAAATGGTTTTTTGAGAAAATTGAAAAGAATGGTCTTTTGAGAAAAAAAAATGGTCTTTCGAGAGCATTTTGATTAAATGTTGAAAATTGGTATTTTAGCATACTATCTTGATTAAGTGTCAAAATATAACATTTCTACTGATCTCATTTTGATAGGGTTGTGATGGAAAAATTGAAGATTTTAAGAATCAACACTGTAGAAGTCATCAATGGTGGAAATTGAAGATACAAGCTATCAATGGTAAAGATTTGGTAGAAACTTGTAAAAGTTACGGGTAATTAGAATTTGTAGTCTATAAATATCAAATTGTACCATGTAATAAGGGTTAGACATTGTAAACACCCTACATATCCTATGTTTCCAATGTTCACGGACCGACAGGTTACTATAATGTTCCCAACCACCATTTCAATTCTAGTAATTTATATTTATGCAAATCTACTTCTCCATCTAGTTCTTCAACTTCTCACTCCATTTCTTTTCCAAACTTTAATCATTTTACATTTTCTGCACTTTTCTTCTACCCCTTTTCTCTTACTTTAAATTTCAATTCTTTTCACCTTTTCTCTTAATTTTTTCCTCTTTTTGTTTACAACTTATTTTGAAATTAATAAAAATTTAATTACAGACCCAGGGTAAAGGACCTACAAAGGAGGCTAAGAGACCTTTAAAGGGAGTAAATGTCTCCTTCTTCAAAATCTAGAATGGGATTATGTTTGTTGACAAAAAGGCGCAAAATTTCACTATCAACAAAGAGTTAACATTTTGGCTTGGATTCTTAAAATGAATGATACATATGTAGGGTGTTATTGACGAATCTAGTAATTTTCAGCAATAGAAGCACGATAATATCTTTTTTTGGCATAAATTATAGGTATTTTTTACTGAAGACAATATTGTTTTAGTCGAATAAGACTGCTATGAGCGACAAAGCTCTTTTTACATGAAAAAATAATGTGATAAAAATTAATATAATGGGGACAAAATTAGACAAAATGAGGCTAAAATAACAACCTAAAACTATAATAATATTTAGGCTAAATTGCATTTTTTGTCCTTATTTTTTTCAATATACAATTTTGGTTCCCCTATATTTTAGAGACATTTAGCCCGCATTGATTGTTAATGGTTAACTTTGACTTTGATGTATCAGTACTTAAATGACGTGTCAGAATAATTAGCAATGGTTAACGCAAGAGATTTGACAGCGAGACCAAAATGACAAATTTTTAAAATGAGTAAGATTAAATATCTCTAAAAAAAAAATAGAAGGACCAAAATTACGAATTTTAAAAAATAAAGAGACTAAATGCCTCTAAAAAAATTAAGGAAACCAAAATTATAGATTAGGAAAAATAGGGAGACTAAAAATATTATTCGGCCTAATATTTAAAAAAATTGAAATTGGGTGGGCATGTGCCCGGGATTAATACACGAAGATAGGTTCGTATTAATACCTTCCTTTTTCATAATTAATGCATGAATGTAAACATTAAAATGTAAATTATAATGTCCACTTATTTTATTTTTTAAATAAATAAAGTAACGACTACAAACTTTTTTAACTTTTGACTTGCCATCACACGTGTACCCCTTCGAGAAATCGAGACCGTTGTTATACTACAAATTAACATCTTTTTCTTTGACAGATACAAGTAACATTTTTTTCGAAGACATAATTAATATCTTTCTCAAAATACTATAAGATATTGCTAAATAAAGAATAATTAGCATAATCAAAGCATATTAAGTCAAGGATATATTTTAATGAAGAATGACATTTGTCAATAGTCTATAAAATCAATCAATGAGCCATTTTCTTAATATAGTTTTTGTTACCGATTGGACTAAGGTCAAACCTGCATTATATTTTCCTTAATACCTCTAGAGAAATTTAACCAAAGTTATTATGGTACATGCTAAAATAACGTATAATCACCTAATCACCCATAAGGGGTCTTGGATCTTGTGTTAAAGATTCTAGCCCATCTCTAATACTTATATATACCTTACTAATGTTACTGTGAAAGCTAAGCATTTATGTATATTTTCATTCTGATAAGATTATTACTGACTTGAGTGTTCAAATATCTTTACAGATACCCCACTCATTGCTCATACATTTCGGTCACACTAGAGCTTCAATTGAATCACCAGTTTGGACAACATGGAACAATTAGTTCGGTCAAATCAATTATCAATTCAAACCAGACAGCATCTAATATGGACTCGAAATCTCATCCATATTGAGCGGAACAGTTTTATTTATACTACCTTTATTAGTTAACTTAGCTTTAGTTAGTTAACTAATTAATCTACTACCTAAACTAACTAACAATTATTATTACAATCATAAGGCCAATTACTTATGTTGCACTAATAATTAAAATGATGTATTATAATTATTTTATAGGTTTAATTAATAGTCGGTCCTTAAATTATTTGAAAATTTTCAGGTAGGTCTCTAAGTTAATTTTTTAATTGGATCCTTGATCATGTAAATTTTTTTAATTGAGTCCTTAGGGTTAGTGATCTATTTGCATACCATTATCTTCCATGAAATATTCCTTATTTTTTCTTTATTGATGACTTGAAACTATCAGAAAATGACAATATATAACGGTTTTAAAAACCACCAAAAATTGACATTTTTTTTACAAAATGGCATTAAAAATTTACATTACAAAATTGAAACTGATAATGACCTTTAAAAACCGCCAAAAAAGGGCAAGACATGCTAAGCTTTTAATAAATAATTCCCCAAAATACATATGTTTTGTAAAAAATCCCAACCCTATGCCAACAATTTGTTTCAAAACAAGTCTATTTTGGTGAATATTTAGTGAAAAAAAAACACTAGTTTGGTCAATCACCTTGTACTCTTTCTTTTGTCCATATTTGTAACTTGTGCGCGAAATTTCAAGCTTGTATGAAGACGAAATTCTAGCATAAGAATGAAGTTTAAAATATTTGAATTGAGTAATTAAACCATTTTTATACTACTAGTATCATGCATAGGGATGGCAAAAAAATCCGTACCTACAAATATCCGCGGATAAAATTTGTCACGAGTAGAAAACAAGTAGCTTTAATGGATGCCCACGAGTAATGGATACACATATTTTTCTACTCGCTTGTTAACTAGGTGGGGGAGGGTATCATGGTATCCAATCCTGTGGGTACCCGCCCCCCGTGAAGTTACTAAACTATCCTTAAACAACCTAACCTAATTTCTACTATTTTCGTTAGTTTCTTAGACGAGTGAATCATCATTTTAGTCCTCAAAATTGCAGCGTGATGTCAATTTAGTCCTTAAAATTATTAAATGTCAAAATAATCCCTAAAATTATAAACCATCAATCAAATTAGTCCTTTTGTTAATCTTAGTTAATTAATAGGGTTAATAATGCTTATGCGGCACGGTAAGTGTCATGGTAGCTTCCGCATGACAAGGACTAAAATGACAAATCAAATTCGTGACTTCTACATAGACAAAGACTAAAATAAAAGCCCAAATACAATTGATTCACCTGCCCATTCAATTCTTTTAGGGTATTCAATTTCTTCCATCTCCCTTACCATTCTCCATCTTCATTACTCTACAAATGAAGAACTTAATAACATGAAGGGCTAGACACAAAATTATTGAAATTTCTCCATTGCAACCTATTATTTAATTATTCTCTTTGGGTAATATTAGTGTGCTTTGACATTGCACATACTCTTTTTTTGTAGATACGTCTTAACATCAAGCTTGGAGGCATGTGAATTTTGAATAATTTTTTCTAAGAATGTAGAATCGTTGAAATTTTTTTTAAAAGCTTAACAATGCGAAATTAAACTATAATGTAAATGTGTAAGATGGCAAATTGATAAGCAACAGATTGATAACAGTAAAACACAACAGAAGTATGTAAATGTGTCAAGTAAAACGAAACTAAATGCAAAAAGTCTTGTGTTATTGGGCTGTAGAGTGATGGAGATGGAGAGTCGTAGGGGACAAGGAGGAAATTGAATACCCTAAAAGATTTGAATGAGCGGTTGAATCAATTGTCATGAATTTGATGTCATTTTAGTCCCTGCCACATGGAAGCCACCATGGCACACAACGTGCCACATAAACGTCTTTAACCCTAATAGTTAATTGAGGTTAACAAAAGGACTAATTTGATTGATGATTTTCAATTTTAGGGATTATTTTGACATTTTAACAATTTTAGGGACTAAATTGATATCATGCTACAATTTCAAGGACTAAAATGATGATTCACTCTTCTTAAATGCTCGCCCTTTAACCATTGCTGCGGCGCTTAACCCGAGGAGTGAACTAGTGAAGACGTCTCTCTCTTGCAATCTTGCTGCCTCAAGTCACGTACTCACATCTTTCTACCTCATTAGGGACATAATGCTAAATTAAATCGATGCCTTAGGGACATAATGCTATGTAGGCCTAAGAATATATACAAGTAGAGCAAGAAAGGTGTCAAAGGAAAGGGGAGATCCCCTGTCCTTCTTCCTGCATTTATGTGAACAAGTAATACCAAATGGAAAAAGCTTTCTTCTATACTCCCATGTAAGAAAAGCATAGCCAATCAAGCCCACTTTGTAATTTTTTTCATTTTTTTTCTTCATTTTTTAGGAAGTACTTGCATATATCCATGGATATCCGCAGATATTAAAAAAGTCTGCGGGTATCCGTCCAACGAATACCAGGGCAGGTAACAGCCTGGCATAGGGCAGGTATTTATCCGACGGTGTGGGTAGCTGGTAGCTACTATCTGTGCCTATCTCGCCCCGTTGCCATCTCTAATCATGCATCAATTACCGATAAGTCTTTTAATATAAATTATTTATGTATCAAATGTTAGCATCATATTGTTAATATGAATTTATAATGTTTATATTAATATAATTTTTTTAAAATAACTATACCATTTTGGGAATTTTAAAAGCAAAATACATCTATTTTGTAAAAAAGCCCATGGGACTATATTTCGTGCCACTCGTAGTCAATTTCTAACGATTTTTAAAACTACCATAAATTATTATTTTTTGGTGGTTTCAAGTTGTTAATAAGGAGAGAATAAGAAATATTCTAAGGAAGATAATAATTTGCAAACAAATCAAGGACTCAATTAAAAAAAATTTACATGATCAAGGACTCAATTAGAAACTTTTTTAATTTAGAGACTTAAAAATTCTCAAATAATTTAGGTACCAACTTAGTAATTGAACCTTAGTTATACGTAAGATGAATATGAGTAACTATACCGGACATCAAGCCAACATGAAATGTATCATTGGAAATCAAATTTGCGAATCAGGCATATTCTTAATCAACAAAGGAGTAATAATGCGGTGGGGGATCTCCACCTTTATAGAATAGAGCAAAGGAAAATCAAATCCCTCAAGAATCTCTCCCACCTGGTGCATTGCTTGTTTCCTTATTCGTTTTCTTCGCAGCCTAGACCTTAGTCTTTAGGACCTAGATTGACACAAACAGAATCCTAATCTTGTCCTACCCACATCACGGGTCAATCCATTCCATTAGTCAACATGCTATTGCCTTTGCACAATGCAATGATAGTTCAATTGCCATTCACCACAACTTGAACAAAGGTTAAAAGGGGGAGGAGGCTCCCTGTTCTGTCCTATCCCCTAAGATCCGTTTCCTTTCATTTTCATAAGGATTATCGCAGAAAGCGAAAAGAACGTCTGAATATATTTTTATATTGGACCGACAGGGAAGGAGATAACGATGACGATGGAATCCAGTGAATGTTGCTGAGCATGATATTCTAAAAGGTCAAATTAGTTTTTAGGCGTATCTGAGTGGGAGAAATCGCCAAAGAATATTCTTATGTGATGACTAAGGAATGGGGTCGCCCTTGTGCAGCGGGTCATCAAAGAATCCACCATCTTACAATAATTTGCATGACTACATAGTAATTTTGCACGCACTAGCACATACCCACTTTTTTTTTTTGAAAAGAAGATCCTCGTTAGACCATATTGTACCAATTTATGATTCTAGTTGTAAGTTGAGTAATATACCAAATTAAAGTGTGTTTGGATATCAGTTCAGTCCAACTAAACTCACATTCAACTCAATTCATCACTCACATTATTTTTATGCTTATGTATTGAAAAGTGTAAAATTTGTGTTCAACGCTAAACAGGTTTCCAAATACATCCTTACTCTTTAAAATTATGAGCAACAGTCAATATAGTTCTTTAAATTACAAAAATATTATTTTAGTCTCTGAAATTACTAAATATATGTCAATTTAGTTTTTTTGTTATAATTTTAAGAAATAAAATAATATTTATTTAATGACTTTAAGAACTAAAGTCACCGTCATTTAATAGTTTTAGGAAGTAAAATAACATTTTGTAATTTAAGGAAATAAAGTAACTAGTACTCGTAATTTCAGAAATTAAATTGACCTATTAATCTTGTAGGTTTTGGCGCAAAATGTAAATGAAGCACGTTTAAGAATAAGAGTGCTCTGTACCAAGTCTATCAGGAATATTCTAGGTTGTTCTACAGCAAGTTCATCTCCTTACAATTACACACCATTTGTACAGTGTGATGCAATTCTAAATTTGTCAAGCATATATAACTTTGCACCAATTTAATGAGAGTCAAAAAATTTAAATGGTCTGAAGCTTTTCTAGAACAAATGATGTGGTGCACTATACCTTTATATGGCACAAAAAGAATTCTTTAGGCTTGAAACAGTAAATAGACTAGTTTTCAATTCGTTAATTAGAGGAAAACATGTTTGGCACCTATGTTAGAGAACAAGTGTTACATTGCTGGGTTAAGCATAAGTTAAGAAGTATATAAGAAAAGAGTTCAAATTATCTAGGCATTTTTAAATAAATAGGTCACTCATGCTAGGTTTATACTCTCACTCTTGAACATGGACTTGCATATAAATTCTAACACAGTATTAGGCTCGTATCTAAGAGGAAACCTTAAGCTTAAATAAAAAAGAGATTGGCAAAAAAATTTGAAAGGCTCAAAAAAAAAAAAGGCTTAGTAAATAAAAACAACTGTGGAGGAAGAGAAAAAAAATGAGAGATATGAAGGAAAAGGAAGAGAGAAATCAAGAGTAATGGGTGTAAAAGGAAATGTAAAAGAAGGGAGGGTGTTAATACTTTTAAATGATGATCAATTTCCTTTAGACTTTTTTTCTCTAAGATAATGGGAAAAGCAACAAGAACAGCTAAATTCATGATTACACAAATTTAATAACCAATTTTTTATTAAGAAAATAAATTCTAAGCAATTTTTTAAAATATATGTTTTACGTTATCAAATGCTCTAATATAATTTTTCCTAAGGTTTTTATCAACTTTTCTTAAATTTGTTCCTGTTGAACATGACATTTGATATGTTATGTATTGCAAGAGTTTTGATGAAGACAAAGTCAACATTAAGAAAGCTTCAATGAAGACCAACTCAAAACAAAAAGAAACTTATAAAGACAATAAAAAATAATTGAAGAGCTGCAAGTCAAGACAACAACTACTATGAAGATATGTGTTAGTGTCTTAGGCTATCATGTAAGACTTATCAATTATGGTTAGGTATGGCTTAAGGAGATGAACTGGAAAAGCTAAAAGCAATTTTTAACCAAACAAAAAGGTTTTGAGTGAAAAATCACATTTTAAGCCAAACTTAGCTTAGGAATTGATTCCCCCCAACTTGGAATTGATTCCCATGAGCTGGAACAAAGAGAAAATCAAGTTAATCAATTTTTGAACATAAAAGTGTCACAAGGAATCGATTCCTTCATGGAAGGAATTGATTCCACAACAATTAGAATAGTTAATTAATGAAAACGTGATTTGTGATAGCTAAGTAATCTTTTTCAAATCAAAGCCTATCTTTGGATGAGGATGATTGAAAAAAAATATTGTATTAATCTTGAAAAGATTTTTTAAGTTCTAGTAACTATTATAATATTGAAGATCTTGATTTATTTTTAAAAATAAAGATATTGCAAGAAGTACCAACAAAAGAAATTCATACTTTATTAAAAATATTAAATTAATCAAAAGATTATATTTTTCTTTTCAAATACACGTATTGCTTCTAAAATATTATTGATAATACTTGTAATTATTGTTTTGCTGAAAATAGTTTTTTAAAATTAAATTTACTCAAATCTTAACTAATAATAACCATGTTAAAAGATAAATTAGATAAAATTGACATTTTATATATAGATAATAAAATGTTAGAAATATTTAAATGTAAAACTTTAATTAATAATTTTATAGTTTATTAGAAAAATAAAATAAGAATTGAGAAGTTGTATTAAATTAAATTTTAAATTCAAAGCCTCAAAAGTTTTAGAGACAGCCCTAGAGTTCTGTCCACTGTACCTCCTGCAGCTGTAGGAAGGAGAAACCCGTAGTCACAAATTGGTTTTCATAGTGAAAGGAATCAAATAAGATTGATTAGCTAAAATGTCCAGACTAATAAAGTTTAATTGAGATGGTAGTTTTGCTCTGCTCAGTTATGCTATAAAACTTAAGCAAAATAAAAATAAAAATGCACAAGCAAAAAAAAATAAAATGCATAACCATTCACTTGGGGAGAGAAGTTATAGGTTATTTTCCAATAAAACTGTAACGCGTGCGATTCGTGCAAATTGGTGGAATCGTACCTATCATTTTCTTTATTTTCTACTATTTCAACGTTGACCATCTTGCAATAACCTCGGTTTTAAGTTGGGTTGTTTCTGGCTGTTTCATTCAAAGTTCTGTCCGTGAAAGCAAAGATCAAGCTCTCAGGCCTTGTCTAAGTCACCTAAATAATTACCGGTTTCGTTCATTAACCCTATCTACGTTGTGTAGTTCAATGTTTCGCGTGGCGCTCAACTTTAGCAATAACAAAGTCCTGTTACAAAAAAGTAAAATGTGACAAACCATAGATCACGGTATATATGGGCTATCAATATACTTTTTTAAACACTCTCCTTATTATTAGTTAAAATTTATTAAAAATTACAAAATTAAAAGTGAAACTTATTAAATAAAAAGTAAAACTCACAAAATTTAGTAATTTTTAACAAATTCTAGTCAATAATAAAAAGTGTATTCAAAATTAAAAAATGTGTTAGTTGTATTTCTCATATGGGCTAATATTATCGTACATCTACCAACTTCTCTGTTTGGACTCTTAGGCATACAATGTTGGCCCTGCTTTTCCCACCTTTTTTTTTTTTGTTATTTTCACCCCCCCAACTTTTTCAAAGAAGACTAAAAAAACTATTTTGTTCTCACTTTCCTTTTATTCTCTCTCTTCTTCTCACCCCACCCCCTCTTTATGAATGAAAATATATTTTTGTTGTATATTCGGACAAAATCTTGTCGAGATACATAACGGAATTGTGATTTTGTTGTATACCTGAACAAGATCTTGTCAATATACACAACGGAATCTTAACATGATTTTGTTGAGATATACAAAACAAAATCTTATTAAGATATACAACAAAAATACGTTTTCGTCGTTTATTTGGACAAGATTTTATTGAGATACACAATGGAAATGTGTTTCCGTTGTGTGTCCTGAAAAGAACTTGTTTAAATACACAATGAAAATGTATTTTCGTCAATGGGTATTTTTGAAAAAAAAATTAACAAACAAAAGATGTGGTTAAAATAGCAAAAATTGAGGTGAGAAAAGCAGGGCTGTACAATGTTTTGTGAGGTAAGTATATGAAGCAAATTGTGAAGCCCAATTTAACTCCAGAGCAGTACCGAAAGTTGGTAACCAAGGACGCAGAAGTCATAGGCCTTCTGCGATAACCAAGTAATAAGTCCACCCCAAAAATAGTACTAGTAAGACTCAAAACAATATTGAAATGATTATTGTATTTGTAATTTTGGAATTATTAATATGTTTAGCTATCTAGTTTTGAGCGTGCATGCTTAATTTTCTGTTATTTATTTTTTTATTTATTTATCATTATGTGTTTTTTTATAAGTTCCATTAAATATTTTCAATGAATGAATTTTTTAAGGAAAAAAAAAAAACAGTATTGAAATATAATACTCACTTGGGACGCTCGCAAAACTCTCAAGTTGTTACATAAAAACACAGTACAAAAACCAACTTTAAAATATAAAAATGACCATATATGTATTTGAAAGAACTTCATCACTCGTTACATAGAATATTAATATTAAATTTAGAAGACCTAAGGAATTGTACAAAATTGCCTATCCCTTCAAGAGATTTTACATTTGGTTAGGTTAATTTGGTAGAGAAAGAAATAGGGAGGAATGATTGAGGAGAGAAATAAGTTTTTTCATCTATTTTATTGAACAGTGATAATAGTAAGAAAAAACAATATCATTTGTGTTCCATTAGTAAGAGGTTGCCCCTTCATAGATGAAAAATCACGATGGAGGTAAAATTGACGGTTCAAATCTCCCTGCACACTTCTCACTCTTTCTAACTCGTCTTTTTCTATTTCTTTAATAACGCACACATCTCTATTACATGATACTTTTATCCTTTTATTTTTTTTTTCCTTTCCCTGTTCAATTCATAATAATGTTTAGGAGAAAAAAGACATCAATTTATAGGATAAAATATTTGAAAATTTGTCTTCTCACTATTATACTTAACCAAATAAGTTGATTTTTTTTATTATTTCTTTTTTTTTTCCTTATTTATATTTCTTTTTATATCCAGACGAAGTTTAATTATTACTTACTTCAAGAGTCTCAAAGGATGCCTTACATATTGTTGGGGTCATTCCAAATTTGATCAAATGGAGTTATTGGAAAATGGTGCACAAAGGTAAGTTTGGTTATCAAACTACTGTGTTTTTCGACAAGATTCAATTTTATCGAAATACCCTATTTGAGAAGATTGTAATTAGTACGCAAAAGAATAATGTTCGAAAGAGTCCAATTCGAGAAGCTTCAAAGAATTTGAGGAAAAGTCCCAGTTATTCGAAGAAAGGTTCGAATCACGTTCGAGGAGACACTCAGATCGCGTTCGACAAAGGATCTTATGCATATCAAGGTTGTGTGAAAAGGAGATCGTAGTGAAGTTAGAAGCAGTTACTCATATAAGTAAGTTCTATACAGGTGTCAGTATATTATTTAGAAGTTATCTATGTATTGTACACATGTTCTATTGTAAGAGTTTCACCATTAGATAGGATATCTATAAAAAAATGACTGTGTAGCCATTTTTCTTTGGTTTTGATATTTACACACATTTTGTATATCACACACGCCACACTTATGGCTACTGGTTCCAAGGAGAACATGTATGTTCTAACCCATATTTTATTTTAGTGCATTACATTTGTTGTTACGATTGTCACTGTCTATAACCCTTTCTCCTTTCGATAACTCCTTCACAATTTAATTTCAATGTCTATAACCATTTCTATTTATCTTGTAGATGTCTTGAAATCATACGATTATGAATATTGTAAATGAACTTGACATCAATATTTAGCGATCTCTACATTTATGTGATATTAATTTGATGTCCTATATTAAAATGATGGAATTTTAATCGAAATATTCTCAAGTTGAAAGTTTTAGACTGTTAGTTCTAACAAAAGAATCTACACTAAAATTTTAGATTCTAAGTCCCATTTAAAAAAAAATTATTTGTTAGTTAGAATATTTGTGAAAAGTTATCTATTAAAAATCGAAGTAATTTCAATTTCTCAACAAATTTCCACCATCAACATATATGTATGTAGTCTTTAAACACAAACTTTCTTATTCAAACACATTAGTTAATAAGTCAAAACTAACAAAATTAATATTTTCCCACTGGAGAAATATTAATTGCATATTCATTTGTTTTAAGAATTATTTTAAAAATTTCTCAAATTGTAACAATAATTTATTAATTTTATCACCACTAACATAATTTGTCGAGAATTATAACAAGTATTTAATTATATTAAATGCATTTGCAATGTCCATTAGTGATTTGTTTACGCATGTCTATGATACTCCATTTTGAAGATTAACATCTTAAATTTAATTAAGTACTAGCACAAGCGTGGGAAAAAGCCAGCCTACATTTTCCTTGGAACGAGTATTTAATCTTGTATTGTTTATTTATCCCTTTTCCCTTGCATTTCTTATTGCTTAGCATGAGAGGGCAATCATTAGGCTTGTTTGTAATCCCCATGATTCTTTTCCCTCATCATCAGTTACAGTAGTCATGGAATTACAGTCATTAAGCATCATTAGGGTTGTTTGTAATGCCCATAATTGTTATATAATTAATTTACACCTTTTTTTTTTTTACAAAATTAATTATGGAGGATTAGTATAAATAGGACTCTTTTTGTTATTTATCAAGCAATTTGAAATTTGAGGTTTTTGTACTATTTTGGTGATTAGAGTTGGGTTTTCAAACTCTGATGTTGAGTTTAAGTGGGAGAAATGTTTGGAATTAGTTTTAGTTTCAAATTTGTCTAAAGTGTTTGATGCAAAAATCACTGGCACCTTTGAAAACACCATCTCTAGTTATTTTTAGCTCAAAACAATGCGCCATCATGTTTGGGAGGTTGAAAAACATTTTACTAGAGAGTTTCGTCATCATCTAATCACCCGTGTGTCGTCACATGCTATGACACTCCTACTTCAATTTTTCAATTGTTTTTCTAATATTTGATTATTTATTTTTGAAAGATCGAAAAGGAATCTCAAAATTCTAGTGTCAACTGTTGTGTTCAGAATTTCGATAACTATCTAATATTGATTTTTAATCATTTTTTCGAGATGAAGCCTGGAGAAATAAGAGCTTAAACTGTTCCAAAACTGACCAAACAAAAATGAGAGCTTAAAACAAAAAGCCCAAAACTATTCCACCCACTAATACGCATCCCATGGTCACTCGTTCCAAAACTGGATCTCTTAAACCACGTGTCTTCCTTACTCATACAAAAACCCAAAACTGTCAAGCAAGCCTTCTTCGTGGTTTAGTGCTATGCAAGCTGAGTATATTGCTTTACTTAACAACAATACTTGGACTCTTGTTAATCTTCCTACCAACAGAAAAGCCATAGGCTGCCAGTGGGTTTTTCGTGTGAAAGAGAACCTTGGTGGAAGTATTAATAAGTATAAGGCACACCTTGTTGCAAAAGGCTTTCATCAACTACTAGGCTATGATTTCACGGAGACTTTCTCACCTGTGATTAAACATGTAGCAATTCAAGTTATTTTTACTTTAGCTTTTACTTTTTGATGGCCCATTCAGCAAATTGATATTAATAATGCATTTTTGAATGGTTTTCACCATGAGGAAATCTATATTATACAACATTCTAGGTTTTGAATTCGCTAATAAGGATCTTGTTTGCAAGTTGAATCGGACTCTTTATGGTTTAAAATAGGCCCCACGTGCTTAGTATGAGAGGTTAACTTAGACTTTATTACAATTTGGTTTCAACACAAGCCGTAGTGACCCATCCCTCTTCATACTTACCAAAGGGACCTCTTGTCTCTATGTTTTTATTTATGTTGATGACATTATTATTACTGGTTCTTTTGCTACTATGGTTATTGATTTGATTGCAAAACTTAATGCTAAATTTTCCTTGAAGCAACTCAGGAATCTTGATTATTTCCTTGGCATTGAAGTTAAGCACCTAGTCATTGGTGCTCTTTTATTGGCTCAATCCAAGTACATCCAAGAGTTACTATAGCGAGCTAAAATGGATGGTGCTAATGGCATCTCTTCTCCAATGATATCAAACTGTAAAGTCAGTAAATTTGGTACTTATTCTCCTTTTGATGTGCAGCTTTATCGATCTATTGTGGCTTCACTCCAATATGCTACTATTACCCGCCCTGATATTGCATATTGTGTCAATAAAGTTTGTCAATTCATGGCTCACCCTCTTGAAACACATTGGCATGCTGTTAAGCACATACTTCGCTACCTGCAAGGGTCTCAACACTTTGGTCTTATACTCCAACCTGCTCTTACTAATGCTCCATTTGATCTTTTACTATGATGTTGATTGGGCCAATGACCCTAATGACTGCAGGTCCATGTCTGGCTCTTGCATTTTCTTTGGACCCAATTTGGTGTCTTGGTGCTCCAAGAAGCAATCTCTCGTTGCACACTCTAGTACTAAAGTTAAATACTGTACCTTGGCAAATACTATAGTAGAAGTACTTTGGATTCAATCCTTTTGGATTTTATACAGAGGCCCAATGTGAGGAGTGTAGGTTTAGTGGGTTATATAAGAGTGTGGGAGTTGGTCCAAAAATGTCTAGACATTTTTAGACACAACCAACTCATTCATATACACTTTAATTCTCTTCATCCCATCCGATGTGGGACTTCATTCTCCAACAAATCCCTTCTAACTAAACTTGGTGTTTCCTTCTACATTCCAAGAATCCTATGTGACAATCGCAACACTATTGTTGTGTCACATAATCCTACATTACATGCCAGAACCAAGCACATTGAATTGGACATTCACTTTGTTCATGAAAAGATTGCTTCTAAGGCTCTTGTTGTTGAACATGTTCTTGAGGATGCCAATTTAGCTTATGCGCTTACTAAGCCACTGTTTATTGATAAATTTTGTCATTTTTGTTCTAAGCTCAATGTCGCTTCTCCTCAACAGCCACCTTGAGCTTAACAAGGGGCTATCAGAGTATAATGCAGTCAGTCTATTATGTGCCACGCTGTCACAGATTAGTTAGGGTATTTATTGTTTAGTTACCAGTTAGTTATGCTTTCTGTTATTCATCACCATTGTACTGATGTATATAAACCTCACTATATCTCTTACAAAGATCAATAATAGATCATTTTACTTTTCTCAATTTTACTCTCAAATATTTTCTTTCTCGATTCTCTCTATTCACTGAACGTTCACATAAATAATTGGACCTGTATATTTCTCAATTGAATTTTTATATGGCTTTAACAATTGTCAATGTCCACCTAGCTAACATTCTTACAGGCCTACTCTTATTCTTTTAGTTTCATATAAATATGTATTTTAGGATTAGCTTATTTTTTTAGCATTTAATTTATATACGTAGCGTAAAATTGTTTTACACAAACATTTAATAAGAGTTGATTATTTTATCATATCATCTTATTTATTAATACAATGTGACAATAGGATGAATTCCTATTAGATGTTTATACGAAAAGTTTTACACTAATAATGTATATGAATTAAACTCTCTTAAAAATAATTAAAATGATACAAAAAGTTTTGTAATTCATAAATTGTTCCCAAATAAAAATTAAACAAAACTAATTAACATGTTATCAATTTACTTTTATACTATTCCTTTCTGACCGAAAGAATTTCTAAGAGTCTTTTTTTTTTTCTTTTCATTAAGGCTTGTGATTTCTTCGACATTAAAAAGTATCTCATTTTATTCTTTTTACTTTTCTCAAATATTATTACTTAAATTAACTTACTCTCAACTTAGATTTGAATTACATTTTAAATCTTGACATATCATGTCAAATTGAAGAGATTTAATTTTTAAGATAAATAATGTGAATTAAAATTTTCAATTTAAAATTTAGTAATTCAATTTCAAATTTGAGAGATATATAAATCCAAATAATTCAATCAATCCCTATGTATCTCTCTAATAATTTATTTTTAATCATAATAAAATAGAATCCTTATTATTAATAATAAAAACACCTTTTACTATAGATTCAAATGCTTTTATCACTCACTCACACTCACACATGCATTATTTGAACATAAAAATAGAATAATATAATACACAAGAAATTTTCTAATTAATTTAATTATATTTTCAAATTTATGCACATACATGTGCGCACACATACACACACATTATTTGAACATAAAAACACTCACATAATACACAAAGAAAATTGCTGGTTAACTTATAACTTCAAATTTAAATTGCATCTCATGCCTCTTTTCTCTTAGTAGTGAGCTCAAAAAATTCTCATTATTTCTGTGATTAGTTCCACATTCACTTTTTAAGTCAAATCCCCGCCCCACCCCCCCGGTCTCTCTCTCTCTCACACTATTTGGACATAAAAAATATTCGTATAATCACAAGAAAATTGCTACATAACTTAGAATTTCAAATTTAAATTGCATCGGCTTCTTTTTACTTAGTTCATAAAATTCTCATTATTTATGTGATAAGTTCTACATTCACTTTTTAAGTCAAATTTTCTTAGAATAATTAAGATGATTAATTTTTTTTATTTGTAATATAGCTTTTGAGTTTAATTATGTATATGAGTTAATTCTTTTTTGATATACTTAAGACGTAAATTTTTACATCGACAACTAAAAATTAATCTATTTAATTTGACACATAGAAGTTATTGAGATGAATTTTGCCTTTTTCATAATTTTTTTCCATACTCATTAATGAATTAAATCCTAGTCAATGAATTAAATCATAGTTATCTATCAATTGTATCGAATTTTATTAGTTGTTCATGTTAATTTTTAAATTTATAAAATTCATATTAATTCAGTCCTTTTAGTTTTCTTCTTTTGATTCTTAAAAAGTATCCATTTTGCAAATTAACTCAGATATACTATCTTTGGGGCCACTGTGAATTTGGTCGAATGGAGTTATCGAAGAACAATGTACGAAGGTAAGTTGTCAACAAACTTGTGTCTTTTCAACAAGATTCAATGCACATACATGTTTAACTTGACAATCTTCAAGGAATTCGAGTAAAAGTCCTTGTTATTCGAGGAGAAGTTCGAATCATGTTCGAGGAAATGCTCAAGTCATGTTCGACAAAAGATCTTAGACAAATAAGAATGATGTATAAAGGAGATCATAATAACGTTGAAAGCCGTTACTACTAGAAGATAGTTTTGTACAGGTGTTAGCATATTATTTAGAAGTTATTTATATATTGTATACGTGTCTTGTTATAATAATTTTACCATTAGATGAAATGTCTAGAAATAAACGATCGTGTAGTCATTTTTCTTTGGTTCTGACCATTTACACAAGTCCTGTATACCACACATGCTGCACATATGGCTACCAGTCCCACGAAGAACGTGTATGTTCTAACCCATCTTTTATTTTAGTGCATTACATTTGTTGCAATTCTTGTCTATAACTCATTCTCCTTTCGATAACTCTTTCTTCTTTCAATGACTCCTTCACAATTTAATTTTAATGTTTATGCTCTTGTTCAATTACTTTATAATATCTCAAAATCATACATTTATATGTATTACAAATGAATTTGATACTAATTTAATTTGTATTAAGAACATAACAAATTCGAATATTATGTGAAATTATTGCTAAGAAAAGAAATACTTATCGAATTATTCTCAAGTTGAAAGTTTTAACTACTAGTTCTAATAAAAGAATCCACACTAAAATTTTAGAAGTCCCATTTAAAAATCTTTAATTTGTTGATTAGAATCTCTGTGAGAAGTTATTTATTGAGAATCGCAGCAATTTCAATTTCTCAAACAAATTTCCACCATCAACAAATTGGCACGCCCAGTGGGACACCAATGTTGCCATAACGTTGAGAACTAGTCTTGAGAATTTGCATGATTTTAAGAAGTGGCAGAATAATGGTCAGTTCTAGTGGTCTATACAATCTTGGGAATAATACTAGTCAAAGGAATAGGACATCTAGTAATGACAATAATAATAATATAAATAATCCACCAGTGTCAGAGGCTAATAATACTTCTGTGACAGAAAGTGTAGTCACAACACAAATGGAAGGTGTAAATATTGCACAAGAAATTTTATTTCCTTTATCAGAAGCAGGCCTTAGTCATAGTACACCTTTACAAGTAACCTAACCTTGGGGAATGCCAAGATGGAGGTTGCAACAAACAAACATGGAAATGCCTTTTGCTCAACCTCAATCTATACCTTCTGCCCACGTGTCTGTCCATTTGACACAACCAAGGAATAGAAATTCAGAATTACAGGGAATAAATTATGCATATAATAGTGAGCAATTGCAGTCAATGGGGGCAAACACTAAGGGTAATATGTTAAGAGAAAGTAATTTCTCAACTAGTATTACCAGTCAAACTTTAATAGCGTTTAGATAGCAAATGGATCTTAGTAATCATGATATGGTGAATATGTTAACTAATCAAATGACTATAGCGTTGAATCCTATGTTTCAAACTACTCACAACAGTTACCAATAGTTATCTTTGTTGATGGCAAGGGTTGCAGGATGCTTTAGAAAATCCTCAAGGGCAACGGTTATTAGAAAATCAAATTGCAAGCCAAATTCCTGTAACTAATGTTACAAATCCTAGTTAATAACCGTTAAGAGTTATTTGAAAATCCTTTTACAATAAATAGAAATCAAAATGTAAGAGGGATGATCAACAAAATCCTGTTTTGGTTAATATAAATCAAAATGCTAACCAGTTTCTAAATTTATTTAGACAAGGTTAACAAAATCCTGAAGAAAACAATCTCCAAAATTAGCCAAATCCTTTGAGACAAAATATTCAGAACCCACAGCAAATAAATCAGATGATTGAACAAGCAGTTAATAGGCATGGTTTTGAAGTAGGTTACTATAATCAACCATATTTTGTTTCTGCATTTCCTGATTATGTTCTACAATTAGAATTACCAAGAGGATTTAAAGTTCCAAAATTCTCCAAATTTGTAGGAGAATTAGGGGAATCAACTATAGAACATGTTTCTCGATACCAAATAGAATGTGGGGATATAACTTCTAATGAATATCTTCGAATGAAATATTTCCCTAGTTCTTTAACTAAGAATGCATTTACTTGGTTCACTACTCTGCCTCCTAATTTGATATATAATTGGTTTTAGTTGGAAAGAATTTTCCATGAACAATTTTTTAGGGGTGAAACTAAAGTGAGTCTGGTAGATTTATTGAATGTCAAGGGATTTAATTTTGAATCAGTTGATGATTATTTAAATAGATTCAGGCAAATGAAATCTAGATGTTATACTCAAATACCTGAGCATGAATTGGTTCGAATGGCTACTGCTGGATTATAATTTTCAATTCGAAAGAAGTTAGTGAATCAACAACTAAGGGATATGGCACAATTGGCTGATAAAGTTAGAAGAATCGAACAAATAAAATTCGAAAAGGATAAAAATAAAAGTTTGACAAGATAATTCGAAAAGACAAAGTTGCATTTATCGAAACGAATAAAGTAAAAGAACCTAAAATTAATTTCGATACAGATATCAAATATGAAGATAATGACGTAATAAAGTAGAATTGAAAACAGGACCTCCATATGTTTGTCAATTGTTGAAACCCGAGGCTGGAAATAGAATATTAAATGAAAAATATAGTTTTGATGTAACAAAAGCTGATAAAACACTTGATATTTTGTTAAAAGACAAACAGATTACATTGACTAAAGGCCATAAGTTGCTTCTTTTGAGCAAAGGAAAGAGAAAAGATATTGTAAGTATCATAATGTCTTTGGTCATTGGACTAATAATTGTATTCGTTTCAGGGAAATGAATCAAAAGGCAATAAATGATGGGAGATTGAAATTCAAAGAAAGACTAATGTAGATAGATACGGATCCCTTCCAAGTACAAACAAACTATGTAGAGCCTATTCATGTTTTTATGGTGAACACTTCGATTAAAGAAGATGAAGCGAAATCAATTAAGTCTCCGATTTCTAAGGAGGACTTGGAAAGGGCTTTGGATGAGTTTAAGAAGGAAAAAGATCAATTTTTTCCTCAATCGGGTGACACACTGGTAGATTTCTTACTTCGTAAGAAAGATGATAATACTGAAGTTATGCTATGTCCTTGATGCAGTGCTATTTTCGACAGGTCTGCCGCAAAAGTTTTTGAGATGTCTAATGTCTGAAAGCACTACTAGTTAAATAAGCCTGATGATGGAGGATCAAAAGGAAAGCAAAATTTTAACATGTTTGTTGTCCTAGAAACCTATTAATAATTTTCAAGAAAATGCAACTTATGAGCCAAATGCTCGAGTTCTATTGAACAAATGGTTCTGACAGGGTTATCCATTTGGAAATGCGAAGGCAAGACCTCTTGAGGTTGGTGATGTTATGACCATGATTGGTGGGACTTCAAGATCAAAGCCTCAGGTATCTTATCCTTACCCTTAAAATGTTCAGAAATCTAACTTTTACAAGGCCCCTTGGGAGAATAAGAATATGACAAAGACCCAATGGAGAAGAAACAAGAGGTTTAGGAAGGCTGCTTTTAAGAATCAACTTGCAAGTGGAATTGTGAGAGGGCATTGCATGGAAGCTATTAAAGATCGACCTAATATTGAAAATGAGGAAGACTTAATAACAGATTGTTTTGAGTCTGGTTTCGAAGATTCTTTAGAGGACATATGTGGAGTTGTTTCGATGTTGCCGGTTGTATTTGCTCAACAATTCGAGGAATGTCAAGCAATGGAAGATTTCATAAGAGAAGATTATTTTGAGGACTCCTGCAATAGAGTCAAAGGCTATTTGGGTCAATCAGGTTTCGTGTATAGTACCAAAGTATAATGCTACAGTATTTGACCCACCAACAGAAGAAATGAAGGCTAATCTAAAGCCTTTAGTCCTTACAGTGATAATTGAAAGGCAAAAAGTTGATAAGGTTTTGGTAGATGGTGGAGCAACAATAAACATATTGCCAAGGACAATGTTGAAGAGATTTGGAAAGTCGTCAAAGGATTTGATTCCACATAACATTGTGGTTTCGGATTTTAGTGGGAAATCCTTGAAGTTTGATAAAATAGTGGCTCTGGATATCACAGTTGGTAGTTGAAAGCAACCAACTATTTTTGTGGTAGTGCCTTCACAGGCAAGTTTTAATGTTCTTTTGGGAAGAGAGTGGATTCATGACATGGGTGTAGTGCCTTTTACTGTTCATCAAAAGTTATTCTTTTGGAATGAAAAGGTCATTTAGAAGTGGTCGAAGCAAATCAAAGTTCCTATAAGGCGTATGCTTCGTTTGCAAATCAACAAGATAAGACTTTGGCTATTACAGCCCCTTTCAAAATGAAGGATTCATACTATGTGAATCAGAAAGAGAAAGACAACTTTTTTGGTGGAATCTAGATGAGAGATTCATGTTAACTCGAAAGGCCAAAGATGATTCAACCATAGTCGAATGATGGATAAGCAAAACATTTATTTGAGCTTCTTAGGTCAAATGTCGGCCCATGTAGCCAAAAATAAAGCAAAAGCTTCTATTATCGAAGCAAAGTCGAGTGAAACGATTGAAGCCGTTGGAAGTTAAAAAGGAAAAGATGTTGAAATTGATGTTTGTGATAAGAATGACAAAGGAATGGCCTTATAGACCATCTACAAAGGAAAAGTAAATTCAGCAAAAATTGCCAAAGATGGGAAAAGAAGTACAGAATTCGAGGAAGGGGAGTCATTAAAAAAATCAAGAGTGGATGATGGAAGATAAGCACGAATATCAAAAGCTGGATTGTCTATATGATAACTCTTCTCTAGGCTTCGAGAAGCTTGCATCCCCAAAGATGAAGAAAATGGAAGCGCAGGATCCTATCGAGAAAATTAATTTGGGAGATGAAGTAAATTGAAGGCCAACTTACATAAGTAAACTATTGGACAAAAATCTGCGTAGGCAGATTATTGAACTATTAAAAGAGTACAAGGACTGTTTTGCATGGGACTATAATGAAATGCTAGGCTTGAGTCGAGAATTGGTCGAGCATAGATTACCCATTAAGCAAGGAAAAAGACTAGTTAAACAAGCTCCTCGAAGATTTGCACCAGAAGTGGTCTTGAAGATAAAAGAGGAGATCGAAAGGCTATTGAAGGCCAAATTCATAAGAACAGCTAGGTATATTGATTATATTTCAAATATTGTTCCTGTTATTAAAAAGAATGGTAAAATGCGTGTTTGCACAGATTTTCGAGATTTAAATTCAGCTACTCCTAAGGATGAATACCCAATGCCTATTGTTGATATGTTAATTGATTCAGCAGCAGAAATGAAATAATAAGTTTATTAGACGGGTATTCAGGCTATAATCAAATATATATAGCAAAATAAGATATCTTGAAAATAGCTTTTCAATGCCCAGGATCCTTAGGAACTTATGAATGGGTTGTGATGCCTTTTGGGTTAAAAAAATGCTAGTGTAACATATCAAAGGGCAATGAATCTTGTTTTTCATGACTTAATAGGAAAATTTATACAAGTTTATATTGATGATATTGTTGTTAAGTCAGAATCAAAAAATAATCATTTAAACCATTTGAGATAGTCATTTGAAAGAATGAGAAAACATGGTTTAAAGATGAATCCTATTAAGTGTGCTTTTGGTGTGTTTGCAGGAGAATTTTTAGGTTTTGTTGTCCATCAAAAAGGCATCAAGATAGACAAGAACAAAGCTAAAGCTGTTTTTGAAACAGTATCTCCTCGAAATAAGAAAGAACTTCAATCATTATTAGGTGAAGTAAATTTTCTTCGAAGATTTATCTCTAATCTATCTGTAAAAACTAAATTGTTCTCTCAATTGCTTAGACTGAAAAATGAAGCTAAATTTAGGTGGGAAAAGTAGCATGAGGATGCTTTTGAGGAGATCAAGAAATACTTGACTAACCCACCAGTTATGGTTCCACCAATGAAAGGTCAAATGTTAAACCTGTATATTTTTGCATCAGAATCAACAATAGCCAGTATGTTGGTCCAAGATAATGAAAATGGTGTTGAAAGGGCTATTTACTATTTGAGTCGAATGCTAAATGATGCTGAAATTAGACATGCTCCAATAGAGAAATTGCGTCTCTATTTATAGTTCTTTTGTACAAAATTGAGATATTACGTTAGACCTTTTGATGTACTTGTACTCTCCAGAAAAAATATAATAAAGTTCATGTTGTCCAAATCTATTTTGCATAATCGAGTAGGAAAATGGGCTTTAGCTCTTACATAATTTTCTCTAAGTTTTGTTCCTTTGAAAATAGTTAAAGGCCAAATAGTTACTGATTTTATGGCTAATCATACTCTTGTTAATATTGAAGAATTTTATATAGGAGTGAAACCCTGGATACTTTATTTTGATGGTTCGAAACATGTTAATGGTTCAGGGGTTGGTATTGTAATTATTTCTCCTGATTACATACCTACTAAATTAATGTTTGAAATAAAACCCCCTTGTTCGAATAATGAAGTAGAATGTGAAACTTTAATAGTTGGACTGGAAGCTCTAATTGTACTAAGAGCTAAGAATGTTTTAATTCGAGGAGATTCTCAATTAGTTATCAAACAATTAACTTAAGAATATAGATGTATTAGTGCGAATTTGATTAAGTATTTTTCTCGAGCAATTTTACTATTAAATATGTTTGATGAAGTTATATTTGAACATGTTTCTCAAATTAAGAATAGTGAAGCAAATGACTTGGCACAAATTGCTTCGAGATATAAGTTAACAAACAAAAATTCGAATCATTGATTAGTGTGCGAAATAAGTTACCAGATGTGTTAAAGGAATTTAATATTAATGTTTTAACTACTAATGATTGGAGAAAGCCATTAGTAGATTATTTGAAGAATCCCAATACATCTGTTGATCGAAAGATTAAATATAGAGCTCTTAGTTATGCCATTTTGGGTGATGAATTGTATAAGAAAGGAATATATGGCAATTTGCTTCGTTGTTTGGGTGAAGTCGAAGCATATATTGCCTTAGCAGAAATTCATGAAGGCATTTGTGGATCTCATCAAGTAGGGGAGAAAATGAAATGGCTTCTATTTCGACAAGGGTATTATTGGCCTACAATTTTAAAAGATTGCATAAATTATGCCAAATCTTGTGAAGAATGTCAAAAACATGGACCAATTCAACAAGTTCCTGCGAGTGAATTACATTCAATTATTAAACCTTGGCCATTTCAAGGATGGGCAATGGATTTAATAGGACAAATACATCCTCCTTCATCTAAAGGGCATAAATATATTTTAGTTGTAGTAGATTATTTTACCAAATGGGTTGAAGTAATTGCTTTAAAAGATGTCGATCAACATGACATAATCAATTTTATTGAGGAATATATTATACATGGATTTGGTATTCTAGAAACTATTACAACAGACTAAGGAATTGTTTTTACTGGTCAAAAAATTGTTCAATATGCTGAATTGAGAAGTGTTAAATTAATAACTTCAACCCCATATTATACCCAAGCAAATGGTCAAGTTGAAGCCGTAAATAAAATTTTGATAAGCTTGATTAAAAAACATATTGGCAGAAAACCAAGAAGTTGGCATGAAACTCTAAGTAAGATTTTATGGGCTTATCAAAATTCACCAAAAGGAGCTACAAGGTTGATGCTTTTTCAACTAGTATATGGTCATAAAGCTGTTTTACCAATTGAGATTAACTTACAATCAATACGAATTTAAAGGCAAAATGAGTTACCCGCTCAAGATTATTGGAATTTAATGTTTGATGAATTGAATAATCTGGACAACGAAAGGTTGATTGCTTTAGAGAATATAATTTGACAAAAAGAAAAGATTGCTCGATTTTATAATAAAAAGATAAAGAATAAAGCATTTCAAGTTGGAGATTTAGTTTGGAAAGTTATTTTACCAATTGATAAGAAATCGAGAACTTATGGTAAATGGTCGTCAAGTTGGGATGGACCATATATTGTCAAAAAGAATATTCCAATAATGCTTATTCAATTCGAGAAGTTAATACGGGTAGTTGAATTATGTCAATCAATGGAAAATATCTAAAGCAATATAGCCCAACAATTACAGAAATTAAAATATCATTATATTAAAATAAGCATGTACAAAAGTTTGTTTCGATATATATATATATTTATATATATATATATATATATATATATATATATATATATATATATATACGAAAAAAAATAGAAATTAAAATGAATAATTCGAAGTCCAATTATGAAAGATTTCTTTCCAATTAATATTAATATAGTACAAAAATAATACAATGATCTCAAACTATATTTCGTTTCAATTTCAATATAGTATTTTATTTCTTTTAAGTATTTTGTATGATATTGTTGCCCCCACCCTATCCATTCCATTTGGATTTTTGGTTTCACTCTATTATTAATAGAAATGGAATTGAATGAATAATTCAATTCCATTGATCTTTGAATTTTTTCATTATATCTATTCATTGAATAAGTGATGATCCAACAGTTCTTACTCAGGAAATTTTTGGATTTTGATTAAATGTTTTTTTTGAATCATCGTGGTTATAGTATGAATATAATGTTTTTTTTAATTGATTTATATGGTCCTAACAAGAGAATTCCTATCAATAATAAAAATGAATTACGAATATATTCATGCTCTATTACACTACCTTTTATGAGATGACCCATAGACCTTTACATATTAGAATTCTACATCATTGATATTTTTTTCTCTCATTCTTTCACCCCTTTCATTTATCTATATATTCTTATTGCTTTACAACTAATAATAAGATTTGTTTTCTTTCTTTTTTTTATTCTATGTTGACAATATTTCAATTGCTATAATTATTCCACATATATATCATAACCTTTTTAGATTTTTTGTTTTGACGACTAGCTTTTTAGACCTAGATAATTCAAAGCAATGCGTTGGTTATTATATATATATATATATATAAAAGCAATCTCTTCAAGGAAGTTTTTCTTTTAACCTCCTATGACGCCTGCATAAATCATGTAACTTTGTCGAAAGCTTAGCATGTTTTTCTTCTAGAGACATATTCGAAAGTTGGCTCTTTAAGGATTGAGTTATTGTTCTTGCAGAAGCCATGTTTCAGTTTGCTTTTTCTTGATATTCTCTTTGGCATCATTTATTTCTTTATACTTTCTCCGATTCTCACCAAGAGCTTTCTGAATTTGTTTGAGCTGCTTTTCTAAGTCTTTTTCTTTGATTTTCAAGTTATTTAGATCGAGCTTTACAGAATCCTTTTTAAGACTTTCGACTAATGTTTTGGTTTTTTCAAGTTGAGATTGATCTTCCTTGGTTTCTTCTCGATCATTTCAATAGTTTCCAAATCATTGTCGATCGTCTTTTTGGACTTTATATGCAGCGTTGAAAATGTCCAAAAATTGCTCCATCACATCTCTTTGGTCATAAGAAAATTCATTATCAAAGAATCCTAATTTCTCGAGAACTAGCCTCCATTTCTTTTTTATAGTCAGTTTTGGCCAGATTAGCAAGCAAATCTTCATCAAAGGCCAAACTTTGAAAATGGTTGAATGCTTGTTGGAAGGCTTCTTTATTCTCTGGTTTATGTTAACTTGCCTCCGAAACCTTAGAAGATGCAGAGTGGCCACTCGACCATTTCATAAGTATGTCGAAAATATCTTTTTCTTCTTCCAGTCCTTCTAACTCCAATTCCTGAGGATTGTCAGCAACTTGATAACTAGAAGACATGCTGGCAGTGGCTACAGGGGTTGGTTCTGGTGATCTTTCTTTTTCTTTTTCAAGTCCTTCTGGAGTTGTAATTTGTTCTTAGCCAGATTCTTCATTTTGAATATCAAGACTTGGTTGGTTGAAATCCATATGATCATTATGCTCATGATCACTCGAAACTTTTTCTTCTTCGAGTAGAACTGCCTCTTCATGTTGCTCAGCTGCTTTTTCCAAAAGAGAAGACTCATTTTGGCTTTGGGCTCCTTTATCATAGGGATCTGAAGTTTCGAGATGAATGGAAGCAGTCTTTGATGTACCTTGTCCTAAAAGGAAACAGAGAATGATTACTATAAATGTTTCAAAAGATAAAAGTGATGCATATATGGTTAGAAAAGGCAAATTTTTATATACTTGTTTCGATCAGATTCATTTTCTAAAGAGTCGAGCTGGCTTCTGGGGTTATTTCTTCATTTAAATCAGACTAGAAACACAAAGTGTTAGGAAAATATTTATTGTAGAAAAATAATTAATTGGGTAAAGATGCTTTTACCATGTTTGTTTCAACAGGTATTCCTGGAGGCTCACGAGAAGAAGAAACATCCACTACATCCAAATCTTGCAAGTAATTTAACCAAGATTTGTCTCAATTAACAGTGTCACACGATTTTTGTTTAGAAGTTCGACCATATAGGCTAATTTTAGATCTCGTATGGTATATCCTTATTGGTACTGCCTGAAACATTTGGTTAAGTTAAAATAGTGATGGAAGGGAATTTTACATTATGATCGATGTAAAAATTACCTTAGATTTTTTCTTCTTCTTAATAGGAGACTTTTGTATAGGAGGAAGATCTTCATCACATTCATCAGCAGTACTTTTTTCGATTATCTTTTCGCTCCGGTTGACCTATTGATGGAAATGATATGTTAAAAAGGAATATTGATGTGAAAAATCATCAAAGTAAAAATACCTGAGTATAAGTCGAAGTAGGGTTGGCCACATCAATTGTTTTTTCTGTAAGGGCAAATGTAGACTTCTTTGAAGTTTTCTCTTTGATTATTGGTGCCCCTGTGACTTGATTAATCACAAATTTGTACAGTTATTGAAATGGGAAAATAGAAGAAGTTAAAATGTGTAATATAAATTTGAAGTACTTACTGTTCTCTCTGAAGAAATTTTTCCTTCAACTTCCTTTTTCGATTTCTTTTTTATATGAGATTTAGAAGTACCCGTTTTTCAAGAAGTCTGAGACTAAAATATGTATTAGTTGAAAGATAATTATTAAAAGGAAACGAAATCGAAATGCTTACTTTTGGGGGGGGGGGGGCAGCAACCTCTGTGGTACTTGGAGCTTTTCTTTTCTTTGTTTTCAATGGTTGCGGGTCTTCATCTCCACTTTCCCATTCTTTTGTCCTTAGTGGAATAGGTTGCTTGATAGCTATGAAAAGAAAGTTTGAAAATAGGTGAGACAGTATTGAAAAATACAATTCAATATTTAAAATTGAGTTTCTTATCGATTCCTGTTTTCGTTAACAATTCGACATCTTTTATATCATAGTGCAGCCAGTGGGAAGAGTCGAGAAAATCATCGGGATAACATTTAGCAAATGTGGCTCTTTCATTTTTTGGAATTCTTTCATGTTTAAAAATGGTAGAAAGACTATGAAGTTCTCGAGCCCAAATAAGATACCTTAAATCTTTAGCTACGCTAAAGAAGGCAATAAGCAAAGGGGGTAGGTTAGTGGGGCAATACTTTTGGAAATTAGTTTTGCCTAAAGGATTAATAATTTTTCGATTTGCTTTATTTCTCTCAATTTTTTCCCTTAGGGTAAAGGCTACCTCTTTGATAGTTAAAGAGATGTCCTTTGGACGATAACACGTACAGTAGAAATTCTCAAATTTTATAATCTTTGATTTGAGACTCCATTACCTTCATTGTGTTCTTGCTCCTACTTGAGGAGAATAATAACTTTGCCACCATTCGTCGAATAGTTGAATACAAAAGAAGCTATTCTCGAAAGGGATTAGGGTAAAAGCTAGTAATCTTTTTCTCCACCATCCACTCAAAGTGGGGCTTATTAGGTCCTCCTGGTTGGCCAAAGAGTTTGGTTCACGCCTCTTTTTAAATAAAGGAACTGGTAAAGGTTGGCAAAGACCAAACTGTCGAGCCAAAAGTTGTGGTTGATAGGCATAAAATTAGATTTCCCTTGGTTGAAAGCCAGCAAAAATAACATCTGAAGTTAGAAATGCGGTCCAGATTTCGATTAATTTTGATTGTTGACTAGGAGTCGCATAAGGAAATCTGACTTTAAGCCAATCTGAACCAATTAAGTTTTGCTTAATAAATGGCGCCAAGTCCTCAATAAATTCTCAAAAACCTAGAAAAATTTCAATATACTTCTTGAAATGGTCAAGCATAACTTTCTTTTTATGACTTGGAGTTAGGTACGTCAATCTTGCGCCTTTGATTAGTTGGTTAGTTTGTTTTCCTAAAAGTGGTATTCTTTTTTCGAGAATAGCATTCAGCCAAAGTTGTACCAATTAGAGAGGACCAAGGATGTTCTTCAAAATTTAGGCGCTTTCAGTTGTTCGACCGCTTCGTCCATTACAGAGTACAGAGAAGCTAATAACAATTTACTCAAGAAAATATTCTTGCCAATATGGAGAGCTTGTGCAAGATTAAAATAATATTTTGGCACTTGCAGTGATCGAGTGCAAAATACGTGAGAAGCTAGCCAATAGAGGAGAAAAGCAAGGTGCTCATTATCATCTACAGGGGCAAGTCTTTCCCCCATGTGTTCGAGGACATAATGATTATAGGTCTTCATGTCCTAGTTTACTGGAACACTTTCGATATCTATCTCATCTTTAAACAAACTTAGCCCATAAGACAAACCAGTGGTTTTCAAACCCGTTATTATAGCTACATCAAGAAGAGTAGGGCTAACAAATCCACAAGGGAATTTGAAAGCATGACAGCTTCAATTCCAAAACTGGAAAGAAGTATTAAGCATAGGAATATCTAGGGAAGAAACGTTTAGATGACTTAGCTAAATAAAGTTATATATTCCTAATTTTTTCCAGTCATCCTGCTTGGAGGCCTCTACTTTATCTAACTAGCAGAAATAGGTTTCTCTAGAAACCAGTTGTGAAGCCCTAAATACTTTAGTTGGCTCCTTAATGAAGTCCACTCTTATGGTTTCCCTATAAATCAAGGGTTTGTCTCGTTTAGAAGTAGGAAGAAACAAAGAAAGTTTCTCCTGAGAAAGGTGAGGATTATACGGCCCAAGAAAAGCAAGGTTCTGAGAAGATATGGAGAAAAGAATTAGTACCTGTAAGGCCTATATCTTCAAGCTTTCTTCCTCATATAATGGAGTTGGCACAAACTTCTTACCATCTACCTGAAGGAGTTCTCCACCTTCTACTGCCATGGGAACAAAAGACTTGTGGGCAGAGATTGTTGTAGCTTTTTGAGAAGAGGAAGCCATTGTTGATGATAGCGAGAAAGAAAGCTTGAACCTTGGAGAAATCTTGGAATTCTTAGAGGCAGAAGGAGGAAAGACGATGAAAGTGAGAAAGCTCAAGGTAAAAGAAAAAGGGTTTTATAGTACCTTATATAGAGGTTTCAGGAAAATGGGAAATTAATATCCACTTCAAAATTTAAATACTTATCTTTTAACTTACCAAATCCCCAAGGATACCGCCATAAATCCATCATGGGATATTGGGAAGCCAAATTTGCATTGCACGAGGTGATATTGACGGTTACATCTTTAGCACGTTATCATAATAGGGAAGCAAAAGACCTCTATACCTTTGAAAATCAATCGTTAGCTATCAAAATAAAAATACAAGTGGAAATTACTATGTTATAAAAATACATTTGCTTTTGACTAATTTCAAGCAAAGTATTTTTAGGGGGCATTTGTTAGGGCCATTGTGAATTTGGTCAAATGGAGTTATCGAAGAGCAATGTACGAAGGTAAGTTGTCATCAAACTTGTGTCTTTTCGACAAGATTCAAATTTTGTCGAAATATCCTTTTTGACAAGATTATAATTAGTATACAAGAAAGCTGCTTGAAAGTGTTTAACTTGAGAATCTTTAAGGAATTCGAGTAAAAGTCTCTGTTATTCGAGGAGAAGTTCGAATTATGTTCGAGGAAATACTCAAGTCATGTTTGACAAAAGATCTTAGACAAATTAGAATGATGTATAAAGGAGATCATGATAACGTTGGAAGCGGTTACTTCTAAAAGACGGTTTTGTACAGGTGTCAGCATATTATTTAGAAATTATTTATATGTTGTATACGTGTCTTATTGTAATAATTTTACCATTAGATGAAATGTCTATAAATAAACAACCGTGTAGTCATTTTTCTTTGGTTCTAACCATTTACACAAGTCCTATATACCACACATGCCTGCACATACGGCTACCGGTCCCAAGGAGAACGTGTATGTTCTAACCCATCTTTTATTTTAGTGCATTACATTTGTTGAAATTCTTGTTTATAACTCTTTCTCCTTTCGATAACTCTTTCTTCTTTCAATGACTCCTTCACAATTTAATTTTAATGTTTATGTTCTTGTTCAATTACTTTATAATATCTCGAAATCATACATTTATATGTATTACAAATGAATTTGATACTAATTCAATTTGTATTAAAAACATAACAAATTCGAGTAGCATGTGGAATTATTGCTAGGAAATGAAATACTAATCGAATTATTCTTAAGTTGAAAGTTTTAACTACTAGTTCTAATAAAAGAATCTACATTAAAATTTTAGATTCTAAGTCTCGTTTAAAAATATTTAATTTGTTAATTAGAATCTATATGAGAAGTTATTTATTGAGAATCGAAGCAATTTCGATTTCTCAAACAAATTTTCACCATTAACACTATCAAAGTTAAAAATCAAATTAATTATAAGTAAAGAATATAATCTTGAAGGTTAATTATATGGATTGTAGGGAAAGAGAGAAAACGAAAAAAATCTTTGTCAGACCGTTAAATTGTAGCATGTGAAAATTTACTAATTTAGGAGCACTACAAATTTTGCCCACAAAGAGTACTTGACTGTGGTCCAGTGGCCACGACAAAAGTTGTGAATTGATGCCTGCATTTGATGGGCTTGTCCAGAATGCTAAATTCGATTATGAAATGTTGAAACTGACCTGAAGCTGACACAGTAAACAACAACAATAAAAATAAACGGCTCAAAGTTCGTCGCCGCAACTTGTTTTTGTCTCGTGTGCATGCTTGTGGAGTTGCTAGGGGCACGTAGCACAACTATGCTTGGACACATTGGTAGCATGCAACTAGCATGTCACCTCCAACAATCCTAACTGGAACTAATAATATGAACAACTGGAACTAATCATGAAGTTAACTCCGTTGAGTCATTTTCTTTTACTGTTTTAGTATCGTACAAGTTCCTGTTCTACACTAATAATATGTTTGTTAGAAAAAAAAAGTTAAATATGAATATAAAATAACAAAAATATTCTAAATAAAAAAAGAAATATACAAAATATGTGGGTATTTTGGTCATTAACATCTAAAATTATTTTTTTCTCTCTTTTTATTTTATTTTATAGAGAAAACTAAACTTGTGGGTCCTACTTACTTTTTAATCTTTTCTCTTTTTTTATTTACCATCCAAACAAGGAGTTAGCTAATTTATTCTAAATAAAATTGAGGTTAAATAATTTTATTTAAGATAATTGGTATAATATAGAAAATTGCACCAATTATTCTTGATAGAGTTATTTAACTCTATTTTTACTTAAGATAGGTTAAATAACTCTAACAAACAAAGGAAGGAAAAAAAAATTGGGTGTCTTTCTTTCCTCTCTCACTCTTTCTTTCATCTTTCTACCATACCAAAGGAAGTGTAAGTTCCATGAGTGAAATAATATAAATACGTGTTCTGGGGTGTTTTTAATATTAATTTTGATTAAAATTAATTTTAAAATAAAGGAATTTTTGTTTAAATATTCTTATTCTAAAAGTTAGTCATAAAATTTAGTATAATTTTTTTTATTTATAGTAAAAATTACTTAAAATTATTTTAATTCAAAATTATAATTAATTTATCAATATGAGACTAAATATATGAACTTTTAATTAAAATCAGGTTAGATGATATTTTAACGTAAATTTATAAGATCTAAATAATGTGAATCTAGATACAAACTAAATTCCGATAGCATGATGGCATGTAAACAAATCAGAGTTCGTGATTAATCTTTTAAATAGATCAATTTCTGGCTCTCAGTTGAAGGATATTTAGGGAAAAAAAAAAATCAGAGTTCGTTTAAACAACAGAATATCACGGATACACATGTGGAATGTTGAATTTGGAGTTGGAGAATCATTCGGAAACAAAGGGGTCACCCCTAAAATTTCTATGGTCCATGAAAAGCATATTATAATGATTGCATGGTAACGCTGGCATAGTTATCTTTTTCAAGGAAAGACATATTGGCTGCTCTAGAGTTAATGCTCTCCCCACTCACTTTGGCATGGAGACACACCACTTTTGGCATGGATCACGGCGTGGCAACAGAATTGTCAGAGAAGACATTGATTCTCATTCTCTTAGCATGCGTCATGCCAAAATAAGGTGGAAAAACATAAACCGATAAAAAGACAAAATTTTTCACGCTTGTTTTTTGGACAAAGCCTGATCATCAGGGTCACTTTTGAGACAATTTACGGGCCACAAATCTTGTTATTCTTAAAATCTATAAATAAAAGATATGCCCCTGAAAGCCAAGATATATATTCATGTGAGTAGTAACACGCGTTGCTGGTTTAGATCGGCACGGATTGTTCTCGTGACAGATTTTTATTTGTGCATTAACTTAAAATGCACAAATATCTTGGCTTAGATCGGAATGGATATTGTCTCAAATGATATATGTCCAAACAAAAAGAAATATTAAATGATAAACAGTCCTATCATATCTAGTACAGTTTTCTTGTATAAGATGGCTTGAACTTAAATATGGAAAGTAAAATATATTTTTACTCCTTGTATATTTGTTAAATTTTGTATTTTAATCTTTTAACTTTTTTTTTTGTTTGAGTTCATATTTTAAAGATTTTGAAAATAACTCCTTTTATCCCTGTTATGTCCGAATAGTGTTTAGAAGTTATTCAGATTCGAACTGTGAACTCGACCGGATTGCTAGGCAAATGTCTTCAAGTATAATCCTGACCGATCCAATCTTCGTGTCTTCCAAAGGACAAAGGTGGGAGAATTGCAAAGGCACTCTCATGCTTTAGTAATG
The DNA here is from genome assembly GCA_004329165.1 of Spatholobus suberectus. NCBI lineage: Eukaryota > Viridiplantae > Streptophyta > Magnoliopsida > Fabales > Fabaceae > Spatholobus > Spatholobus suberectus. The sequence continues at coordinate 54,161,955 of CM014735.1, forward strand.
ATCCTATAGTATGGAATAATGTAATAAGTGAGCGTACCTGAAATAGTGACGTATTCAGAGTCACAGGGTCCAAGGCCCTCATAGATATTTATCTTGTATTTCATTGCTTATAACAATGATTATAGTATCGAGTAACCTTTATGTGTAATTCTTTTATATGGGTCTGGATTTGTCAATGGGTTGAGGTAAATCCGCAACAGTAGCCCCCAACTTGGTATGTGTATCACATTACAAGTTTGTGACTTATTTTCAGTTCTTTTTCTTACACTTTTTCCATGTTCATTAATTGCTTATTAACGAATTGCTTTTTTTTTTTATTATTATTATTGGCCATTACATTTTCAAAGTATTTGTTTCTTAATTATTTTTTCATTAGCTGCTATTGATATCAAACTTGCACTATAAAAGGAGGAAGAGAATCTTATTCAATTCATTCTATTTTTTTCATTGGATGACTTTTCCTGTTTAAACCCATGTGCTAAATGGTAACATGGTGTGACCAAGTGATTAACCATGAAAACTCATTCTTTTGCCTTTTTACTACAACCAAAAGGTTTCCTCTCCACGATTTCTTTTTGTTCTGACCAATTTGGATATAGGTGTGTCTCATCGTGGGTGATTTCTAGTGACTAATTATGTTTCCATTCTAACTTCTTCTCTTTTTGTTGCTATCAGATTTGGTGGATTTTATCCTTTGATGGATCCCTTATTAGACATCTTCACTTTGACTTTGTATGAAAGAGGAAAGAAGGTTTTTAAGTTGTTTGGGTAAAACTCAAGCTGACCCAACCCAACTCAAATGCTTTGGTTCAATTTTTTGAGTTGTTCGGATAGAATCCAACCCAACTTGATCAAACCTGTTATTGTTCAGGTTAGATAACAGGTTTTATTATTAAACCAATAAACCCAGCCCAATGTAATAACGTGGCATTCTAATTTTAATTTATTTTATATATATATATTCACTCAGACTTAGGTAATATGTTAAAATAAAAAAAAAAATGAGAAAACACACACACGAGCCATTGATATCTTATTTCATTTAGCGTATTCTTTTGTTTATTAGATATCTTGTTTTATTTATGTGTTATGTTGATATCAACTAAGCATTTTTTAAAACCATAAGCATTATAAGATTAATATTTCACATTGCTCAAATGAGTGATCCCTTAACAAATAGCCAAAGTGTACGATGTTGATTTGTCTAGTTGAATAACAAATATCAAAATGCATATTCTAAAAAAAATGACTTAGAAAGAAAAAAGAGAAAAAAAATTCATATTTATTGTAATTATATTCAATGGAGTAATATTTCTTTGTCAAATTTATTCCCACAATTGTTTGTTAAAATGGTAAGGAAAATTACAAAACTTTTAGAAAATTTACAATAGTTTTTAATTTTTTGGTCTTGAAGACCCAACCTAACCAGTTATTGACTAGGTTGGTTTGCTTTGGTTTTGATAGAAAAAAAAAATACACAAATCGGACCTAAACTAACTCAAATTATTTTAATTGGTTCGAATAACGAGTTTGGCAAAACCCAACCCAAACAGACTCATGAATACCCCTAAGAATAAGGATCAATAAGCTCATCCTTGGGTTCTATTTCCGAATGGATGTAGGCAATTTCTTCCTAAAGTGGCTCCCCAGTAATTATACTTCGTTCTTAAGAGTGATATCGAGCCACTTGAGCTTTGATCTTTAAAAAGGGTTTCGAACTATATGATCTTATGTTTAATTGTATTTCTTATGACTCCTTCATTAGGACAATTGTATCTAGAAATTTTTTACTTCTCATGTAAATACTGAATAACTTATTAAATTCTTTATTATGAGTTTGACTCTTTTGACATATATTTGATAGACTCTTGATTTTGGTTCTGACTGGTATGGTATAATTCTACTCTTTGAACGATATTTCTTTTCTCTTTCTACTTTCTTACGTACCATCCTGTAATTTTTGTTTTTGCAATTATTTAACCTTCCACCTTAATTACGTGGTTACCATTTCAAGGGTCGTGTGATTATTACTTTAAATTTGAATTTTGCCACAGTACCTAGTAAATATCGTTGTTTGACGTCATAAAAATGATGTTTCTTCTTCTCTAAGTTTCTTTATAAATATCACTGTTCATTTTCATTTTTACTATTTCTTCTTTTTATTGATTCTCCTTACTTCTTCACGTTTTTCGGCCACCACGTTCGTGTGATGTTGATATTGCTCCATATCTTTCTACCTTGTCTTTTTTTAAGGTATTCCTTTTACACTACTCTTAATGATTAATTTGATGTAGATAATGGCACTTAAGGATAAATTTGTTTTGATAATTTTCATCATCATTTCCGCTATTTACTAATTCAAGTACTGTCTTTCCTTCTTCGATGATTGAATCTTCTATTCTTTCTAAGGGCCTTAATTTTTTACTTCGTTTTTCCTATTATTGTTATTAAACTTCTTTGACAAGCATTTTGCTCTTATTTTTCGTAGACTATTGATATGGATGAAACTGAGAAAAGAATAATTCTTCTATTCCTCTTAACTTGCAAGATAAATATGGCTGGGTTGACGAAGAAGTCTTAGAGGATAAATGCGCTTTTAAATCTTTTGATCAAGATCAGCTTAAAAAGGAACTACCTCTGTCTTCGAACCTAGCAAAAATGACAAATATTTGTTAGTAGTTTCTGGATCCGACGACCATATTTGTGAAGAATCTAGTTCACCTCATTTGTTTATAGAATAAATTACATTAATACCTTATGAGATTTTTTGAGATTACACAAATTCACTTATCTTTTTTAACGTTTATAACAACTTTCCTTATAGAGTACACAATATAATATTTTCCAAATAGTTAAGGGAGGTTAATGTAACATAAAAGGAGTTCAAATAATTAAAGGGTTAGTGTAAGAATAAAAAAAAAAGAGGGATATCGAGAGAAATTTAACGAAATCTTAAGGAGTGTTAGTGTAATTTACTCTTGTTTATATATGCTTTTAATTATTGCTTCTGAAACCTTGGCATATGGTTCTTTTCTAGTTTTCAAATGATTATTCTAAAACTTTTAAAGCTTGCTCCTTTTTAACTTCATCTAAATAGATGGAGTTTAATTCAGGTGTTCGAACTCCTCTGGGTATATTTAGATCATTCACCTTCGCCTTCCTTTTACTTCAACTCTTCCATTGTTTTCTAACTTCCTGCTTCGGGTGGTGGTAAAGGGTTGGCTACCCTTCATCAGAGAATAAGGATTTTTACTCCTTTTACTGAATCTTATAAAAGGGAGTCTGTTCCTTTTAAGATGGAGTTCTTCAAGATAATTCCCATAAGTTCAGATGTTATTCCATTTTAGGTTGATTCACTCGATCCCAACAATTCATCCATTTTTCCCATCTATTGGTCTTTTGAGCATTACAATCTTAAACCTAATAAAGATCTGCTGACTCTTGATACTGAGATATCTGCAATTGAAGAGAACAATAAGGATTTATTGGCAAAATTTGTCTCCAATTCGGCCCAACTTTTCAATTGTAAGGCTATTCATACTACTACAAGTATGTAATCTCCTATATTCTTTTTCTTTTCATATTTCTTGTCTTTTTCTTTTTACACTATTAAAGTTTTTAATTTTTTGGAAAAGATTTCGGTTAGGACGGCTCTTATTTGGCTCTAAAGTCCTGCTGCCAATATTCAAGGTAGTGAAGCTACTTGCATTGTCCCTTCTCAACTAGGTTCCACGGCACATACTTCACATCATAAGCAGAAAAAAAGTAGTTTGGCTTCAAAATTGCATGTTTCAAAGAAATTGAAATCACAAGGAGCTCCTACTTCAGTTTTTCATTAGTTAAAAACTTTCATAAATACTTTAGCTGCTGAAACTGAACTTTCTTTAAACATAGTAAAGCCAATGTCATTAATAATGCTCTGATTACTTCAACACTTCCTGTTGATGAACAATGTTTGAATCATCATACTAGATCATACAACATTTGGGCCAATATATTATCATTGGTTCGAAATCAATAGGAAAAATAACCTTGAGGACTTATCTTGATGGGATTTTAGCTTCGATCTCAAAAAGGTAATTTTCCTTCTTCGTTAAGTGAGGAAGATCCATATTATAACCCTGATGTTGAAAGCTTAGACCTTCCTCTCCCCAAGATACCTTGCATTCTAGATTATGCATTTGATATGAGGGAGATTAATAAAAAAAAAATTACATGAAAGAAGTATTTTGGTGCCTAGCTTCCATTCATGTGGATATTGCATGTGATTGAAGATCGTATGAAATTTTGAAGGGGCATCTCATTTTGAAGTATACGGTACATGATTATATTCCTTTTGTTACCAAACAACACGCCAAAAGTCATTCTAAGATGAAACAACTTTCCCAAGAACTTACCGAATCCAAAAAGTTAGAATGCGAACTTACTTCGATAAGGAAAAGCTTCTTGCTGAAAATAATCAATTGAAGAAAGTTTTGAAGGAAACGAAAAAGACTTATACAGAAGACAGCCAAAAGACTCCTAAAGGAGTCCCAATTATCAATAACGAATTAAAGATCCTTCGAACTAGAAATGATGCCTTAGAGGCTGAGAATGCAAAGCTTATTGCCAGTGTTTTAAAACCGATTGGACCAGACCGGTCCGACCAGGAACCAGACTTGTTACTGGGTTGATTCATTTATTGGATTGGAAATGCTATCAGTTTGGTAGTGACATCATCAAACCGGTTTAAAATTAGATTAAATCGGTTACGAATGGACCAATTATATTATTTGTGAGTAACTTTTTGTGTGGCCCAAGGAAAAGTTGAATGACAATTTGCGTGGCCCAAGGCGTAAAGCTACTGTTGCATTGACGCGCCTGCACTGTTGTACTGACACACTAGTTCTGTTGTACCGAAGCAATGTGTTGTATTTTGACACTGTCATGTAAGCCTAATTTAAAAAAAAATGCAAAAATCCGGCCTCCAAAGAATCGAGCCCACGACTAAGGAGGACAATTACCCGCAAAATTTAATGGAGATGAGTGTGGGTATGGGTACTATAGTACCCAACTCGCCGCGCCCCCCCCCCCCCCCCCCCCCATATATATATATATTACAATATCTCATATAATATATTAAAAAAATAAGTTCTAGTGAGTATTACAATATTAAAAATCTTGATTCATTTAAAAAAAAAAAGACATTGCAAGAAATATAAACAAAAATAAGAGTTTAATTTATATGCATTGTTAGTGTAAAACTTTTTTTTTTTACATATATCTAAGCTAGAAATTCACTATATTACCGCATCATATAAATGAATGAGATAATATGATGAAATAATTAAATTTTATTAGATGTATGTGTGAAAAAGTTTTGCACTATCATTGTATATAAATTAAATTTAAAAAATAATTTATACTCCATTAAAAATAAATTATATCAAAAGATTATATTCTTTTTCAAATGTACGTATTGCTTCGAAAATATTATTGAAATATTTGTAATTATTCTTATTGTTAAATATAAGTTTTTAAAAGTAAAATTATTCAAAATTTATTTGTTATTAACTATGTTAAAGGATGAATTAAATGAATTTTCCTTTATATATTGAAAGTGAAATATTAAAAAAACTTAATTATAAAAATTTGATCAATACTTCCATAATTAATACAAAAATAAAATGAGATTTGTCAAACTGTATTAAATTAAATTATGAATATAAATTTCGCCTAAGGCCTCAATTTTTTTTTCCATGGCTCTACACTTAAGTAAAGTGCGAGTATAGGTATATAGGTACCTAGCACGTATGGGGATAAAGATTAAAGTTGCTACCTGTGCAGGTATAGGGGCGGGTACAGGGATTTTTTCAAACGCATCTATGGGGACGGGTACTATAGTATCGTACCCAGACCCTACCCATTGTCATCCCTACCCATGACTCTACATAATGCACTACTACATCTTGCCACTAAACTACCATGGATCTTTATTAATTATGTGCAAAAAATAATGTTTATACATATCCTTAATCATTATGTTAATTATACTAGTTGATACTGTTCAACCAGTGACTCATTGGTTTAGTAACCCATTAACTCAATACCTCGACTGTAACACCGTGTTTTTCATAATGTATGATTTAGTGTTTTAATAATTTAAAAATGAAAATTGATATATGATTTTGGTGATTAAAATGAATAAATAAGTTGTTGTTGTGTGAGTGTTGTTTTGTGTTGGTTGTTTTGGAATTCCTGTCTAGATTTAGGGAACTGAAGGAAAATGTTTTTGAGCCAAAATGACAGGGCAACTGTGTTTATATGGGTTGTTGAGAGAAACTATAGTATTGAGCTAGATGTGAGACATGGGGAGTGAATAGATGGACCATGGGCTTTAGTGGACTGGAAGCCTTGTGAGCCCAGGGAGAGATTTTAGATGCTAAAAGTCCCTTTCCCTTGCTCACTCTACCATTCTATCATCTCTCTTGCTTTCAAACTCTCTCATTCTCTCAAATCTCTCCCAATCCCACCAAGAGTGCAACAAGATTTAAAGCCTTAATCCGGTGTTCTCGTGTTGAGGAGGGCAGATTTCTTGAGGGTTTAGCTCAAGAGCTTATGTTCTCCACATTCCCTTCTTTCCCCAAATTTCGGATTCAGAACTCCTAGAGGTAAGGGAAGCTTACACGTGTTAAATAGTTGTTGTATGAACATAATTGTATGCAAATGTGGCCTTGGTTTATATTGAAAACTGACTTTGAATGAGTTATGTTAAGATGTTGCATGGAATTGGGTTTCCTTTCAAATTCTTAATGATTCGTGTTGAAATGTTGTATGGATTGTTAAATGTGTTAAGTATGTTGTTATGGGTTGTTATGTGGTTGTATTTGACTTCTTTGGAGTTAATTTGGGGTATGAGTGAGTAAAAAGTTTGGATTTTTGGGATTTTTCAAAAAGAGTTTCTGCTACTGTTATCTGATAGCCACTGAGCGACTGTGGCTCTCACTGAGCGAGAATGCCCTTGGAAGTGGAGTGAGGCTCTTAGGTTGGGGATTGCTAAGCGATTGTTTGGGTCGCTGAGTGAGTGTTCTTGAATTGTAGGGAGTAACTGAAGAAAAGAAGAGACTCGCTGAGCGATGGCCAATTCACTGAGCAAATATCATGAGAATTCTGGAAATTTTCCAAAAAGTGGCTCGTTGAGCGAATGTAATGTTCGTTGAGTGAGTGGCGATCGTCCAGAATTCCTAGGAGCAATCCATTAAGCGAGTACTAAACTCGTTGACCGAATTGGGACCCTGGAGAGTTGTTGCTCTCTGTGGTAAGTGTGTTGCTGAGCGAACTTCGTGTTCTCTAAGTGAAGAAAAAGTGCAGTTTCTGGCTGCCCTTTAGAATGGTTAGTCGCTGAGCGAGTATGTGACTCGCTGAACAAATTGTTGTTAATAGAGATTTGGAGAAAGTCCATGGAACGAATCATTGAGTAACTCTAGTTGTCGCTAAGCGAATGACTTTGATTCGTTGACCGAAGCTTATGGTCGCTGAGCGAAATGCCTTCACAGGAGAAATTGGTCCTTTATAAGGAGGGTCTTCGCTAAGCGAGCTTATGGGTCAGTTGAGCGAATGCAGTGTTCTATTGTTGTTAAATTTTGAAAATATAGTTATGTGAAACATGGTTGAGAAGGACTCCAAGTGTGAGTCTAATGTTGAGAATGTGGGAAGAGTGGTAGGTTGCCTAGATAGGACCCCCACTTGTCGAACATGTTGCTTGGGTTATATCGTGGGATGTGGGTTGCTTAGATAGAGGCCTAGAGTGGCAAGTTGCTTGGATAGGACCTCTACTAGTTATGAATGAAATCGTTGTGTGAGGTTTCTCACGAGGTATGGGTTGCTTAGATAAGGTCTTACCTGTCGACCATGCTTGAGGTTGGATTGGGCCTGCATGGTGTTGGTGGATGTTGTTTGGCCGCGTGAGGTTGCTAATGATAGACCTTGTGCCATGAATTGTATTGATATATATATATATATATATATATATATATATATATATATATATATATATATATATTATATGTTGATTGGTTGTGGTTGAGTAGATGTGGTGTTGTGGTACATACATCCATGCATAAGTTGGCAACTGAGGTAGTTGACGATGAACCTCATGCTGTGGTGCGAGCAGGACGTAAGTTGGATGGTTGAATAGAGTAGTAGCTTTGACGGGCCTCCTAACCTAGTGCTAGATGAGACGTGGAGTAGCTGACGATAGGCCTTCGAGGATGAGTGGATGGACGATTCCACAAGAGGCCAAGGTGGTGCAGGCCTTAAGTTACAATAAGCCGCCACCCACATACACTTATCCTAACAAACCATTAAGCTCATCTGTAGATCAGAGTTTGGCAATCCCTGAATGGTGCTTGGATAGGCCATGGTAGGGGTGAGACCTAGCTGATCACCCAAGATGTTTTTAATTTCTTGAGTGTCGTGTCATCATGCATTGACATAGTTGTGGTAAAATTGCTGTGATATGAGGTGCATAGTTGAGAATGCTAGCCATGTGAATGCATATATATATGCATATGTGAGTGTGAATGTTGAGAATCGATGTTGGTTTTAGTAATCATATATTATATCGTTGTTTTAGTAAGTTTACCCTTGCCTTGTGTTTTTGTTATGGATTCTCTGTTGTTGTATGTTGGTGTAACTGTGATGATCACATCATTGGGCATGGGAGTAGATGGCAGTGCTTCAGTGGGCTCGATTTTTCAGAGCTGAGGATAAAGCTGCGAGCTGGAGATGGATTGCTTGAGGAGCCAAGCTTTTGTTCTTTTGTGGTGTAGTTAGTCTGATTCTTTTGATGGGCTTGTATAGTATGACCAGCCATAGGAAATTCATTTTGTATCCCTCTCCCCCTAGTTGGTGGATTTGTATATTGATTCTTTTGATATGGTCTGGTGTTATCCTTCATTCTTTTATTTGTATAAGTTTTAAAGATATGTATGTATGACAATAGGAGAGATGGATAGATTTTCCGGAGGATAACTGTATTTCATTATATATATATACACACACACACACACACACACACACACACACACACACACATACATACACATTTTATTTTCGTTTTTGCTTATATGAGAATGATAAGGATAGTATGTCAAAGTTGAGTAGCGACGGTTAGGTCGTTGCAATTTTGGTATCAAAGCTGGTTATGTCTTTTGATTAGCCTATGGGAAATAGGTCTAGTATGCTTCGTTGTGTGTCTCTGATGTGGTGATATGTGTTGATTGTTTCTGTTGTGTTGTTTTGGTGTGGATCCTTCCATGAGAGAAGTGATCATGTTTGTATGGCTTTTGAGGTGGTGTTGTTGTCGTGGTTGGTTTTATAGGATCTTGATGAGGGGATCTAACCCATCACCACCTTCAATTGACTTCTCCTAGATCGCCAGAGCTTTAGAGGCGATGGTTGCTGCTATGGCCTAACAGCAGAATACTGTGGCCTAGCAACAGAATGCCATGGCCTAGCAACTTCAAGCTGTGATGGAGCAACTGGAATTTTCTCGAGCCACTGCTAAGGCTGCTCGTGTAGCTATGCCTCTCGAGTTTCAAGGGTGGCTGAGTTCTGGAAGAATGACCCTCCCTAATTTAGGGGCGAGTCGAACCCGGATACGGCATATTCATGGATATGGGAGATAGAGAAAATCTTCAGGGTGATGACTTGTTCGAATGACCGAAAAGTCACCTGTGCCATGTATGTACTATTTGTTGAGGCGGAGTATTGGTGGTAGGGAGCCCAACAGCTGATGGAGGCCCGAGGTGAAGCTGTCACTTAGGCTAGCTTTCGGGAGCATTTTCTGGAGAAATACTTTCCAGCAAGCGCTAGACATATGAATGAGATGGAGTTCCTAAAATTATATCAAGGGAACATGACGACGAATGAGTATGTGAGCAAGTTTGAATACTTGGCCCAGTTTTACTCACAGACGACCATAGAGGAGTGGAGATACCGCAAGTTTAAGGAAAGTTTGAGGCACGAGCTAAAGCAGATGATAGTCCCTATAACTATTAGAGAGTTCCCCACATTGGTGGAGAAATCGAAGATGGTGGAACGGTTAGAGTCTAGCACCCAAGTAGTGAGGACTCAAGGCAGTGGATTATCTGGATCTAAAAGAGGAGAGCATTAGAGGAAGCCCTATAGTAGACCATAGGGACATCAACAATCCCCTAAGTCTCAGCAGTCTGGGGTTTCAGCTTCTCAGAGCTATTCATTGGTCATGCCTCAGATTAGACCGCAGGAGATTCGATGCTTCAAGTGTGGAGTCAGTGCTTCTTGAGGAGCAATGTATGCTTCAAATGTCAGCAATCCAGACACATAGCCAGAGATTGTATAGGCTCAGTGAAGGCAGAGTCTGCCATGAACACCGCAAAAGCTACAAGACCCACGGCAGCTGGTCATGTGTTTGCTATGAATGGAGTTGAAGCCTCTCGTTCTGATGGCTTGGTATAAGGCGAGTGTGAGATAGTTGGTAATTCCCTATCCGTGTTGTTTGACTCCAGTGCCATGCATTTCTTTATCTCTTTTGAGTGTGTGGAGAGGTTGTAGTTGCTCACCTATCCTTTGTCATTTGATTTGCTTGTTTCCATGCCGACTATTACTGCTATGGTGACCTAGATTGTTTATGCTAACTGCCCTGGTTGTTCTTAGTAGGCGCAATTACAAGGTCAACTTGATTTGCCTTCCTTTGTTTGAGTTGGATGTCATCTTAGGGATGGATTGGTTATCTTCCAACCATATCCTAATCGATTGTGCCAAAAAGGCGTTGATCTTCCCTAGTTTTGAAGATTCTAGATTTATCTCTACCAACCAAGCTCGAACTTCTTTGCAAGAAGAAGCTCAAGGGTTTATGATCCTGTCTTTCCTTGAAGTCAAAAGTGACTTGTGTAACGACCCAACTGTCAGTTACTAAACAACCTTACTAATCTCGCTTAGCACATATAACATGAATTAAAAAAAAAGTCATAACATATATATGTAAAACATACATGTGCCCTAGAGATTCATCCATCTCTCTTAACTGTCATCCATCACTGTCTTTACAACTTTCATCTATCAAAAGAATGGGGATATCACTAGGCCATATCAAAATAATCCAATATACAATCCATCAACAGGGAGAGGGATACAAAACGCACTCCTTACAGTTGGTCATACTATACAACCCCATCAAAATAATGAAACTAAAACATAACAAAAACAACAAAAGATTGGCTCCTCAAGCCAAATATCTCTAGCCTGCAGCTCCATCCTCAGCTTTGATAAGCCAGATCCACTGAAGCATCGCCATCTGCTCCCACGTCATAGGACGTGATCATCATAGTTACACAAACACAACAACAACAAGAAGATATCCAACAACAACAAAACAAGGCAAAGGTAAACTTATTAAAACAACAGTCATAGCATATGAATTCTGAAATCATCAACAATTCTCAACATTCGTAGTCATACATATATATATATATATATATATAGTATTCGTTCATATGGAAAAAGTTCTCAGTCTAGAACTCCATATCACAACCAATCCACCACAAATGTCAATGCATGATGACACAACTCAAGAGATTCACAACATCTCGGGCGATCAACCAAGTATCACCTTGTACCATGGCCTATCTAAGCTCCATTCAGGGATTTCCAAAACTCTAATCTATGGATAAGCTTAGTGATGTGTCGGGATAGTATATGTGGGTGGTGGCTCACCGCGACTCAAGGCTTGCACTGCCTTGGTCCCTTGCGAAATCGCCTATCCATTCATCTCTAGAGGCCCATCTTTAAGAGCCCACGTCTTATCCAGGCACTAGGTTAGAGGCCCGTTTGAACCGTAACTTCTATCAACCATCCAACATACGGCCTACCTACACAACGACATGAGGCCCATCACATAACCTCAGCGAACAACATATGCATGAAATGCACGTATCACAACACCGTAACCACTCAACCATAACAAAACAATATATATAAATGTGTAACAACACAACACCATATGGGCTCGACCAGCACCACACAAGGTTCAACAAATAACTACCAACACGAAGCAGGCCTAATCCAGCCTCAAACATGGTTAACAGGTAAGGCCTTATCCAAACAGCCCATACCCTATGAGAAACCTCACACATAATTCATTCACGACCACCGGAGGTCCTATCCAAGCAACCTACCACTCCAAGCCTTATCCAAGCTGCCCACATCCTATGGGTGGAACTTGTAACGACCCTCTGCCGCTACAGTACTACTCACATTCCTCATTATTTAATCATAAGTTTAGATAATAACAGAGTCTGATTATATCCCAATTCATAACTATAAAATTTATACAAATTCAAAGGTATCATGTACAATTAAGATTACATACAATAACATAACTTCCTATAGCTGGTCAACTATATAACAATTTTACATCAAAACCAAAACAAAAGGAAGGAGTTTCCAGAAGAGCTCCACCCAAAAAGGTCTCCAAAAGTCTTCATCTGAGACCTCCTCCATCAACTTCGAGAAGCTGGATCTGCAGACACCTCTCTTTTTGCTCCCATGCCAAACAACGTGATCATCACAGGCACGAACCACACGTGCAAACAATGTAAGGGTAAGCTTACTTGAAATAATAAAACATATATTTTAAAAGTAAAGTAATAGAAAAATCCCTTCATCCATATCAATAATCAAATAAAAAATAGCAACAACGTCAACACAAGGCATTATCCACATCTCTATCACCACTCCAATCATAATAGTAGCCACGACAATAAACAACCAAAACAACAATGCTACCTTCGCTACCAACACACATCACAACCACAGCCACAATTACCAAGTAATCATAACAACAAGAACAACACAACCATTATCACTAAAGACATCATTAGTTATAGACAAAAAACCTCACTTATATATATAAAAATTCAAATAAATTTCATGATATATGGCCACATTCTCACTTAGTGATATCAATCACAATACTAATGCATCATACTTTCAACCTCTACATATCCAAATCTACAAACACAATAGCCTGAGGTCCATCGTTAGCTACCTCAGTACCTACACAACAACATGAGGTCCATCGTCAGCTACCTCAATTCTTAATCCACATAATGGCATGAGGTCCATCGTCAGCTACCCCAGCCACCTGTCCATACCACAGCATGAGGTCCATCATCAGCTACCTCAACCGCTAACATATGCATACCAATGCATGTATCACCACAATAATCACCATGACATGAGGTCTATTGTCAGCTACCTCAGCCATCTAATCATAACACGACATGAGGTCATCATCAGCTACCTCAGCCGTCAACATATACATAAATGCATGTTTTTCCATACAACATCAACACAGCCATAACAAATCAATCACAACAATCATCATCAACCCATGCAGGCCCCATCCAGCCTCTTGCATGGTCAACAAGTAAGCTATCTCACCATCAAAACATATTACGACTAGTGGAGACTCTACCTAAGCAACCTTCCACTCAATTATCATTTTTCCACATTTTATCAAACCAATTCACAACAATAATAAAGAAAACCAAGAACCAAGTTTGGAAGAATAACAACAACATGTGAAGGTCCTATCTAAGCAACCTTCCACATCAACATATACCCAACAACTCAACTGAAATTATTCATTCATATCCACATGCATATTTATTTATATGTCACACCATCACACCACAATAGCTTGAGGCCCGCATAACCTCAGCCAACAACATATTCATTCAAAAACATATAAATCTTCACAACAATCAACTCAATCACAATACACCGCAACAATAACAAAGCTCACACATTCATTTCACATCAACACCAAACCTCTTAATCAAAGCATACATGACAAATATGTCTTTCTTTTAAAGCTAAACATTTTTTTGAATACTTCAAAGGATCATACCTAAATATCAAATCCAAGACAATCAACTACCTTTCACATTCTTACTTGGACTTAATTCTCATTCAAGAAACAAATCAAATTTTCATTCACCACAACATGTCGCCCGGTGGGAGGAAAATGCCGCCCGACGAGAGAAATCTGTTGCCCGACGACGTTCTTCTAGAAACCTCATTCTGGGCTCGGGTAGAATGTCGCCCGGCGAGGGTAAAGCTATCGCCTAGCGATGTTCTTTCAGAAGCCATTTTCTAGGCTCAAGAAGAACCTCACCCAGCGGGAGGGAACTGTCTCTTAGCGGGGTGCGATTCGAACAGGGTATATGTGATGAAATTCTTCAATTCCTTAGCTTTTAATTGCTATCCAATCAATCCAAATCAATTCTAACCACTTTTAATGCATCTCCAACCGATTATACAACAATTTTATCCGTAAATCATCCTCAAATCTCAAAATCCCTTTCCAAAAACCCATTTTTCCCAAAATATCAACCCCACCAAATATGTCTAAATCCACAAAGATTCAACCAGTTCCAAGGCAAGAAATTAACATATCAACGATCACAAACATGAAATCAAACAATAGTAAGCTTCCCTTACCTCAAAAGCTTCCAAACTTGAATTTTGGTCCTTTGAGAAAACTTGTGTCTTAAGCTAAAATCTTCCACAGATTTGTCCCTTCTCTCCCCACAATCACTAAGTCAAGCTTAGAAAGCTTCCAACACACTTATCAACCTCAAATCTATAGAGAGAGATTGAGAGAGAAATGAGGAGAGAGAATGAAGAGAGAGAAAAATGAGAGAATGAGGGGTTTCACCCCCTTCCTCTTTTTATATTCGAGCTCCTCGGAGCTCTCACACGAACTTTTGGCCCAAATCTCACCCAGCCACTTGCCTTGTCCTAAAACTGATTTAACTCAACTATTTTCCTCTCAAAACCCCAAAATCAGACTCTCCACACAATCACATTGGTTTAAGTACATATCTCAAGTTTCCTACTTTTAGTTATTAAAATACTTAATCAAGTATTAGGAGAAACGGGGTGTTACAGAACCTAAGCAACAACACGTACGACAAATGGAGTTCCTATCCAAGCAACCTACCACTTTACCCACATTCTCAACCTTAGGCTCACACCAAGAGTCCTTCTTAATCATGTCTTACACAACTACACTTTCAAAATTGATCAACTATAGGACTCTGTGTTTGCTTGGCGACCTACATGCTTGCTCAGCGAAGACCTTTCTTATAAAGGAGCAACTTCTCCTATGAAGGTTTTTCACTCAATGACCATGAGTTTCACTCAGCAATCAGAGTCACTCGCTCAGCAACAACTGGAGTCACTCAGCAAATTTGTTCCAGGGACTTTCCCTCAATTTCCATTGACCACATTTCACTTAACAAGTCACCTACTCGCTCAGCAAATAGCCATTCCAAAGAACAACCAGCACATGCATCACTTCTTGCTCAACGAACATGTTGTTCGCTCAGTGAACCTCTTGCAATAGAGAGCGCTACTCTCTAGGGTCCTTAATTCGCCCAACGAGCTCAGTATTTGCTCGGCGAATTGTTCCCAAGTATTTTGGAATACCCACACTTATTCAGCGAGCCACACACTCGCTCAACGAACTCTTTTCTGGAAAATTTCCATATTTCCATGAACAATCGCTCAGCGAACAACACTTCGCTCAGTGAATTCCTCTTACACTACAGCCAATTCTACCACTCAAGAACACTCGCTCAGCGACGTGATGGGTCACTCAGTGAACCCTTAACACGACAGTCTCACTTCAGTCTCAAGGGAATTCTCGCTTAACGAGGCCTTTAGTCGCTCAGCGACTATTAGACAGCAGCAACAAAACTCTCTTCGAATAACCCTAAAAATCCAAACTTTTTACTCATTCATACCCCAAATTGACTCCACAGAGGTCAAATATGACCATACAACATTTCACAACCTTATACTCAACACAAACAACAATCCATACAACATTTGATACAAATCAACAAAATTCGAAGGAAAACCCATTTCCACACATATCTCAACATAATTCATTCAAAGTCAGTTTTCAGTACAAACCACGGCCACATTTGCATACAACTATGTTCATACAACAACTTTTTAACAAATGTAAGCTTCACTTACCTCTAGAAGTCTGGAATCTGAATTTTAGGAGAAGAGGTGAATGTGAGAAAACAAGCTCTTAAGCTAACTCTTCTGTAAATCCATCCACCTCAACATACGAGCATAGGATTAAGGCTTGAAATCTTACTACACTCTTGGTGGTCTTGAGAGAGATTGAGAGAATGAGAGAGTTTGCGAGAGAGTGAGGGAAGAGAAATGAAGAAGAATGGGTTTTGGGTAACTTAAAACCTCTTGGGGCCTCCCAAAGACTCCCGGCCCATTAAAGCCCATGGTTCGTCTAACCATTTTCCAC
This sequence comes from Spatholobus suberectus, assembly GCA_004329165.1. Taxonomy (NCBI): domain Eukaryota; kingdom Viridiplantae; phylum Streptophyta; class Magnoliopsida; order Fabales; family Fabaceae; genus Spatholobus; species Spatholobus suberectus. The sequence goes on from CM014735.1 coordinate 54,178,318, forward strand.
TACTCACAACTGGCCCAAGTCAAATGTATTTCTCTTAGCGACCTATAAAAATACTAACAACATACTCACTTTGGCTCAAGAAGATTTTCCACCAATGTCCTAAATTTAGACAGGAATTCCAGAACAACCAACACAAAACAACACTCATATAACAACAACTTATTTATTCATTTTAATCACCAATATCTCATATTATATTTTCCACTTTTAGTTATTAAACCACTAAATCAAACATTAAGAAAAATACGGTGTTACAACTTAGATTTGAACTCTGTGACGGTGGTCAGAGGATTTCCTGAAGTCTTCCCCGAAAGTGTGCCTAATCTGCCTCCACAGCGAGAAGTGGAGTTTGCTATAGATTTGGTTTCGAGAGTGGGGCCAGTGTCGATGGCTCTGTATAGAATGGCACCAGCGGAGTTGGCAGAGTTGAAGAAACAAGTAAAAGAGCTGTTAGAGAAGAAGATGATCATACCAAGTGTTTCCCCTTAGGGAGCACGGGTATTGTTGGTGAAGAAGAAGGATGGTAGTTTGAGACTGTGTGTGGACTACCGATAGTTGAACAAGATCACCATCAAGAATAAGTATCCGTTGTCGAGGATTGATGATCTGATGGATCAATTGAGAGGAGCAAAAGTGTTTTCGAAGATAGACTTGAGGTCTAGATACCACCAAATATAGGTAAAGGACGAAGACGTACCGAAGATTGCTTTCTGGACTCGGTTTGGGCATTGTAAGTATGTGGTGATGTCGTTCAAAGTGACCAATGCCCCTACTATATTCATGGACTACATGAACAAAATCTCCCATCCTTTCTTGGACAAGTTTATTGTTGTGTTTATTGATAACATTCTAGTCTATTCTCGTTCTTGTGAAGAGCATGAAGAGCACTTGTATGCCAAACTGTCTAAGTGTGAGTTCTAGTTGGATGAGGTGAAATTCTTAAGGCACGTGATATCGGCTGGTGGAATTGTAATGGACCCTGAGAAAGTGGAGACCGTGTTGCAATGGGAGCGTTCGAAGATAGCCACTAAGATTAGAAGTTTTATTGGGTTAGCTGGGTATTACTGGAGGTTTATAAAAGGTTTCTCGAAGATAGTTGTGTCGTTGACCCAACTCACACGTAGGTATCAACTATTTGCTTGGGCCGAAGCTTGTGAAAAAAGCTTCCAAGAGTTGAAACAGAGGTTGACAACTTCTCATGTCCTGGTGTTGCCCAATCCTAATGAACCTTTTGAGGTTTACTGTGATGCGTCTCATCAAGGATTGGGGTGTGTATTGATGCAGAACAGGAAAGTTGTGGCTTATGCATCAAGGTAATCGAAGAATCATGAGAAAAATTATCCTACCCATGACCTAGAGTTGGTCACAGTTGTTTTTTCCTTGAAGATATGGAGGCACTATCTTTATGGTGCAAAGTTTGACTGTATTTAGTGATCACAAGAGTTTGAAGTATCTATTTGATTAGAAGGAACTAAACATGAGGCAAAGACGGTGGATGGAGTTCCTGAAAGATTATGATTTTCAGTTGATGTATCATCCTGGAAAGGCGAATGTTGAGGCTAATGCTTTGAGTTGGAAGATAGTGCATATATCGGCTTTGATGGTGAAGGAGTTGGAGTTAGTGGAAAAGTTCAGAGACCTGAACTTGTATGTAGAGATGTCGCTTGATCATATTTGTTGTGGTATGATCACGGTGGCTAGTGATTTTCTTGATTTGGACAAAGAGAAACAATTGCATGATCTTAATATTTGTAAGGCTAAGGAGTTATTGCGTACAGAGAAGGCAGTAGAGTTTAGTTTGGGCGTCGACAGTATTTTGAGGTTTAAAGGAAGAGTATGTATACCGTAAGACCTTGAGTTGAGGAAGCTTGTTCTAGACGAAGGTCACAAAAGCAAGTTGAGTTTGCATCTAGGTACTACCAAGATGTATCAAGACTTGAAGAAGATGTTTTGGTGGTTTGGTATGAAGAAGGACATTGCAGGGTATGTTGCAGATGATGGAGATACCTGAGTGGAAGTGGGATAGCATCACTATGGATTTTGTAATGACTTGCCTAGAATTATGAGAAGGGTTGATGCTATTTGGGTCATTGTTGATAGGCTAATGAAGTGTGCTCACTTCTTGCTTGTTAATATCAAGTATTCCTTGGAAAGGTTGACGCAGTTGTACATCAAAGAGATAGTGAGGTTGCATGGAGTACCTTCTAGCATTATCTCTGATAGAGACCGAAGGCTTATGTTAAGGTTTTGGCAAAGTTTGCATCAAGCATTAGGTACAAAGCTGACACTCAGTTCTACTTATCACCCACAAATGGATGGCCAGTCTGAGAGGACGATTCAGTCCTTGGAGCACCTTTTGCGATCATGTGTGTTGGATCACCTTGGAAGTTGGGACAAAATTCTACCTTTGGTGGAATTTACGTACAACAACAGTTTCCATGCAAGCATAAGAATGGCGCTGTTTGAAGCTTTGTATGGTCGGAGGTGTAGGACGTTGTTGTGTTGGTATCAAGGTGGAGAGAGTATGCTTGTGGGACCAGAATTGGTATAGTAAAAGACGAAGGTAAAGAAGATTCAAGAGAACATGAAAGTTGCTTAGAGTCGCCAAAAGTCTTACACCAATAAGCATAGAAGACTGCTTGAGTTTGAGGAAGGTGATCATGTCTTCTTGAGAGTCACACCTGTGACTAGAGTAGGAAGGGCTATTAAATCCAACAAGTTCACTCCTAAGTTTCTCAGTCTTTACTAGATTCTTCGTCGTGTGAAACCTGTTGCTTATTAGATAGCTTTAGCACCTTTCCTGTCCAACATCCATAACATCTTCCATGTATCTCAGTTGAGGAAGTATATCCATGACCCTTCGCAAGTCATAGAGCCTGATTCGGTACAGGTTCGAGAGGACTTAACTTATGTGGTACTGCTAATGAGAATCATGGATAAAAGGACGAAGCAGGTTAGAGGTAAGGACATTCAATTGGTTAGAGTGACATGGAATGATGTTACTAGGAGAATCCACGTAGTAGTTGGAAGAGAAGATAAAGGAGCTATATCCGAACCTTTTCCCAGGTAAGAATTTTCAAGGACAAAAATTTTTCTTGTTGGGAAGGATTATAACACCATGTTTTTCATAATGTATGATTTAGTGTTTTAATAATTAAAAAATGAAAATTAATATGTGACTTGGTGATTAAAATGAATAAATAAGTTATTGTTGTGTGAGTGTTGTTTTGTGTTGGTTGTTTTGGAATTTCTGTTTGGATTTAGGGAACTAAATGAAAATGTTCTTGAGCCAAAATGAGAGGCAACTATGTTTATATGGGTTGTTGAGAGAAATTGTAGTATTGAGCCAGATGTGAGGCATGGGGAGTGAATAGACGGACCATGGGCTTTAGTGGACTGGAAGCCATGTGAGGCCCAGGGAGAGATTTTAGATGCTAAAAGTCTCTTTCCCTTTCTCACTCTACCATTCTATCATCTCTCTTGCTCTCAAACTTTCTCATTCTCTTAAATCTCTCCCAAGCCCACCAAGAGTGTAACAAGATTTCAAGCCTTAATCCGGTGTTCTTGTGCTGAGGAGAGTAGATTTCTCGGGTGTTTGGCTTAAGAGCTTGTGTTCTCCACATTCCCTTCTTTCCCCAAATTTCGGATTCAAAACTCCTAGAGGTAAGGGAAGCTTACACGTGTTAAATAGTTGTTGTATGAACATAATTGTATGCAAATATAGCTGTGGTTTGTACTGAAAACTGACTGTGAATGAGTTATGTTGAGAAGTTATGTGGAAATGGGTTTCCTTTCAAATTCTTAATGATTAGTGTTGAAATGTTGTATGGATTGTTAAATGTGTTGAGTATGTTGTTGTGGGCTATTGTGTGGGTTGTATTTGACCTATGTGGAGTTGATTTGGGGGTATGAGTGAGTAGACTGTGGCTCTTGCTGAGCGAGAATGCCCTTGGGAATGGAGTGAGGCTCTCAGGTTGGGGATCGCTGAGTGATCGTTTGGGTCTGTAAGCGAGTGTTCTTGAATTGTAGGGAGTAATTGAAGGAAAGAGGAGACTTGCTGTGTGATGGCCGATTCGCTGAGCGAATGATCATGAGAATTCTGGAAATTTTCTAGAAAGTGGCTCGCTGAGTGAATGCGATGTTCGTTGAGTGAGTGGTGAACTGTCCAGAATGCTTGGGAGCAATTCGTTGAGCGAGTATTATTGAGTAACTCGTTGAGCGAATTAGGACCCTAGAGAGTAGTTGCTCTCTGTGGTAAGTGTGTCGTTGTGCGAACTTCGTGTTCGCTGAGCGAAGAAAGAGTGCAGTTTCTAGCTGCTCTCTAGAGTGGTTAGTCGTTGAGTGAGTATGCAACTCACTAAGCGAATTGTTGTAAGTAAAGATTTGGAGAAAGTCCCTGGAATGAATTCGCTAAGCAACTCCATTATCGCTAAGCGAGTAACTCTGATTTGTTGAGCGAAAAGCCTTCGCAGGGGAAGTTGGTCCTCTATAAGGAAGGTCTTCGCTGAGCGAGCATGTGGGTTGCTAAGCGAATGCAATGTTCTGTTGTTAAATTTTGAAAGTATAGTTGTATGAAACATAGTTGAGAAGGACTCCAAGTGTGAATCTAATGTTGAGAATGTGGGAAGAGTGGTAGGTTGCCTGGATAGGAGCCCCACTTGCCATACATGTTGTTGCTTGGGTTATACCATGGGATGTGGGTTGCTTGGATGAGGGCCTAGAGTGGTAGGTTGCTTAGATAAGACTTCTACTAGTTGTGAATGAAATCGTTGTGTGAGGTTTCTCATGAGGTATGGGCTGCTTAGATAAGGTTTTACCTGTCGACCATGCTTGATGCTGAATTGGGCCTGCATAGTGTTGGTGGATGTTGTTTGGCCACGTGAGGTAGTTGATGATGGATATTATGCCATGAGTTGTATTGATATATATATATATATATATATATATATATATATATATATTATATATATATATTAGTATATATCTATGTTGATATGTTGTGGTTCAGCTGAAGTAGCTGACAATGGACCTCATGCCGTGGTGCGGGCAGGCACGTAAGTTGGATGGTTGACCGGAGCTATAGCTTAGATGGGCCTCCAACCTAGTGCTAGATAAGATGTAGGGGCAACTGACGATGGGCCTTCGAGGATGAGTGGATGGGCGATTCCACAGGAGGCCAAGGTGGTGCAGGCCTTGAGTCGCGGTAAGCCACCACTATATACACATATCCTGACAAACACTAAGTTTATCCGCTGATCAGAGTTTGGCAATCCTTAAATGGTGCTTCGATAGGCCATGGTAGGGTGGTGAAACCTGGCTGATCGCTCGAGATGTTGTGATTCTCGCAAGAGTCGTGTCATCATGCATTGACATAGTTGTGGTGAAATTATTGTGATATGAGGTGCACATTATATCATTGTTTTAATAAGGTTACCCTTGCCTTGTGTTTCTGTTGTTATTTCTCTATTGCTATTGTATGCTGGTGTGACTGTGATGATCACGTCATTAGGCATGGGAGCAGATAGGGATGCTTCAGTGGGCCCGACTTTTCAGAGCTGAGGATGGAGCTACGAGTTGGAGATGCATGGCTTGAGGAGCCAAGCTATTATTCTTTTGTGGTGTAGTTAGTCTGATTCTTTCGTTGGGCTTGTATAGTGTGACCAGTCATAGGAAGTGCATTTCATATCCCTCTCCCCCTATTGGTGGATTTGTAAATTGATTCTTTTGATATGGTCTGGTTTTATCCCCTATTCTTTTATTTGTATAAGTTTTAAAGATATGAATGTATGGCAGTAGGAGAGATTGATAGATTTCTCGAGATGACTCTATTTCATTTGTATATATATACGTTTTATTTTCATTTATGCTTATATGAAAATGATGAGGATAGTATGTCGAAGTTGAATAGTGACAGTTAGGTCATTACATTGACCGAGTCGATGACCGATCTAGTTTTTAAAACATTGCTTATTGCTATTCTTGAAGCTGAGCAATTCAAACATTTTCAAGATATGGGGTCACAAGCCCAATAATCTTTTAATAATATAATTGTTTAGCTAAAGGTTCTCAATCCCAATCTTAAAACTAGTTTAGCTACTGCGAACCGTTTACTCTTAGATGATCGAATATGGAAAATAGATTCAGTTGGTTCTTCTATTCTTTTGATGTGATTTTCCTATTAATAAATATATTTTTCTTGTCATTATTCTCTACTTCTCTTTAATCAATATGCTGGAATCATTAACTGTAAATTTACTTCAATGGTACTAGAAATTGGAAATTAAATAATATAATTATATATCATAGATTGTGGTCTTTTATTTTATTTTATTTTGAATGGATCCTACACTTTCGCTCTCCATTCTAGATTCTAGTCACTATAGCTTCATTTTGGGCTATGGCTCGTACGTTTCATTTTTATTTTGAATGGGTCATGCATTTTTTTATCCTTATTCCAAATTTCAGTCACTATAGCTTCATTTTGGGCTATGGCTCCTACACTCTATTTTTATTTTAATGGATCCTACATTTTTGGTCTCCATTCCAGATTTTGGTCACTATAGCTTCATTTTGGGCTACAACTCCTACACTTTGTTTTTTATTTTGAATAGGTCCAATATTTTTGGTCCTCATTTTAAATTTTGGCCATCATAGCTTCATTTTAGGCTATGGCTCCTACATTCTAGTTTTGTTTTGAATGGCTCCTACATTTTTAGTCTCCATTTCAGATTTTGGTTGCCATAGCTTCATTTTGGACTATGGCTCCTACACTTCATTTTTATTTTGAATGGGCCCTACATTTTCAGTCCTTATTTTGGATTTCGATCACCTTAGCTTCATTTTGGGTTATGGCTCCTACACTCCATCTTCATTTTTGGCTACCAATCACTAAAAAATTTTATACATCTTATTGAAATACGCTTATAAAAATGAATATTTGCCCAAGATAATATGATTTATATATTACTCTTGAAATTTAACTAGATTTTGTCAGACAGCTACTAACATAAAGGGAAATTTAAAACTAAATGTAGTAAAACTAATCAGAGTTTTTGACTAAAGCTTTAATTGATATATACTCTTGGTGCTTATTTTGAGATGTAGTTCTCTAGGAGAGATTCTCCTATGTTTATTTTTTTCATTTCTCTCATCTTGCTCTTCTAAATGGTTATCCCTTTCCTCACTCTTCCTTTGGACATATTGACCAAGTCACCCTCTCCTAATTAATTCCTCATTTACATATTTCAATTGTATACATTTATTGGTGGTATGCCTGTAATTGTTGTGAAAGGCATAATACTTTTTTGGATTGTTAGGATATTTCTTTTCATTGGCGAAGGTCGACGTATTTAGGCATACACTATAGACTAAACTTCTTCAAAAAAAAATTATTTGATTGGTAACTAAAAGAGCATAATTATTTATTATATTTACCTTTAAGCTCATTTCTCAATTCTTCATATGAATTATTTTTCCATGATCCAAAAAACTTGCCTTGGTTTGTCTCTCAGTTCTGATTTCCTATCTTTTAAGGTTCTTTTCCATTGTCCAATTTTGACATTAGAGTTTTCATGTCTATTTCAACCACGTCTAAGTGTTGTTCATGTCCAACATACTTAGCAGTGTGAACTTGAAATTCTTCCATTGTGGTTCGTCTTGCCTTAGCTAGAGATAGGTGAAGAGAGTTCCTTTTCCAATGGATTCAACGATGATATAAAGGTGTATATCTTCAAACAAATTCAAAACCAAAATGACTTCTTTATAAAATCTATTTAAGAAACTTTTCAATGATTCATCTAGGTGCTAGATTATTTTTTTTATGTGTGAATCTCTTAGGGTTTCCCTTTTTGTAATAAATGTCCTTGCAAATGTGGTAGCAAGGTTGTCCTAGTTGCTAATTGACTTTGCTGGTAATGATCGAAACCAACTTAAAGCCTTTCCTTTCAAAGTTTCAGGAAAAGCTCGACAAATCACAGTGTCATGTGCTCCTATGAATAACATTTCATTTAAGAAAGCATTAAAATGCTTTCCTAGATCCTTTTCTCCATTGAATTGTTCAATTAGGAGAGTTTTGGTGAAATTTTTTTGATTTCTACTACTATTATATGGTCCATGAATGGTTGTTGAAATGATTCTATGTCAAACTTTGCTGCCAAAGTGTTATAAGAATTTACCTTTTTTTAGGTACCAGCTCATTGTGCGATTACTAGTTGACTCTGGGAAAATGCACTATATTGTGGTTGACCATTTTGAGCATGATGATTATTTGTTCTAATTGCTAGATTAGTTGTTTCTGGTCATTTTATGGGGCACTTGGGTCACGAGATCTTTGTAATGTTTTAATCTCCTCTTCAAGGTCGTTAATTACTTCATCTCATTGATCTTTAGCTCCATGTTCTCCTTAGTTCAAATTAATTTTTTGCATTACTAAGGAAAGGCTTCTAATAGGATTCTTTATGGTTTATCATTTTCTACATCAAGATCTAGAGTGGTGTCTCGAACATTTCCATTTAGTATTTTGTTTGGAATGTGTGCTTGAGTTTCTTATTTTCATCTTATGCTAACCATGTTTGATAGGAATCAAATTTTGTTGATTCTCACAAACGACGCCAATGTTATGTCCAAATATTGTTTAGATGTAACCTAGACTCAAACTATGAACTCGACTGGATTTCTAGGCGAATGTATTCAAGTATAATCCTAACAGATCCTATCTTGGTGTCTTCCAAGCTTGAATGGACAAAAGTGTTGGAACCAAAGACATAGAAGCATCTATACCCTCAAAGTTTTGAGGATAACAAACTTATAAATGTTCAAGTTTTCTACCAAAGGACTAACCTTGTCACAACAAACAAGCTTCTCTTTATAAACCGTCCAGTAGACGTGTCAAAGAAGACCGTCCAGTAGACGTGTTAAAGAAGACCGTCCAGAAGACTCGCTATAAAAGGACCGTCTAGTGAACTACTTAAGATAACCGTCCGAAGAACAAATCCAACAAATCTGATGCAAGCTTCCAATGACAATATTCAAACGGCTAAGTTTTATTGGAACGTCCAATTTACTTATGATAGTTTTCCTCAAAACTAACACATTACCACTCTTGTGATCTAACGTTCAAATTGTTTGAAGCATTAATTGTAATAAGATTCTTTCTAGTGCAAAGGCGCAGCAAAACAAATAAAGCAAGTCAACTTATCAAGCTGCCATGCCAAATGAAGAATGTTCAGAAAAGCAGATTGCCAGCACAGTCCTGCGCTTTCCTCTTTAGTGCAAGTCTAAAAGCTGCCACCCTGATCTTTCTGAAAGGATAGTTTACACGTCTCTCATTGCATAATGAAGTAAAAGTCTTATACAACGGAACTTTTCCCTGAAGAATATATATATGCACCAAGAAAGAACGAAACATATATATATACGTGCTTAGTGTAATAATTCTTAGCAAACAAAAAACTTCTAAACATTTGGTAGAAACGTCCACTGGATGATAGCAAAAATCTTGTAAATATTTTCATAGTGTTTTAAGCTTTATCTTTTAAATCCTCATTACGTGAATTGATATCCTTGTAAAAAATACTTGTCTGTATTGTGAAAGCCTAAAGAGGCTTAGTGAAAAAGAATACTTGGGTTGAGCAATCTAGGGTAATTGCTGTGTAAAGCCTAAAGAGGCCATGAACAATACTTGTAACCTAAGGTTAGTTAGTAAACACCTTCTGGGTGAAGGGACTAGACGTAGCTCAGGTTGAGTGAACCAGTATAAAAACTTTCTGTGTTATCCTTCTCTCTATCCCTAAGCTTGAAAACGTTTTTCATACTTACTTACTTGTTTCGAAAAAGTTTTAAACACACAATTCAACCCCCCCCCTTCTTGTGCGTCTTTTCTATTTCAATTGATATAAGAGCTCGGCCTCTTGGGGTTGAGCATCTAGCACTGTAGGGGTAAAACAATCCTGATCACTCATGGAAAACGAAAGAAAAGCCGTTAACAAACCACCTTTATTTAAAGGTCAAAACTACGATTATTAGAAGTAAAGAATGATAGCATTCTTTGATGCATGTCAAATAGACATGTAGGACGTAGTAGAAACTGGCGATTGTCTACCCCTTGACCAAGATGGAATGGAGCTGCTAAGAAGTCAATGGACAGAAACTCACAAGCAGAGGTATCTTCTAAACTCAAAAGCTAGAAATGCTATGATGTGCGCCTTATCTGAATCTGAATATGAAAAGATGCACAGTTTAAAAAGTGCTAAGAAAATGTGGGACACCCTCGCTCTTGCCTACGAGGGAACTTCAGAAGTAAAGAGGTCCAAGTTAAGCTTACTAGTAAGACAATATGAACTCTTTAATATGGAAGAAAATGAAACTATCGAACTCATGTTTGGTAGATTTCAGACCATAATAAATAACCTGAGATCCTTAGGCAAAACCTATAACAATTATGATCACATTGACAAAATCTTGAGAAGTTTGCCAAGGCAATGGAGACTGCAGGTTACAGCTTTAAGAGCTTCCAAGGATCTAACAACACTCTCAATGGAAGAGTTACTTGGAACTCTTAAAGTCCATGAACTGGAGCTGAAGCAAGACGAAGGACAAAAGAAAAAGTCCATCGCTCTAAGCGTCCAGCGTCCATCCAGAAGATCATCGTCCAAAGCTCTAAATGTGGAAGAATCCTCTGAGGAAGAGTTCGAAAAGGACGACTCCGATGAAGATGAGATATCCTTCATCTCCAGAAAAATACAGGCTATGTGGAGGAAGAAAGGAGGATCTAGAGCCAAAAACTTCACAAAGAAGTTTAACAAGGAATCGAAAGAAAAGAGTCCTTCAGTATGTTATGAATGAAATAAACCTGGACATTTCAGGGCTGAATGTCCCAATCTACAAAAGGACAAAAAGAAGATGTTCTTCAAGAAAAAGGGTCTCATGGCTACCTGGGAAGACATGGACCTATCTTTATCAGAAGACGAAGAAGAAGAAGCCAACCTATGTCTCATGGCGGAGACCAGCTTTGATAGCTCAGACAATGAGTAAGAGAAAGAGGTAAACTTGAATGACTTAATCCTTTTCAAGAATCCTATAATGATTTGCTTGCTAATTCCTTAACTCTCTCAATGGGGTATAAAGAACTAAAAAGAAAATTTTCTAAAATAACAAAGGAATTCAATTTGCTCAAAGAAGAGCACAAAGAAGTTTTAAAAGAAAATGAGCTGTTAAAAACAAAGAACATTTCAAAAGAGACACATTCTCATGAAGTCTTAGAACTTCAAAAAGAAGTTACTCATCTGAAAGAAAGTTTGTCCAAATTTGTCAGCAGAACAGAGAACCTAAATAAGATTCTATCTTATAGTAGAAGTCTTCATGACAAATCTGGACTTGGTTTTGTTAAAGAAAATTACAAACCTAGTAAAAACATAACCTTCTGTAAAATATGTGGAAAGAATGGACATAAATCAACAAAATGTAGATATCGTCCAACGAAGAGGCATCCAATGCCTTCAGAATTAACATAAAAGGACCCAAGTTCATTTGGGTACCTAAGTCTATGATCATCTCTGTTGCAGATTTGCTTGACAACCGAAAGAAAACCCCAATCATAGTACCTGGACAGTGGTTGCTCACGACACATGACGGGAGAAAGGTGTATGTTCCAAAGCCTACAACCTAAGAATGGTAGATGGGTCACCTTTGGAGGAAACCAGAAGGAAAGATCACAGGAATAGCAACAATCGGTAAGCACTCTTTCCCCTCCATTGAAAATGTTTTATATGTTGAAGGACTCAGACACAATCTACTAAGCATAAGTCAATTATGTGACAATGGACACAATGTCTCCTTTGACAAAGAAAAATGTATTGTCAGAAATCTAAATGGATCCATATTATTCTCTGCCAAGAGGCAAAGCAATCTTTATAAGATTGATCTTAATGACCTCACAACTCAAAATGTAACGTGTCTAGTATCCATCAAAGAGAATCAATGGACTTGGCACAAGAAGCTTGGACATGCAAGCTTGAGACTAATCTCAAAGCTAAACATAACCTTGTAAGAGGACTTTCAAATCTTGCTTACAAATCTAATGTTCTCTGTGATGTATGTCAAAAAGGGAAACAAGTAAAAAGCTCTTTTGAATCAAAAAATATTGTTTCCATAACTAGACCTCTTGAGCTACTACATATTGACTTGTTTGGTCCAACTAGAATAGCCTTCCTTAGCGAAAAATGATATGGATTAGTTGTAGTGGACGACTACTTTAGATAGACATGGGTTATGTTCTTAAAACACAAGGATGAGTCTTATAAGATCTTTTCAATCTTTTGCAAAAGAATTCAAAATGAAAAAGGTGTTTGCATAGCTTCAATCAGAAGTGATCACGGAAAGGAGTTCGAAAATGAAAGTTTACAAGGGTTCTGTGAGGAGAATGGAATTCTCCACAACTTCTCTGTACCACAAACACCACAACAAAATGGTGTGGTAGAAAGAAAGAACAGGTCATTACAAGAAATGGCTAGAACCATGCTAAATGATAACTTTACTCCTAAGCACTTCTAGGTTGAAGCAATAAACATTGCATGTTATTTACAAATTAGAATTTATATAAGACCTATTTTGAAAAAGACTCCTTATGAATTGTGGAAAGGTCGAACGCCCAACATATCATATCTTCATCCCTTTGGATGTCAATGTTTCATCTTAAACACTAAGGACAATCTTGGAAAGTTTGATTCTAAGTGTGATGATGGAATACTGTTAGGTTATTCCGAAACATCCAAGGCTTATAGAGTTTACAACTCTAGAACCTTAATAGTTGAAGAAGCCATCCATGTTAATTTAATGACAATAAGCTTGATAAAGAAATATCAGAGCTAGACGATTCATTTGTAGATATGAAGCTAGAAGATACCAGACATTTAGCGTCCAGAGATCATATGGACAATCCAAAAATAGAAGAACAGGAACCAACTGGACATTCTTGGAATATAAGGACATATCATCTAAACAATCAAATTCTTGGAAACGTTCAAGATCATGTTAGGACGAGATTGACCTTTAAGGAGCAAGCTCAAACTGCTTTGATTTCTCAACTAGAACCAAAAACAGTGGACGAAGCTCTGTTGGACGATGGCTGGATCAGCGCCATGAAGGACGAACTTAGTCAATTCGAACGGAATGATGTCTGGATGCTGGTTCCTACACCTAAGGATAAGTCTATCATTGGAACAAAATGGGTGTTCCGTAACAAGCTAGATGAAGCTGGCAAAGTAGTAAGAAATAAAGCAAGACTTGTAGCTCAAGGCTACTCTCAACAAGAAGGTATAGACTTTACCAAAACCTTTGCACCAGTAGCTAGATTAGAAGTCATTCGCATCTTACTTTCATTTGCTGCTCATAGTAATATGAAGCTCTATCAAATGGACGTAAAAAGTGCATTCTTAAATGGCATAATAAATGAGGAAGTCTATGTGAAACAACCTCCTGGCTTTGAGTGTGATACTTTTCCAAAACATGTTTTCAAACTCAAAAAGGCTTTGTATAGACTTAAACAAGCTCCAAGAGCTTGGTATGAAAAGCTATGTTTTTTTCTTTTAGAAAATGGTTTTACTAAAGGAAAAGTAGACACCACTCTCTTTTGCAAAGACGTTAAATCACACTTTATTATTGTACAAATATACATAGATGATATTATATTTCGGGCTACTAACGACGTTTTATGCAAGGATTTTTCTAAGATTATGACAGCAAAATTCGAGATGAGTATGATGGGAGAACTAAAATTCTTCCTAGGATTGCAAGTAAAGCAAACTGCAAATGGCATATTCATACATCAAACAAAATATGTTAACGAACTGCTCAAGAAGTACAAGATGGACGATGCCAAGAAAATGAGTACACCTATGCATCCATCGTCAGTACTCAGCCTGGACAACGCATCTAAAAAGGTAGACCAAACTATATACCAAGGTATGATTGGATCTCCCTTATATCTCACAGCGTCCAGACCTGACATTATGTTCAGTGTATGCTTATGTGCCCGTTTTCAGTCTAACCCTAGAAAAACTCATCTAACAGCAATAAAAAGAATCTTTAGATACATAAAAAGAACCACTAATCTTGGTTTATGTTTTAAGCCAAACAAAGATTACAGGTTAGTTGGATTCTGTGATGCTGACTATGCTAGAGACAAAATAGAATGCAAAAGCACTAGTGGAGGATGTCACCTCATTGGTGGGAATTTAGTCTCCTAGACGAGTAAAAGACAAGGGACAATTGCCATATCCACAGCGGAAGCAGAATATATCTCAGCTACGTCTTGTTGCACACAAATTTTATGGATCAAGCATCAATTAGAAGACTATAGTATCTACGAGAGTAACATCCCTATCTTTTATGATAATACTGCTACTATAAATTTGACTAAAAATCCTATTCTGAATGCTCAGGCAAAGCACATTGAAATAAAACATTATTTTATAAGAGATTATGTTCATAAGGAAGTTGTTGATATTTAGTTTATTAACACTGAAAATCAATTGGCCGACATATTTATAAAACCCCTTCCTAAAGATAAACTCATCCATATTCGAGATCTTCTTGGTATAGAATTTATAAATGAATAGTCTATTCACATGTGCATTGACCGTCCAAAGATGTAAAGGTCCAATGTGTTGTAGCATCCAATATTTCATCGTCCACTTGCATAGCTTTTCGCATTCCATAACAACTTACATTTATGTGTGCATAAAAATCCTTATCCTGTACTTAATTATGATTTCTCATGAAAATGATTTGAAATAAATGCCTTATTCCGGTCTGAGTCACTTATGTGCTGTATAACCAACCTCGAGAAATGTAAGCGCCTGACCCAGTGTTTATTACACATCACCTCTCTCTTCGAAATTGAAAGAACCGCCAAAAGCAAAACTCTTTGGTTTCTTCATATACACTCAAACCTAAACCAAGCACTCACCTCTTCTTAAATCCACCTGAACTCTCTCAGTCTCTCGAAACCCCTTAAACCCTAACAATCTTTTAAGCTCTCAGATATGGCAACTAAAAAGGCTGGTCCTGCTGCAAAGGTCGTGGCTCATGTGGAGAGCCTAGACAAGGCTGTTGTTCTTATCAAAAGTTGTTTCGATATCCAAGCTCTAGAAGACATGGGTGTGAATGTAATGGACAACTTGCTCAGATGTGGAATTCTCAACTACTTCCACTTGAACGAGATCATATACCCATAACTCATTCGACTAGTTCTGGAACTCTGCTGTTTTCTCAAATACGAACATCACTAGAACTGCTCTGGGAGTTAAGGTCACACTGGACCTCAGCTCTGTTGCCCAAGCCATTGGCTATGAGCAGGCTAGGTCGTGTATCAAGAATGGCTAGGAAAGCAATTTTGGAGGACATGACATGGTAGATCCTGCTCTGATGGGTCCAGAAGGCGAAGGGCCAGTAGAATACAACAAATTGACAAAAGAGGGGAAGATATTCCAACAGTTTCTGAACAAGGGAATTCTTCACAAGGTTGGATCGAAAGACAGCGTTACCTTCCTGCATAGGTTCGCGCTGTTCCACATGATCACAAGCCAACAGTTCAACCTGCCGCACCTCATCCTAAGCAACATCTTCAAGACCATGAGAGGACGCGGAGAGCGCGACCAGATTACCTACGCCGCTCTCCTTAATAGAATCTTCTGGCAACAGCAAGTATTTCATGCTTTCTTTGCTCTATCTCTTAGAAAGCAAAACCAGATTCGGATTCTGGGTGGTGGCCATAGATTCACTCAATTGCCATTTGGACGTAACAATGTTGCACAGATGAAGGCTGGGTTCGTGTTGAAGTCGTTGGAGACTACATCCAAATTAGTGGATGTTAAAGAAAAAGTTGTTAAGATGGCACCTCTACAGACAATAAAGCCAAGTGTCCATCATGCTAAACTAATGGACGACGAGGCACTATTTATGAATCCTACTACTACCAGAACATCCACTAGGAAGAGGTCATCCAAGATGCAAGCAACCAGAGTTACAAGGTCCAAGACCCAACAACCTTCAGCTCTGTCTGCTCCTCTTACAGCTGCTCCTATCATTGCCTCTACTTCTTCTCTTGCTCCAACAATAGTCCCTGCTAAGAGACGCTTAATTGTCGCTTCTGATGACGAAGATGATGAGCCCATTGGTGAGCTTATCAAGAAGCAGAAAGCTGCTATGGTTGCAATTCCTGCTAAACCACAACCTTCACTTGTCCAACAATCAACCACTTTCGTCCCATCCAAACAACCAGCAGAAACACCACCAGAGGAAGCACAATTTAAGAGAAGTAAGCTTTCCTCTTCTGCTGCTGACTGAACCTGTCAGCAACTTTGTTGAATTAATCATTATTGAACCTTTTGAACCTCTTACCCAAACACAAGCCGACACACAAGCCACACCTGAACCAAACATGTTGCTGCCTAGTGACGAAGGTTATACCTGCACCATCCCCACCCCCAGCATATCTAAGACACATCTCTCCATCAAGCCTACTAAATCACCTTCCTCCTTAACCATATCCATACCTATATCTTCCACCCCCTTAAAAACCTTAACTAGAACCAACAGAAATGGCCTCTACTTTTTGTTGAAGGCAACACTCAAAACCTCCTGAATGACAATGCTATCATTTTGCGTCTAGAGCTCCTCGAACCTGAATTCAGTTTTGATTACTTTTCGATTGATGTGGACAAATACATGGACGACTATGTTCATCAACCGTCAGAAGATTATCTAGCACTGCCTCCTAGAGCTATCGAACTCTTACCGCTCAAGCAGTTTATTAGACGAAGGTATCCTAGAATTGTACGAGCTTGGCACCCCAATGCTTATACTCCTGGAGTGCTTCAGCATAGAGTACCTCCAGTGGATGACACCGAGCAAGCTCTACAAACAAGACAACTAGGGGACGAGCAGATCGTCCATCTAAGGCCTGCTGATTTGAAGTTTAGGTCTATAGATCCAAAAGAAGATGGATTCTTTTGATCTGCCTTTGAGCATATGTTCTGCAACACTCTTAAAGGTTTTGCAACTTTGAAGTATCAACTCTTCATTCCCCCATCCCAATACATCCGACCTTCCACATCCATCCGTATCCAACCAGATTGCGTCTGCCCAAGACTGCCAATCACTGATGACAACCGCAAAAAGAAAAGATTCTGACCAAGGCACCATCCTTGCCTTGACCATCTCGAGCTGAATTTCAATAATATTCAACCCATTCCCGTGAATGGTTCCTAGCTCAGCGTCTTCATACGGACTTGGACGACGCCGATGCTGAATGTTTCTAGCACCAACATATATGTCCATATGCGAACAAGAAGCATCCAGTAGTGGCGTTTCAACAGACGACAAGGCTGATATCCCAACTACAACGCACTGTGAATTCACACAGCGTCCAGCTCGTGTCTTTCACTTTTAGACACTTCAGCTGCCTTTGTCCGTCCACCAAACACGCATCCACTCCTTAGTACATAAACTTATATTCTGTACACCATGATTGCTGCTCTCATTCACCCCAACAACTTCGAACTTCCGTACCCATGGTCTACTCCTCGCCCTTACCAACTCGCAGCATAAAACTTAAAATTCCTGGAAGCACCTCCTTCCCCCTCTGAAGCTCTTCCATCCACTCTTTTCCAACCACTGTCACCTACACCTCTACCACCGCCTACTCCTGGCTCCCAAGCCTCCACAAGCCTTCCTATTTCTTCCTCTGCCCCTTTCCTCATTCCCCTTATTGACCCTGCTGTTCAACAATACGGTGCCACCCATCTTCACCTTTCTTCACCAAATTCTTCAAAACCAACACGCCCTTCTACATCCTTCTCAACCTTCCCCACCTCCTCCTCCGCTGCTGCCACAGTGACAGTGATGATGCCTCCTTTTTCTTTTTGTCTGCTTTTTGCTTATGACAAAAGGGGGAGAAAGCATTCTATTTTTTTGTTTTTTGCCTTAGTCGTTTTTCTTTCCTCTCTTTTTCTGCTTTTGTTATTTCTCTTTTATGCTCTGTACAGCTTAATAAGATACATAGTTGATCTGATATACTTCAAGTGTTACTCTGCCTATATTAAATCCTATAACTGTTAGATATAATATGCTTGATACTTTGAACGTTATTCGATATGGATTTAAACTAATATATCTTGTGTCTCAAAGAATACAAAACTTGGAATATCAGACTTAGGGGGAGCATAGTAAGTCTTTCGAAAACTCCTTTATGCGTCCTTTTATATTCTAGCAAAAGCTTAAAAATTAATAAGGTTTGTCATCATCAAAAACGGGGAGATTGTTGGAACCAAAGACGTAGAAGCGTCTATACCCTCAAAGTTTTAAGGATAACAAACTTATAAATGTTCAAGTTTTCTACCAAAGGACTAACCTTGTCACAACAAACAAGCTTCTCTTTATAAACTGTCCAGTAGACGTGTTAAAGAAGACCGTCCAGAAGACTCGCTATAAAAGGACCGTCTAGTGAACTACTTAAGATAACTATCTGAAGAACAAATCCAACAAATCTGATGCAAGCTTCCAATGACAATATTCAAACGGCTAAGTTTTATTGGAACGTCCAATTTACTTATGATAGTTTTCCTCAAAACTAACACATTACCACTCTTGTGATCTAACGTTCAAATTGTTTGAAGCATTAATTGTAATAAGATTCTTTCTAGTGCAAAGGCGCAGCAAAACAAATAAAGCAAGTCAACTTATCAAGCTGCCATGCCAAATGAAGAATGTTCAGAAAAGCAGGTTGCCAGCACAGTCCTGCGCTTTCCTCTTTAGTGCAAGTCTAAAAGCTACCACCTTGATCTTTCCGAAAGGACAGTTTACACGTCTCTCATTGCATAATGAAGTAAAAGTCTTATACAACGGAACTTTTCCCTGAAGAATATATATATGCACCAAGGAAGAACGAAATATATATATATATATATATATATATATACGTGCCTGGTGTAATAATTCTTAGCAAACAAAAAACTTCTGAACATTTGGTAGAAGCATCCACTGGACGATAGCAAAAATCTTGTAAAGATTTTCATAGTGTTTTGAGCTTTATCTTTTAAATCCTCACTACGTGAGTTGATATCCTTGTAAAAAATACTTGTCTGTATTGTGAAAGCCTAGAGAGGCTTAGTGAAAAAGAATACTTGGGTTGAACAATCTAGGGTAATTGCTGTGTAAAGCCTGAAGAGGCCGCGAATAATACTTGTAACCTAAGGTTGGTTAGTAAACACCTTCTGGGTGAAGGGACTGGACGTAGCTTAGGTTGAGTGAACCAGTATAAAAACTTTCTATGTTATCCTTCTCTCTATCCCTAAGCTTGAAAATGTTTTTCATACTTACTTACTTGTTTCGAAAAAGTTTTAAACGCACAATTCAACCCCTCCTTCTTGTGCGCTTTTTCTATTTCAAAAAGTGGAGGGTACCTATAAAGGCATTCTGACGCTTAAGTTAGTAATGATCATATAATAAGGAATATGTAATAAAAACGAGTCTGTAATAATGATGTATGAGGGTATATATAGGTTTTAGGATAAGGGTTTCAGTGTCATGGGCTCTCATAGATATTCATCTTGTGTCTCCTTGCTTATTTCACTGATTATAATATTGAGTAACCTTTATGCATAATTCTTTTATATGGGCCTAGATTGTCGATGGGTTGTATTGGACTTTAGCCCATTCCACAACAATCACTTACTAATAATGTGATATGTATCTAGGTATAATATGTCATATGTCACCTCAAAGTAGTTACAACGTACTATATCTAAATACATACCATGTCATTATTAAATGATGATAGAAATTATTTTAAAAAAATAAGATTTATGAAAAAAAACCAACAAAATAATTTTAGAAGATTAAAATAAAATTTAACCATATTTAGGGAGACTAAAAATATATTTGAGCTAAATATGAATACTGCACATTTTCTCCTATATTGAACTTTATTTTTATTTACAAGAAATGTGATAAAAATAAATAAAACTAAGAACGTGATCATAGATACTTTGATAATACCCAATGGGTGTGACTTAGTAGGCAACAGCACTTTGAATTTGTGAAAGAGAACCAAAGTTTGATTTCCAAAGAACACATCTTTGGGAAGGGGTAAGGAGCTTTAAGTTTGAGTAAACCTTGAACTAAGGATTAGTCCTACAGCCAACCCAAAAGACTGAAGTTTGTGGGAATACCTTAGGGTCCCACTGTGGAGCCAAAGGCCTTAATTGTAGTGGTTACAAAAGGAAGATAGTTTGATAATATATTATCAACCTATTCTTTTAAAATCTTAAATTATTTAGAAATATGACAATAACAATAACAAAGTTTTTTTTCCCACTAGGTAACAATGATTACATAAATCAAACAATACCATGATGTTTTGTTATAAATCATGTTTATAATTAAAATTATTGACTACTAAATCATTCTTAATGATTTTGCATATATTTTTCCTCGATTTTCGTCTATCTCGATTGGATTACCACCCATATGATTTTAAGCTTTTATAAGTCTTTTTTACATATATTCCTAAAAACAAAAGTAAAGTACCTACTATATAGATATAGTAGTGCGTGAGATCATTCTTCCTAACTCCAGTTGACCAGCCCCCTAGCAAAATGGGTGGTGTACTTGCAAAAACCTGTGTTTTGAAAATCGAACCGAATTAACCAGTCAAACTGGAAAACAATGAACCAGTCACTTGATTTGTTGAAGTAAACCACAAAACCAGCCTAGAGAAAAACTACTCAAAGAACCAAAAAATCAATCAAAACTGGTAAAAAAGTGGCAAAAAATCAGTTCATAGTCGATCAATGAAAAATGCTTAATACAACATTATTTTGATTTTTTTTCTTATGAAAAATGAAAATCAACCTAAAGTATTTGTCATTTCTTTTTTATTCTAAATATAAACTTTTTTTTATTAATAAATGTTGATGTGCATTGTTAAAACTTAGACTTAAGTATTGTGATATATTTGATTAAAACTTGTGTAGGTATCATAAATGTTAAGAACCCATAAAATTATGTTTTATTTTTAATTCTTAATATTATAAAGTTATGATATTATGTTTTTTTAATATTATTTTATGTATTATTTAATTATTATTATTATTATTTTATTAATACAGATTCAACCACAATTAAACCATTGAACCTTGAACTAGTATCTTTATTGGTTCAATGACTGGTTCGATTTTAAAAACATTAGCAAAAACACTTTAACACTAAAGTCAAGAGGTAATCTTAAGTGTTGAAGAACAAGAACAAGTCATTTTACCTGTGTAGTTTACCCCTATATATATAATGTTGATTGTAAATTATTGTAGATAATCTATTTGAATTTCTAGATAATGTTGTAATCATATTCCCTCCCTTCTCAAAAGATAGGGTCGTTAGGGCCTTTATCCATATTTGTTCATGTTCCACAATTCTGGACTAAATATAAATGATTTATCTCTTGTTCAGTTAGTTTAACTGAACAAGAAGTGATGTTAGGCCAAGATGTATACTTGGCCACATCGTTAGATCTTGTTTGGTACTTTCTTGGCTAACACACATACACATAAACACTTAAGCAACCAAGTGTTGGTCGTTCTTGATTGACACATAAGCTTGGGTAACTGATTTATAATCTCAACTAGTACATCATATGTCCAAAGCACTTAAGGTATGTTTCTACCACTTTTCGTACTACTTATATATATCACAACTTTTACCTAAAAGTGTATTTAGGAGTTAAGTTTTGAAGGGAAATGGAAAAAAGGACAATTTGTTATTTAAAATAAATGTTCTCTAATTTGATGTGTTTTTAAAATAAAAGAAATAAATGATCAATTAACATAAAATTAATATTGTAATCTCTTATCTTAAAAATAAAATAAAAAATTACCTTCCCTTTTCTTTCCCTTAAAATCCCCACTCCTAAATATACCCTAATGCTACCATTCCTATTCTTATTTTGTTTAGCATCTCTATTCATCTAACACAATACTCTAATTTGATATGCTATATTGAGTTTATTCTATTTTTACCTTTTTACCACCTGACATTTAGATTCATACAACATTACAAGTCTTCAACCCTATTGCATACCTTTACGTAGTTAGCCTTAAACCCAGATATAATGTAAAGGTTTTGTACTTAGGTGTTCACAAGAATGTAAAACTTTGCCAAATCTTTATGACAAATTAAGTAAATATACCTAAATAATTTTATATATCTTTTCCCTTTTACAAATAAATATATAGCAGAAATATAGGTTTTTTATTTAAATAATGCACCTTTTAGTTTTCATTATATTGTAAATTTCAACTATAGTTTCATGTTTAATTAAAATAATAATGTATTTTGAAAATTAATCTTTCAATTACAAATTCGTGAAGTTGAACATTACATTACTTAAATAAAAATGTAATTAGTTTAGGATATGAATTGTGGTCAAATGCCTTGAGTGAAGTCAAGCATAATTGAGAATATGTATTTAGATCACCAAATAATTTAGAAGGAATGATGTGACATACTTCTTTTCTTGAATGCTTTGAATTCTAACAAATTGGTAGGATATTCTTCTTTGTTCTTTCTAAAGATTGATAGGCCGAATAAATAATAATTTGAAACTAAAGTTTTCAATACATAACATATGTTCTTATAGAGAAAGAAAAAAGCAGAGTTATTTGTACATGAAGAGTCAAAATAGTTCCATTTCCCGCAGATCAATTCAAGTAGATTACATTATTCATATACAATTTTCATGTGATTTTCAATTTTTCATTGATTGTAAACTCTAGATTTTCAATATCATTCAACCAATTTTTGAATGTCCAAAAATTTAGAAAATATTTTTTCTAACATTTTCCTACTTTAATGACATTGATTTTAAAATAAATAGAAAGACTAATAGTTGAAAAATTATCACCACTTTGCACAACCTTATTAGGTTTATTAGCTAAAAGTTAGAAAATAAAATAAAGTATTAAAAGTTCATGGTTAAAAAATTCTTATATTTTGAAGTTTTCGCCTCATTGGTGACTTTGACAAGTATTTGGGAGTTCCTTCTTGCATGGAAGGAAGAAAAAAGTAACTTATGATTACTTCTTGGAAAGAAACCCAATGCATACTTAGTAATTGGAAGACAAATGCTTTGTCATTTGGAAGACAATGCACTCTCGCTTAATACATGGTGGCGACTTTGCCAACATAAACTATGCAAATTGTGTTTCTCCCTAAACAGGTTTATAGTAAGCTTGAAAGTTGGAGTAGAAACTTTGTGTGGGGTGGTATTAATGGAAATAGGAAATGTCACTCTATAGCCTAGCATAAATTCTATCAGCCTAAGTGAGATAAGGGTTTGGGGTTCAAAGACCTCCATTTATTTACCCATACTCTTGTTATAAAACTTTGTTGGGGTTTAATTACAAAACCAAATGCTTTATGGGTTTGTGTATTTAGTAGTAAATATAGTTGCATAGGATCATATTATTCCACAGTGTATCCAACTGTTTAGGGGTTTATAGAAGGATTGTCTCAACTTGGGATTCTATCCTATTATGAGGTAGATGGTTACTTAGTAATGGAAGCTTAGTTAAATTTTGGAAAGACAAATGGCTACCTTCTGACTTTATTATTCAGGATCATTTGATAAATCCTCAGCCTAAGCAATGTATTGATCAACTTGTTTGTGACTTGGTTTTGGGACAATGGGCAATGGTGTCCTCAGTTTATTTAGAGTTTTATTTCAGCCTAACTGCTTGCAGGAGTTATAGAAGTGTTACCTCCTTATGAGAATTCAAGTGATGATCATTTTATCTAGTTAAAGACTCCTAATAGTGAATTTTCTACCAAATTAACCTATGATCTATTGAAGGGTAGTACTAATGCTACATGACATCATTTTTTGCCTAAGTTTGGGCATCTACTACTCACCCAAGAGAAAGGTGTTTCTTGTGGATAATCATTCATAATGGACTGTTCATGAATGCATTTAGGAATTTAATAGGCTTATCTAAGGACTTTTTGTGTCCTTTGCGTAATCAAGGGATGAATCAACACTTCACATTTTGAGAAATTGCCCAAGAGTTCAGTCAGTTTGGCATTTGAGCTTGCCAAGATTACCGACTAATTTCTTCTCCACTAATTTATTACCATGGTTAGATAGTAATATTGGTTCCACTAAAAGTTTGCATGACGATATCATTTGGGGAACTTTTTTGTCTTCCTCCTAGTTACAATATGGAAAGCTCGCAATAGTATAGTGTTTGAGGAGGGTGTTTTTGATTAGGTGTAGATATAGCGAACAACCTATAAAAGGCTAGAGAGGCTATAATGTCTCGATAGCCCCTTTTCAGCATTTTCTAGCAGATACCAATTGTCAAATGCAGCAAATTGCATGGCAACCTCCCAAGGATAGTTGGGTCAAAGGAACTCAGATGGCTTAGTTCATTGTGGAGGTAAGAAAGCATATTGTGTGAGTGTTTTTAGAGGATTGAATAGGAATGGATTAAAGGATTCATGAGAAATCTGGGATCTTCAAATGTCATTATAGTATAATTGTGGGGCATAGCATTTTCTCTTGAAGTAACCTAATACTTGGGGATTAGAAAACTTTCTTTAGAGTGCAATTCCAAGACTGTGGTCAACTTTGCTGCTAATAGGGTGAAAAAATTGCATTGTTATAGGGCTTTGGTGGAGCTAATTTGATCATAGGTTGTCCAAGGATTGGGAAGGTTGGATTCTTCATGTCTTTAGGGAAGCTAATGAAGTTGCTAACTACTTGGCCTCTTTGGCTCATTTGTAAGACTATGGTTTGCATGTTTTACATGCATCACTAATTGGGTGTGTTCATTTATTGCTCAAAGATGTTATAGGGTTAGCTTTGCCTAATCAAGTTTGTTTGTAATTTGTTGTTAGGGCGTTTAGCCCTCCTTAGCACAAAAACAATTCTTATATTTCAGTTCTCATCATTACTCACTTTTGATGTTTTAGGACTTAGATCTTCTAGATACCTATTGTAATCTTCCAAAATTGAATTGAATCAAAAGTTATTCCAATAAATTTATATAAGATATTGAATCATAATTATATAGCTAATAATGTTCCAATCATATCTAAAGAGAAATCAATCAAAAGTGAGTGGACCTAAATTGAATCATAACTATATAAGCTATTTTAAAATTGATTTTAAAGAAATTATAGAAGCAGACCTTAAATTGATTTCCTTGGATCACATAAGATTTTGTCAATGGATTGAATCTTCATGTTCCTAAATGTTTCATAAAAATTCATTGTTGTCCTTTTCTTTATCTAGAAAAGGTTCATTTCGAGTCATAAGAGTCATCTCTCTCTCTCTCTCTCATTAGGTTAACACAATGTAAGAGGTCTAAAAAATTAGGTCGTTTCCAATAACCATATAACCAATAATTGTCATTATTACTATTCAAGTCTAGAAGTGCAATAAACATCATAATTTAGTTTGTGTTTTTTTTTTTTTACTTTGTATAAACCTTTCATTATATATGTATTTTCAAGATAACATAGCAAGTAACTCAAGCCAAGAATATGAATACAATTGTCATGAAATAATGTTTTAACCAAGGAAAAATAAGATTAACATCTCAAAATAAAGACAAATAAAACTAAATAATAATAATAATAATAATAATAAGAATAAGAAGAAGAAGAAGAAGAAGAAGAAGAAATATATGCATAGTTTTATTAATTTAATACTTTGAGTTTAAGGTAAATTGTTATACAATGAACACAAATTCTCACTAGTTCAATACATCAAAAGACCATAATTACAATATAACTTTTTTTATACATCATGAATATATCAAATCATAGTTGCATGAACTTAGGACAACAAATAGAATAAGAAAGGGTAATGATGCTTATCTTTTGAAGTCATTATTTCTTAATCAATGTAAATATCCATTTGAATGCCTTTATATATCTTAGATTTGTATAGGATCTTCCTCTCTTTTCTCAAATTTGATGGGTAGTGTATGTATATTAGGTAAAAGTAGAGATGTCAAGTGGCTGGCCTGTAAGAGCCATATTCTTCAGGCCTTGTTTTTTTGGGCCCAACCTAACCATGGGCAGCCATAGAGCCACTAGGCCAATTTGGCCTAACTTTTTTTAATACCAATTAATGTTATTTTTCTATTATATTTATTATTTTTTTCATAAAAAATTATTTAAAATAGTGACAATGCCCACATGGTACCGTATATACAAAATTGAGAAGTATACAATTATGTATCTGAAAGGAAGAAAATATCATTATAGTTAGTTATATTAACTTTTGCAAACATTAAAACCTCCCAAAAGGGAGAGAAGGAAACTCTTGCATACAAACTGCATTTTATGCTATTCATCAAGGTAAAAATGAGAGTAATTTCTTCTTAAACATATAGGATTGCTTGGTTGCAGGTTATTGCAATATAAATTAAATAAATAAGTGGCAAAAATATAAATATTAGGATAAAGTATTTCTTAATCATTGTAACTCCAAAAAGAATTTATTGGTTTTAATCATCATAAATTTTAAAAACTTTTAAAATGATTCTTATGATCACTTATTAATATCAAGGCATGTATACATGCTAACGTGACATGGTTAGATGTCACGTCGTTACCAAGTAGTTGCTGGGAAATAATTCAAATTTTTGATTTCAAATCTTTAAGATATTGTTTTAATTTAAAGATTTTATTTTTATTTTAGAGATTTGTTTCCTCTTTTAAGATTAGATGCAAGTTGTATAAATAGGGATTCTTGAGATGAGAAGAACCACTTGACCTACCACCCTAAGTGAGAAGGATGTTATGTAAAGGGAGGTTTAACAGGTTTGTCCAAAAAACTTGTATTAGGATGTAATGTCATTTGAAGGATGATAATAATATTGAGATATTTTTGTGGATGTAGGTAAAAGATACCGAACCACGTTAAATAAATTTTGTGTTATTTCGCTAATTTTTATTTTGTGTTGTTATTTGTGTGTTTCCTTAACAGTGGTATCAAAGCTACTAGTTGTACAACTTGATGACTTGTAAGATGAGTATCAATGGTGGATTCGTGTGGGATTCTTGTGTCAAAAGTCTTCTTGGCGATGGGAAGTCAAGCGGCATGTCCTGGTAAGCTAACGATGGTGCAAATTTTTGTGTCGAAAGTTTACTTGGCAATGGGGAAGTCAAGCAATGTGTCCTAGTAGCTAACAGTGATGCAAGTACAAGAAGTGTCATCATCCAATACTCAAGGAGTGGATGTGGGAACATACCAAAGTTTGCAAAGTGAAAGAATAATTGGAGAAGATTGCAACGAGCATTCATGACAGCGAAAGTTGAAGAGAAAGTTTGAAAATTTTAATTGAAGGGAGAATTATTAGGAAACAATTCAAATTTTTGATTTCAAATCTTGAACATATTGTTTTAATTTAAATATTTTATTTTTATTTTAGAAATTTGTTTTCTCTTTTAATATTAGGATGCAAGTTATACAAATAGGAGTTCTTGAGATGAGAAGAACCACCCGATCTAGAAAGGGGTCACCACCTTAAGTGAGAAGGGAGTTATGTGAAGGGAGGGTTTCACAAGTTTTTCCAGAAAACTAGTGTTGGGATGTAATGTTATTTGAAGGATGATAATAATATTCAAACTGTTTTCGTGAACATAGGCAAGAGGTGCTAAACCACGTTAAATAAAGGTGAATGTCTCCCTAACAGTAGCGAATGTAAATAGTGACTAGTTCTCATTCCATAGGTTTAAAAGTTCAGCAACAAGGAAAGTGCATGAATGGTAAATATCAAATAAGAAGGCCAAATAAAGCTTAGCAACCAACAGTTTATGGAATACAGACTTGTGGTTGCGGTGAGTGGTGCCTCTATGTATGGTGAGTGGTGCGTTGCGGAATGTGGACTTGCAGCGGTGACTGCCTCTACATGTAGTGAGTAATGATTGGTAGTGAGTACTGAGAGTGAAATCTAGGTATAGGTTTGGGAAAAGGGGAAGACTGAAAATGTCGAGTGAAGTCGTGAATGAGGTCTTAGCTTAGTTTCTTTTTTTTTTAGTAGCTAATTGAAGTCACAATATAATATTATAATTTTATTTATTTATTTACTACCAGGCCAGCCTGGGCAATGCCCAATTGGCCTTGCCAAGTTAAATGGGCTAGGCCAAAATGGCCTAGTTCTTTTTGGGCTATGCTTTCTAAGGCCTAGCCCACCCTTTTTTGTAGGCTAGGCGAGCCAGCCTATCAGGTCAGACCCATTTTGCCGAGTCTAGACAAAAGTCACTACCATATTTTCCAAGACATATATTTATAAAGAAAGAGGAGATAGAACCTACCCTTAACCTTATATATATATATATATATATGATATTCCCTACATAATATAAAACATCAATACATTAATGTAAAACATTAACATATTAATTACAAAAGATTTGTTAGTTGTGACAAATACACATATTTTTTGCTATGTAAATACAAATACAAAATATATTAATAAATACAAAACTTTTCATTGTTATGCATTTGGTGTCTATACATGTCTTGTCCTCATCTTGACTTTCCGCTAAAGTGTATGACTTGAACTGATGATTCATGCTTTTCATCAGTTCTTGTAATATTTGATTGTTTGAAATTCTAGTCCAAAATTTATCTCTTTCATTTCTAACTTTTTCCGTCTCTTTTCTCAATTCATCAAGTTCGTATCTTTACACCTACTCAGTTGATGAAAAAGATGAGCCATGATAGTAAGTCTTCTTATCACTAATAGATTTTATTTCAAGACCATAAATTCTCCCCTTCTTCGTTCTAGCTTCATTACACTACGTATCTAACCTACTTGGTGGAGGAGTCATTGGACAGAGATGCTTTTTAAATCAATTCTTTCGTGTAAATTCTTATATATGTATTATTAAACTCATTTTGTGTGATAATCTTAAGATAATAGCATAAAAATTCTTGTATACTCGTTGTTGACTATATTAAACTCATGTTATAAACACCCTTGCGTAAACTCACTTGACCTTGAGAAACAAAATAGAAAGTGCAACATATTTTCGTGAAGGATGATGTACCGATTGAAGGTTTCTAACCTATATATTAAATGCAATAAATTAAAATTATTAGACCTCCTACATTGTTTATGAATCGAAGTTTACAATGAAAGATGACCAGGAATTTTGCACTCAACAATCATTGTTGCCAACTGGCAATTCAATGAACCAATAGCCAGGTAATCATGACTTTGAAGCCGTAATATAAAATAACTTCATTTCAACACGCACAATATACCTTTGAAAATTTAGATAAACAGGATTAAATTAAAATTTTGGTCACTATACTTAACATCATCTTTTATTTTAGTTCCTATATATAAAAAAATTCTACATTTTTTACTTTATATGAAAATATGATTACCAATTGATTTTTGCCATTTGGCAAAGTTACAACAATATTGGATTTAATTTTTATACTTGACATTGTTTATCGTCTTAGTTTTATACTTCATTTTAATCTTTACATAAAAAAACTCTACGATTTTGGTTCTTATACTTAACACATCATTTTTGGTTTTAGCTTTATATATATATAAAAAACTCTAACATTATTATAACTTTAATAAATAGTAATGACTAATTTGTAAATAATTTTTCATATACAGACCAAATTATAAATTTCATGTAAAGATAATAAAAAAAATTGAATATAATAAATACTATACCTGGCAAATATTACCTAATTTTATTGGAGGAAAACACATTGAAGTTCATTGCATGTATGAAAACGTCCAATTGACATTCCAGATATTTACTTGAAAGGAAGGTTATATATTAGTTTCAGACAACTCAATTTTGTGATCTTCGATTAAGACGTTTTCTTCTTCGACTCATCACTCACGCGTAGTAGTTGGTAACTGGTAATGAATTGGCAGATTCCAAAGTACAAGAAATTACTAACCACGACAATGATATTTTCAAACCAAAAAACTTACACTATTATTATAATTTTGATTTAATTACATTTTTAATATCTTTATTATAGTCAATATGTTATTTTAGTCTTTCAATATTTTTTGAGTGAATTTAATCCTTCAGTTTTTATTGTCATAATTCAGTCTCTCACTTTTTTTCTATTAAAATTCTCATCTTTTATTCAAAATCTTCAAAAATTAAATGTATTAAAAATTAAGGCATATAAAAATAATTTTTTTAGTTGATGAGAAAAATTCATCAAGTAAGCATGACCTTGAATGGAAAAAAAAAAATTAATACACATTTGCCTTCGAATTTAATGGTCATGACATTGTAAAATAGTTTTATATTATTATTCAATCACAAATCATCATTTATTGTAAATTTGTTAACTTTTATAATAAATATTTTAAAAATCATATTAATGATAATTTCTGATTAAACGATAATGTAAAATTTTTTAAACTCATAGTACATGAATATTAAACTATTTGCCTTCCATGTGCCATAATAAAATATCTTCACAAGTTAGTCAGCCGTTATTGAGATTTTTTTTTCTTTTGTATCGTTTAGATAAGAGTTAACCACCATAATATACATTTAAAAAAAAAAAAATAGCACCGAAAGATTCAATCATAACCCACCATGGTAAGACTTCATTCTATTCGAAAAATATATTTGTGCAGCAAAGAAACCTTCATTCTATTTAAAATAAAAAATTGCTAAAATTGGAAAAACACAGTTCTATTCGTTTCGAGTACGATTTTTTCTTTTTTTATACACATAACTTGAACCGAGACCATCGGTTAGAGGAAAATCGCTGTTTCAAAGAGTTCACAGCAAATGAACACGAAACTGAGCTCAGCTGTGCAATGCGTTTGAAGCTCCCACAGCAAAACTTCCCTTATATTACTATTATATTATTATTAATATTATTATCTTTCATTATAGAAACACCAAAAGGCACACCAATTACCATCACACTCCAATATTAAAATAACACACCCTCTTTGTTTCACCGTTAAAACAGAGCCTCCTCCTCGGTTTCTTCTTCACTTCATTCAACACCGAAAATGTCTCAGTTTCCGTTAAAGTCCGTAACGGCATTCACCGCAAAGCCGAATCCGTTGGCCACGTTCGTCGCGATTCTCGTCCTCGGCGTCGTGGGATTTTATTCCCTGCATTTCCCTCTCCGTAAGTCCGCTCCCCTCGACGCCTCGCGCGTCCGCCACGTGTTCATTTCGTCGTCCTCGAACTCCACCATTTCGAACTACCTCCGCGCCCTCACCGCGCACCCTCACCTCGCGGGAACAAAACCCGCATCGCTCGCCGCGCGATACGTGCTCAGCCACTTCGCGGGTCTCGGACTCCAAACCAAGACCGTTAAACACCCCGCGCTGCTGTCCTACCCGGTGCGCTCCTCGCTCGCGGCGCATTTTAGCGACGGCGCGAGCGAGGAGTTTCGGTTGTCCGAACCGGACCGGTCCGGTTCGGAGGCCGTGGTGGCGCCGTACCACGCGTACTCGCCGTCGGGGTCGGTTTTCGCGCGGGCGGTGTTCGTCAACTACGGGCGGGAGGAGGACTTCCGGGCTCTGGCGGCGGCGGGGGTGGCCGTGGAGGGGTGCGTGGCGGTGGCGAGGGGCGGCGGGGGGGTGGGGCGGGGGGCGGTGGTGGAGGCGGCGGAGAGAGCGGGGGCGGCGGCGGCGGTGGTGTTCGGGGAGGGTGGGGACACGTGGCGGGAGGGGTTTGAGAGGGGGCACGTGATGAGGGGGGGGATAGGGGACCCGCTGAGTCCCGGGTGGGGTGGGGTGGAAGGAGGGGAGAGTTTGGGTTTGGAGGATAGTGAGGTTTTGAAAAGGTTTCCCAAAATTCCGTCCATGCCCTTGTCTGCTGAGGCCGCCGAGAGGATCTTGGCCTCCCTTGGTGGTGCTCCTCTGCCCTCGGATTGGAGGGCTACCCTAAAGTCATCCAAGGTTAGGAACATTGGTCCGGGACCCACACGCCTCAACTTCACTTATCAGGTTGGTTCCTACTATAATTCTCTTCTTTTTTTTTAATGATTTAATTACTAATTTAGTTCTTATAATTACAAAAAAAAATTCTTTTAGTTTATACATTTAAAAACATCATCTTTTGGTCTCCAACCATATCATTTTGGTTAAATTGTAGTTTTAGTTTTCTTATTTTATTTAGAGACATTTAGTTTTCTTATTTTTAAAATTTCTAATTTTAGTTTCTCCATCAAATCTCTTGCATTGACAGTCTATTTAAGAGATTTGACAACGATACCAAAATTGCAGATTTTTAAAAATAGAGAGAGTAAATGTCTCTTAAAAAAAATAGAAGGACCAAAATTATGGATTTTAAAAAAAAAGGAACTAAATGTCTCAAAAAAATTTGGGAGACCAAAATTATAGATTGAAAAAAAAAAAGGAGACCAAAAATGTAATTTAGCCTATCATTTTTAATCTCTTTTAGTCTTTGCATATATTGTTTTAATCCCTCTTAGTTCCTACGATAAGGACTATAAGGGAATGTTTTAAAGTATAGGAATTAAAAGAAAAAAATAAGTATTTAAACCTTCTTTTATCTATGTTTTGTTGAGAAATGTTAGGAACATATTATGTCTCTCACACACTTTTTTAAATATATTTCTTTTAATTAGTTGAAATTTATTAAAAATCACAAAATTTTATAGGTCTCACATCTTATTTCATGGACCTCTCCCATGATTTTGTATTTTCAATAAATTTTAACCTTGTTAAAAGAGTGTGTTAGAATGTGTTGTTACTTTCTAGCACTCCTCATGTTTTGTTTGTTGAGATTAATTTTTGCAAGAGTTAAATTTTTATATATTCACATTGTAGAAAATTTTATACCGATAAATAATCATTATTGATATGGCTTGCCATACATGATGTAATTGGATGGCAATATAAAAATATTCTATACCATTTATACATTATAATGTCAATATACACTATTTACTATTTTCATAATGCCACTTAAAAGATTAAGTTTAACTTCTATCCATGTTGTATAAAAAAATTTATTGTCAACTAGGGGTGGAAATAGACTAAGCCGAACAAGGCTTTGCCTAAATAAGCCTAGCCTGTTTGAAAATTTATAGCCTGAATCTGGCTTGTTACCTATCATAGGATTTATTTTTAGGCTTAGCCTGACCTATTTGAAAGTATGACTTGGCCTATTAGCCTACTTAAAGGCCTATTTCATATTAAAGCTTTTATATAGATTTAACTTCTCTCTACGTGGCCTAATAGGCTCATAGGCCAATGAAAAAAAAAATTCTATGTAAAACAAATTATAATCTATAAATATGAAAGTCATTACTACTGAAAGCATGAGACAAAGGTAAAAATAAGCAGAAAAAGTTTTATAAAAGTTAAGTCTAACATATTTATATGATATAAAATTATTTTTAATGTCTAATCTAACATTCATGGCAACTTATTTAAAAGTCTATTTTGTAATAAGGCCTTTAAACAGGGCATAAATTTATCTTTTAATAAACTTATAGGTTTGACTCTTTATATATGTCAACATGCATAATATTTAAAATAGGTAAAAATACATTATAACAAATTTCATATAATAATAATACTAACAAAAATCATTATTTATATTTACTCAAATAGGCTGTCCTGTTAGGCTTAAAAGACTTTTTAAATGGCCTAAAGTTTGGTCTTTTTAACTAAATAAGTTTTTATAAAAGTCTATGCCTGGTTTATTTAATAAAGGTTAAACATATAATTTGGTCACTATACGTGTTACGGATTCTCAATTTAGTTCCTATACGAAAAAACTTATTAAATCAATCCTATATGTGTTGCGGATTCTCAATTTGGTCCCTGTTGTTTGCAAATTTTTAATTTAGTCTCTATACATGCAGTGCATTCTTAATTTGGTTCCTATATGTGTAGCGCATTCTTAATTTGGTCCTTGTACTATAAGGACTAAATTAAAAATGTGTTGCACATATATGGATCAAATTAAGAATGCGTTACATGTAAAGGGACTAAATTAAGAATGTGTAAATGAGGTCAAGATGGCAGGGACCAAATTGAGAATCTGCGACAATATAGGGACCAATTTAATAAGTTTTTGTGTATAGGGACTAAATTGAGAATTTACAACACGTACAGGGACTAAATCATACATTTAACCTTTAATAAACAAGCTTGGCCTGGCCTGAGTCTAATGTAGGTTGGGTCATAGGTCCTCGTCAACAGTCTGATCTATTTTCACCCCTACTCTTAACCAATAGAAAGGTATGACTTTTAAGGTAGAGAAAATAGGATATGTACTTTTATACTATCATTCAATCACAAACTATCATGTATGATAAGTTTGTTTTGCTAACTTTGATAATAATTATCTTAAAAGTCATATCAAAGATAATGATTTTTAATTGGTTGACGGTGTAACTGGCTGTGCATACCCATTAAATTCTTAGAGGTACTCTTCATACATGATAATTTGTTGTAAATTGTTGTAATTTGATGACAGTGTAAAAGCCTTTTACACTATATAGACTATTTGCTTGAATTTTTATATTGTCAACTAATTAAAAATTATTCTAATTATAATTTTTAAAATAATTATTACAAAAGTGAACATTTTTATATTACATGATAATTTATGATTGGATAGCACTATAAAACAGTGTATTCTAATTAAATTCTAGTTTGTATCATAAAAAGAAGATATCACTTTATATATGTTGTAAAATTTTAAACTTAATATCTAATAGAAATTTGTCTTATCGACACATCATATTAAGATGTGGTAAAAACATTAACTCTATATGTAAATTAAACTCTAACTTTTACATTAATAAACTCTTGTAACAGGAGATTTTATGTTTAAATTTAATAATGAAATCTTTTGAAATACTGTTAATGAACAACTTATTTGGTTTTACTAACTGTTTATTAAAAGAGTTTAATGATTATGTACTGTTACTGTAAAAAGTTTTATATCGTGAACCAATCAAAAATCACTGTTACTATGACTTTTAAGGTAATTATTGTAAAAGTCAACAAACTTATCATACGTGGTAAGTTTGTAATTAAATCAGTGCATAGCCTATTTTCTCTTATTAAAGTAAGCAATAAGTTTAAATAAGTTTTGCACAAGCCTTTCTAAACATCCCAGATTTGGTATCCAATTTATTGTTCATGTCTGTTGGTAGTATGCTTTGATTATTACAGTATATTGAGTTTTTGATTCTCATCCTTACAACTCAGAGATATTAATTTATATGTAGTACTACGATCTTTAACTATGCTATATGTTTTCTGTGCATGTTTTCAGTCTGTCTTGTTTGGTTTTTCAGGGTGAACTGAAGGTGGCTACCATTGAAAACGTTTTTGCCATTATCAAGGGACATGAAGAACCTGATCGCTATGTTCTGCTTGGGAACCATAGAGATGCATGGACATATGGTGCTGTTGACCCCAACAGTGGGACAGCAGCCCTACTTGACATTGCTCGTAGATATTCTATTCTATTGCGTTTGGGGTGGACTCCACGGAGGACCATCATTCTATGCAGTTGGGATGCAGAGGAATTTGGAATGGTAGGTAGCTCAACTAATCTTATGTGCATCATCATTAACCACTTTCATTATGTGGTCACTGGATATTGATAACCCAGTGAATCAGTGACAAATAATTGTGGACATATGTGGTGAAAGTGAAACTCTACTACCATTTGCCTTATTTTACATAAATTCGTTGCCTTTGTCTTGCGCAAGTCTTTTTCACAAGGATTATAGTTTTCTACTAGCTTTATGCTTTAAAAGTGTTCATTTGCTTTTTAAAGAAAAGTTATTGCATAATTTGTGCTTTTGCTAAAGCCAGATATGTATATTATCAAATTAGATCAGTTTGCTTTATGTAAATTATGGTGTCACTTCCTGTAATGTGATCTCTAATCAAGTTTATCCATTTATGTAGATAGGATCCACTGAGTGGGTTGAACAAAACCTTGTTAATCTTCGTTCCAATGCTGTAGCGTACCTTAATGTAGACTGTGCTGTTCAAGGGCCAGGTTTCTTTGCTGGCTCAACTCCCCAGCTAGACAATCTCCTTCTCGAGGTCATAAAAAAGGTATTTAAAGTAATTATACAAGCATGTGAAAATCTGCATGTGGATATTGTTTTAAATATAGTTGATCCTGGTATTTGATTAATGCTTTACATCAATTGCCATATATGTTTATTTCAGGTCAAGGATCCTGACTCTGAGGGTAAAATGATATATGAGAATTGGGCAGCTGCTGGTGGAAACTCTAATGTAGGACTTTTAGTCTACTGGCCAATGGTCTTCTTTAAATATATGAAGCTATCTTTAGCTGTCCTTAACTACTTTTTCGCTTATAAGTTACAACTATGTTTCGAACATTTTCCCTATTGTCTTTGCTTTTTCAAAAAGTTGACAACAGTCATTAACTTCTTTACCGTCTAGATGCCTTTTGAGTTTTGATAGATTCTTATTTATTGTTTTCCCTTTTTCCTCTCACTGGTGCCAGTTTTCATTTTTATTAAGGAAAGCATATTTGAAAGTAAAAAGAGTTCAATTTATCTTTCACAATAATTAATGGCGATTAAAAATCACATGTTTGTTGCTTAGCAGTTTTTATCTCGGTTGATTGCAGATTCAAAGGCTCAGTAGAGTTGATTCTGATTTTGCTCCATTTGTGCAACATGCAGGGGTTCCATCTATTGATGTATATTATGGAAAAGGTACATACCTCGTTGATATGAAATAAAAGGTTTTCATATGATTTGTGAAAAAGCTGTGCCAATGTATCATGTATCACATTTGTATGCATTTCCTCTAGTTGTGCCACTCGATTTTAATTTATTGATGTATCTTTTGGGGCATTTAAGAAGCTAGTCCAGAATTTGAAATGCACTTAATTTCTGCCGAGGTTTTATAAAGGTTTAACATTCATGGTTTGTTAGATTGGAGCATTAGATCTGCGATCATAGAATCCTGTCATGTTAGTTGATGCTTTCTTATGTAAGATATGCCTCAGCACTGCAATGGTCCTTGTGTTTCTGGCTATCATTTGGTCCTATCATAGGACTTGTATCTAGCTATAGTCATCTAGTAGCCAGAACTATAATGATCAGTATATACATTGTTTAAGCATCCAATTTTTCACACTACAAAAATCAAAATTTTTGTATCTGAGTATGCTTCTATATGCCAAAGTCCATAATCTGTCATATCCCATGGCCTTCGGTGTTAAATAATGTATTTCTTTTCTCTAGATTATCCTGTCTATCACACTGCTTTCGACTCCTATAACTGGATGACAGAGTCTGGAGATCCATTCTTTCAGCGCCATGTAGCTGGTTAGATTTTTTGTTTAACCCCCTCTTAGCAATAATTTTGAAATGATTATTTTATTGGCCGATAAATTGTTAATCCATGTGTCAATCATAAGATGATATTTATTTTCTGTTCTTTGTTGTATTAGTTACTGGCATTTGGGGGCTTCTAGCCCTTCGCCTAGCTGATGATTCCATTATACCTTTCAATTATCTTTCTTATGCGGATCAGTTACAGGTATGCATTTATCTTCATAAGTATTTTAATTAACTTCTTGCTAAGTACTGTCTTTTGATATAAGAAGTTGATTATCAAACCGGCTAGGGAATTTTAGTCTGAGGGTTAATTGCAAAATTATATTAGTTCCGATAAGTTAGAATACAATTTACAATGATTAAGTTAATGGTATTTATTATTTCTTTTTTATCTATTGTATCATTAAATTATATTTCATAAATTAGTGAATTCAGCGTCCATAATAATTTTCTTGGGTACACCTGAAAGTTGTTTCTACAACTTGAACCTAGGACCTGTATCATCCTAATCTATTGAGCTAGGCTCAGGTGGTCAAACCATAATGCTTGTTAGTATTAACATTAATAAAACAAATGACATAAGAAGTTACTAACAATCCCAAAAGGAATTTAAAATATTTAGTTTTTTATTAGGGAAGAATAGAAGGCTAATATTAGGTTGAGGCAAAGAGAGTAAAATATGGGGTGAATTGAATAAAGTTTTATCAATTTTAATGTTGCACTGCAATGGCTTCCATCAATTGCAAAGCGTTCCTATATCATTACTGATTATATAATTTTCCCCTTCTTTGGACAGGAGTACAGTAACATATTGAGCAACCTGTTAGACAAGCGGATTTCTCTACATCCACTAACTGCGTCGACTCAAGAATTTGCTTCTGCTGCCAAAGAAGCTAATGATGAATCAAAGGTAAAATCAAAAGTGCAATGGATTGTAGTGTATTAGTATTATTTGTTATTTAAATTTGCCACAATTACTCTTACTCGTTATGTCTTCATCTACTTGTCTTTATTATGAACCGCAGAAACTGGCATTGCAAGAAACTTCAGATCGTTTTGTAGATATGAAAATACGAGCATTGAATGATAAACTAATGCTTACGGAAAAAGGCTTCTTGGATGTGGACGGGCTTAAAGGAAGGGAATGGTTCAAGCATCTTGTGAGTGTCTTTGCTTCTATGCCTTTGAAGTGCCGGTTAAAACTTCTCATTAACCAGTTTGACAAATATATTCACTCTTATAACATGACAAAGTCCAATGGCATTGTGGAAACTACATTGTTGAATTGAAAATTTTGCAGCAGACATGATGATTATATTGCTTACTCTCTATCCTCTCACTGTATCTATATTTTAGAAATTATTACTTGCTCAATCAAACTTGCAGTTTTGTGAAATACAAATGGAATAAGGGGTTATTAATGAAATTGCTAGAAGCAGAACTAGCAACATTCATGTTGGTGCATTTTTGTTCCAAGTTCAGAGCTGCACAGTATTTGATGTTATGTTTCACCAAAATGTGATATTTATAGTGCTAGTGTGTGCCTATATTCCGTCTGGATCCTATAGACGTTATATTAGATTTGATGCTCTTAATATGCTAGTTGTCTGTTGAAACACATGATTGTAAGTTTAGGTTAAGCAACCTACTGGCTACACTGCTAGAGATCCTCAGCTTGAGCTTGTGTTTCATCATTTCACGTGATGAACAGTTTATTTTTGTCATTACTGCATTTATTAATCTATTATGCTTCAAATAGGAGTGAACCTGGCAGTTATTGTTTACCTGTACAGGTTTTTGGGCCTCCTAGCGACCATGAAAGCAAGTTGGATTTCTTCCCTGGAATCGCTGACTCTATGTCTGGGATGGTTAAAATGAGTGAAAAAGAAAGGCTGGCTGCAATTCAGCATGAAATCTGGAGGGTTGCCAGGGCCATTCAAAGAGCTGCTTCAGCACTAAGAGGGGATTTGGCCTAAAACTAGTGGAAAAGATGGAAATCTTTGTCTTAGTTGACCTGTAAATATCAGTTTCTTTTTTGTGCAAGAGTATATCATTGCTCCTTAGGTCCATTTGATTTTTACATGTAAATGTACAACTGTAAGGGAAAAGCACTTGGCTTGTTTGTTCATTGCTTCTTCGCTGGGAATTCACTTTTTTAGTTGGGGTTAAATGAACTTCATTTTGGCTAGGTTTGCTTTTCCTTTTCAGATGCACCAAAACAATATTGTAATTATCATCTGCTTTAATTATAAGTAGAAATTTTTTTCAATGTTTACTCTTGATTATGTGAGAGGAAATAAAATTGATTTATTACAAAACACTGAACTGAACAATATTTTGCCATAACAAGTAGATTCTTTTTGGTACATGGTCCGGTAGCGAATACTCTCTACAACATTCATTTCTTGCTTACATTTTACTTGAACTGGTAAGGAAACATGAACAACTTCTAAGTGACTGTTTGTTTTAAATTAATTTGAATCATAATTTTTACATTGAAATATATGTATAACGAGAGGAATTCTGAACCTGCTAACCAGAACTGGGAGTGAGTTTTTCATATCTTTATAAAGCACCTAGCCTTGTTATTTATAAACGTTGGTGGTGTTTATAGCCTCTCTAAAAGGCTAAAGACCACCAACGTTCTCTCCAACGTGCATTTAAATTAAAGGAAAGTTAGCAGTGGTTCTCACTCAATCGTGCAGAAAAAAAAACAAACAACTAGTACTAGGTGAAGCAAAGCTAGAGGAATTAATCAGTGGTTGCCAAAATATTAGTTGAGGAAGGCACACTTAAACTAAATTTGACTTTAAATTATTATTTATTTCTTAAACAAAATTATTAAAAGCCAAAAAGCAAAACCGAAATCAAAAATCGCGCCAGGTAGGGGTCGAACCTACGACTTTCTGCTTAGGAAACAGACGCTCTATCCACTGAGCTACAGGCGCTTTGGATGCTTAACCACTCTTTCTTTAACTAAATACATGAAAAATGGTAGCAATACACTTTCTAACATACTTCTCCTAATACACTCTTTCCTATTAGTTAAAAATTACTGAAAACTATAAAATTATGGGAGCAAATCATTAAATAGGATGTGAAACTTACAAAATTTTATAATTTTCAATAAATTTCAATCAATAAGAGGGAGTCTGTTTATGTATTTAAAAGAGTGTATCAAAAAGTATGTTTCTAGCATTTTTCATAAATAGATAATGATGCAAGAATAAAATCATTGTAGTGCATAATTTTGATATGAGAAATGTTAGCAACATATTTTCTAACACACTCACATTCTATTATTAATTAAAATTTATTGAAAATTACAAAATTAGGAGAAAGATTTATTAAATAAACAGTGAGACTTGCCAAAATTTGTAATTTTTAATAAATTTTAACCAATAATAGAGTGTATGTTTAAAATACTGTATTAGAGAATATGTTACTAGCATTTCTCATGTTGATATATTAGAATAATAAAAAAATTAACAAAAAATAAATAAAAAAAAACTATTCCATTTGTTTCCTA
Organism: Spatholobus suberectus; assembly: GCA_004329165.1. Lineage (NCBI taxonomy): Eukaryota > Viridiplantae > Streptophyta > Magnoliopsida > Fabales > Fabaceae > Spatholobus > Spatholobus suberectus. The sequence continues at coordinate 54,219,255 of CM014735.1, forward strand.
TACGTAATTAATGACATGAAGAAGACAAAATACAATAATTAATATCCAAATAAAAAATATACTTAAATGCAAGAATCATCAATCTAAAATGATATACTTAATAATATAAAAATATTTAATATTAACTAGACTGAAAATGAAAAATAAAAAATATTTATATATAACAGTTAATATTAATCTTCTTCTTGTTTACTCATTTTAAATTTATTTGTTGAATAAGCAATCATTTACTCCTTTTGATCTTGAATATAAGGAAAAAAAAAACTTGTATATTGGTCTCAAATAGAAGTAAATCCAATTAATTTCACCTTCTTTAATGAGACTATCCTTAAAATACCTTCATTTAATTGAAATTCTATTTTCAATAACTCTAGTTTTATTCTTGATATCAAATTCCAATAACGAGAAGTTTAGGAAAAAAAAGTTATTTTCTTAATAAAATTAGTAAAATTAAAACTAACCAACTTTCTTAACTAAAGTAAGTTGGTTTTTTTTTTTTTTTTACTTATATTTGAGACTAAAAGAAGTACATCTTAATTCTCATCAACATTATTGCTCTTCGCAAGAGTAATTAAGATTAATTTCATTGAAACCTATGAAATTTATTGCTCTATCATTACCTTACTGATGGAATGTCCAAGCTTCCTATGCCAAGTTTCTTTTATTGTTAGAAAAATGTGAGGAACTTAAGTTTCTAATTTAAATACACCAGGCAGTTGATATAGACCATCTTTAACTCTCCCTTCCATTAGGACCTTCCCTATTAGTTTGTCCTTCACAAAACAAAAAGTGTCATGAAACTTAACATAGCTATCATTGTTATAGGTCAGTCGTGATATGCTTAAAAGATTCTTTGTAATTTTTGGTACTTACAGAACATCCTTACGACTTAGAGGCTTTTGAGAAGTATTAATAGCAGTCGCCAACGGCATAAATTTTTAGAGTTGCACCATTACCAACAGTTAAGTGATCCTTACCATCATGAGTGTTGAATTAATGGAATTTGTTTGGATCGTGTGTAACTTGATGGCTAGCTCCACTGTTAAAGTACCAATCAAGGTCTTGCACAATACTACGTGATGATGCTATGTATGCATTGTGGTTGTGAGCTTCAGATTTTCCTGATTTCCCTTCATATGTTGGCTAACCCATATAGCTTTTATCAAACATATAATAGCAATGAAAGGCAACATGACCAAGCTTACCACGCACTTGGCAAATGACTCTTTCTCTAGAATATCTGCCACGTCCTCGTCCTCCTTTGGAAACTCTCCAATTGGTTCCTCTCCAACCTCCAAGAGTATTGGCTTTGGTTCCTCTGCTGTCTACTTTCGTTGCAACGTTGACTAAGGGGTTCAGACTTAGATTGGACATGTTGCTGATTTGTTCCAATCTATTTTCGAAGGGGAGAAGTTGGGCTTGCATTTCAACTCAATTGAGATGCTTTTTGTCTAATAGTTGAACAACAATTGGGTTATATTCGTTATTTAGGCCAAAAAGTATTTGAGTGATTACATCTAAAGTTGAGACAAGGCTTCCTGCGAGAGCAAGTTTGTCTGCAATTTCCTTCATTTTTGTTCACATATTCTTCCATCTACAATCCTCCTTTTCCTGTCCTATGGAACTTAGTTTTAAGTAGTGTAATCTTGGACCTTGTATGTGCACTAGCCAAGCTTTGAGCTTCTTTCCAAAGCTATTTTGATGACTTACAATGAAGCAACTGAGTTGTAATTTCTTGAGTCATAGGGTTAAATAGCTAATTGAGTAGAAGTTGATCTGTTGAGGTCCATTCCTCAAAGGCTGGGTTGGATCTTTTGCCACTTTCATCAATGATAAATTCTTCAGGACATTTCTTAGTGTCGAGGATATAACCATCCAGTTTATGGCCTTTTAACAATGGCAACTTTAAGGACTTCCACAGGCGATAGTTGCTCCTGTCCAGCTTGACAAAGCAAAAGGTGGAGGGGGGATTTTTGTAAGTGATCGAATCTAAGGTGACCATGGCATGAACAATAGGGCTCTTGATATCAACAAAGAATAATATTGAGAGAACATGAACTTGATACATTTCATTGATGCTGAATACATATTTATATATAGTAATGCAATAACTACGTATAATTACAGAGGCTTAATTCTTGGACTAAAATCATGTACAAGAGTGATTCTAGGAGGAAGGTCAAATACATGATGAAGAGGAATTTTAGGAAAGAAAAAACAAAAACTAAATAAGCAACAATAAATAGCAAGATTGCTCTTTGTTATATTGTGCTGATATGTTGTGAAGTTAAAGCAATTTCCTTAACTCTATGTTTCACTTTTTCTTACTTATGCAGATGTCCTATTTTTAACTACATGATTTGAATAGGTGACAATTGCATTTCAATTGGACCCAGGTTTAACTTGTGGTCCTAGCCACGGGATTAGGTACAATGTAGAATCTTCTCATTTATTGATGATTAATAAAAATATTGGCACCCAAAATATTGAGGGCCCATTTAAGAAGGATTAGTGAAGTAGTAGCAACTCATGAACACATAAGGAATCTATAATGCATCAAAATGTAATTGTAGTAGCCTAATAAAATTGTTATATACAATTTAGGACAGATCATTTCAGTTAATAAAATCATTTAATGTCTATCAAAACATTAAATTGTTTAGAATAAGTTCATAAAAAAAACTTGTGGACTACCTATACTAAATTCTTCAATGACTAATATAATTATAAATTATGGTTCACCAATTCTCTTCTTGTTATTTCAAGATTTACCTCCGCTTCAATCATCTTTGCCTTTAACCTCTTTGTTTCCATCTCAAAAGCATCCACATTCTCCCCCATCCTTTTCACCCGAACAACTCTCTTGATGTAAGTTTTCATACTCAAGGCAAATGGAACATAGGGTTCTAGCCAGGTCAAATCAAATCTAAATGTCTCCAATTCTTCCCCTAAAATTTGGAGATGATTACATGCATCATCATTCATATCTTTCACTTTTTAGTTTAAGAAAATGTAGAACTCGACCCAAAGCTGTGAATGTACATTCAATATACCTACCATTTCTCTTCTGCTAACTATCGACAAGTGAGGAATGTTGAAAACATACTTCTTCTAGTAGTGGAACAAAAGCTTGTTCTATTTTCCCTAAACCCTAAAAATCCACTAACTCACCAAATTAGGTTGTGAACATTTCCTTGGGTAAAGGATTAGCAGTGTATTTAATAGGCTTATCAATATCATCAATCTTGTTAACTGGTTGATCTAGTTGATTCTCTTGTTCTAACTTGTTGACCAAAATCTCAACTTCAACTACACTAGTGTCATTCATAATAAACCCACTGCTAAGCTCACAAAGTTCATTTAAAGGTATGAATTTTGGGAAACCCCAAGCAACATCTCTTCCATTGAACTGTTTTGTAGTTTCTAGCAAATTCATATATCAAGAGTCAGTTGAGTTGGATTAAAATCAAATGATATGATTATCAAATGGATATATAATATTTAGAATCACTACAAAGGGATAGGTCCATTTTCATCTCCAAAGACTATCTTAATAACCAGAAAAACCTCATAACATAAATATCATGCCTATGCATCCATGTAGGTTATATGACTTTGTTATCGCCATTGATAAAATAGAACCCAAAATATGATTGAAGAGTGGAACGAAACATACATTTATAATTGACACATAATTGATCACAAGTATTAAAAGATTAGCAAATTGAACCACACATGATATCAGGAAAGATGGAATCTGAAAAATTAAGGAATAGCTAAAGGATCAAAAACAGTAAGGAGACCATTAATTGTTAACTATATAATCTGATTGTTCTACCCAAAATGTAAAACTAAAGCATAGTCTCTATATGAAATTGCTAATAAACACAAATTCCATTCATTAACCAAATAATATAACCAAAAGCTCAACCAACACTGGTTGGCACAAGTGGTAGCGACTTGTGTCCCTTAACTAAGTTGTCCAGGATTCGAATCCTGACCTTAGATATGGAATAGACTATGTTGGAAAAGGAATACCCACATTGTATGCACTCACGGTCTCCAGCAGAGATTAGTCACTACTTCCAGCAGTAAATACTTCGTACCAATACTATGGTAATAAAAAATATATATATATAACCAAAAGCTCAATTTGAAAAGAGAGAAGTACGATACCTTTTATTTAGTCATTTTGTCGTTGACTTGATTAATTAAAGCCAACTTGAACTTTGCAAATTTGCTCCAGCCAAAAGGTAAATTAACAACAGCAGCATCTAAATAAATTGACAAGTTGTCCAAATCGCCCCCCTTGGGATAGACAAGAATCCGCCGACAAAAGAAATTACAAAAATTTAAAAAATAAATGAAAATCTTGTCAAAGAGCATATTAAATGTATATATAGGATACAAGAATTCAATAGTGCCCCACGTATGGTGGTCGAGCAAAAATTTCTCGGAGTACAATTTTTTGCAGTCCAATGTAGAGAAGTTCCTAATCCTCCATGCAAGCTTCTCAAACATTAATTTCGGCCTTTCATTCTTTTTCTTCATTTCAATAACTTGTCAACCTGACCACTGAAAAAAAAATTATTAATTTTTCACTTAGACAGACCAAAACTAATTATTACACAACAAAAATAATAATTTTGGGTGGTTGAATTCATAAAACTCGTCAATACTAAATAAAGACACAGGGAAAATAAGAGTGAATAAAACCATAAATTAAAAGAAAGTGTTGTCAATATCATAATTTATAAATAATTCTAATTATCCAAAACAGATATTCATATGATAATATCCACACGGTTGAGCTCCAAATGTACAAAATGATAGCTTTAAGAAATTGGACAACAACGAATAAAACTTAACATATCACATACGATGATATATTGTCGCATAGCATAACCCAGCACAGCAAGAGCAACAATAATAAACGAAGTAAAACAACGTTAGTTAGAGGTAAGTATCGGGGTGTGGAAGCTGTATTGGCAACATTATGGTTTGGCATCGGGTCAGATTTTGTAAACTGTGTTGCATTAAGTGTTACTGAGTAACCATTGGATATTTGGGTTGCGTTGTCAGTCAGGTTTTGGCAACATAAAGTTTACGTTAAAATAAATTATATCAAATTTTATTTTTCAACAAGATGAGAAAGTAATTTTAAGATATAAAGAAAGAAAATGTAATTAAGTAATTCTAATTTCTAAGGGAGAGAAATATGTAATTTACCCTTAAATCATTAATTTGTTAGAAAAACAAAAATAAAATATTTTCTTCTTTTTGCTGATGAATAATTTATTAATTTTGTTGGTTTCGATAAACTTAATTTTTTGAGGATGATTGAGCGATGGAATAGCATAGTCGATTAGATATATAACTGAGTTGAAAAGAAAGGGAATTTTTTTTTTATGATAATTACTATTATAAAATGTATTTTTTATGATGAAAACATTTGTTATTAATAGATTAAAAAATTTCATCAAGAAAATCATGTGATAATATTTTAATTTATAATGATAGCCACTAATATTAAAGTTACTATCTAAGTGACGTTATTTTTAAATGTTATTAAAAAATTTATTTAGTGTGATGAAAATATTGTTATCAATATTTATCTATAGTAATGTAAAAAATAATCATCACTAATAGATATGATAATAACTGTGATTTATTTATTATTGTTGATAATTTTTTAGTTTTTGAAAATTAAATAAAAATTTCAATTTTTAACTATGAACCAAATTATTTATTTAATCATTTGATGACACCTTCGTAAGTCACTTATCCTATTTAATTAACATATTGTATCACTAGAGAGTCATTTGTAGGGATGAAAATGAGGCGAGGCAGGCATGAGTAGTAAAAAATAAAATTTTAAACAAATAATAAATAATAAATAATTTTGAAACATATATTTATATTAAAAATAAATAATTTTGAAATATATATTTATACTAAAAATAAATTAAGGTAACTTATTTTATACATAACTAAGGGTATTTAAGTAATTTAAATTGCATGTACCCATGAGTAAGGGTAGGGGTGTTCATTAACCGATCCAAACCAATGTATGATATACAAAAACTGCAAGTGTATAGTTGTCGTCGAGTAATAATTCAAAGATCATATCCACAGGGACTACATGTTCAGTGATTATTGCTAAATATATAAAAATTAAACAAAAGGAAATTGAATTGGGAAATTTAGGTTTGAGCAATTGGAAAAAAATGTAAATAAAAATTAATTTAAGCAATAATTAAAATTGGGGTAATTCAATTAGAGATGATTTCCAGGATTAGGTTTCATCCTACGGCACTTAATTCCTTAATTTCACTACCTATGTGTTTCAACTTGTTTTTATTGAAGGTGAATTAACTTAAGATATCCTCTATTCTCTTTCAAGATACGAAGGGGTGTCTAATCGAATATACCACCTACTGTCGTGACAACTGTGTTCAACTAGACCCACTAAGTTTTTTGTTAATTCAATTATTTCCCGAAGGCTTTAACCCACTTTCGTGGTTTAGACCTGAGTTCCTTTCCTGTGGTCTAGTGTTTGGGTTCACCTTTCAGTACTTCCCCAAATCCTTAGGGTTACGAAAAATGGTGGCCAATTTGTTTTGCATAAATAAAGCAATAGAAGAGAAATCAAAGGAGGAACAAGATCACACATAGACAAATGAAAATTAATTCGTTAAGACAATCATAGGCTACGCCCAATCCTAGAAAAATAGGATTCTACTCATACATAATTATGAGAAAACACCAAAAAGAAAAGAGAAAAGAATATAAGATGAACTGGAGACAATTGAAGAAGAAGAGAGCAATCCTCCAATTCTCCGTGCTCCAAAATAAAGTTCAAAAAATGAAGATAAAAATCCTTAGGAAAGTCTGTTTATAACTAAAATACAATGGGTCGTAGTTGCTTCCCCAAAGGAAGTCAAAAACTTGCAAAATAACTCAAGTTTTTTCGCCCACTGTGTGGTGATGGGTACCATTATGTGGTGATCGACATGTAGGAGAGTAAAAAGGCTTCTGAAAAATGCACCACCGCATGGTGATGGGTGCCACCATGTGGTGATGGACTCGTAGGTGTAGATTTCAGCATTAGGGAATGCCACCACATGGTGACGATTACCGCCTGATGGTGGCGAGCTTTCCAACAATTTTTCTTCAAGTTTTCCTTTTCCAAATGCTTTGGGATGACTCTTATGCTTTCCAAGTGGATTTCTAAGCAGCCAAAGATCTTCAAATCATCTAAAGAGCTTCCAAATTGTCAATCTTTTGCTTTCCAATCTCAAAGCAACCTATAAAAATTCCTAAAACCAAAGATAAGCAAAGAAAAAGGTGTAACATGATACAAGAGGGAAAAAATAATGCAATTGGACACATAACTAGTCCTAAACCACAATAAAATGCATGTAATCTAGTAATGAAAACTATGCTAAACATGTTATAAAATGCACGCATCAATGTCAACCACAACAATCGATCCAAAAAACTGATAACCAAAATAATTGCAAAAGACCAAAAATTTTAATTTGATTGGATTGGATTTTGATTCTAACAGTGAGAACTAATCCAATCTAACCCAAACCAAAATATACGTTCAGAGGCTCTTTATTATCATGTTTTTATATGAAAAATGATTGACATATGGTTAGGCAAGGGCGTGGCATGTTTTTAATAGTTGTATAATACTTAGTAGTTAAAATGTCTTGTACTTTCATTGTATCAACATTTTGAAATAGATTATTTGTTATGCTTACATGCATCTAAGATTAGTACATGCCTTTGTAATATGTAGAATATTGTGTTGTTTTGTCTCTCTTAATTGCTAGGATAACAATAACTAATATGTGCAATATTACATAGGACGTGTAGATAACAACCACAGTATTGTGAATATTGAAATTTTTAATTTTTTTTATTAAAAAATTTGAGGAAAATTAATGTACTTCATTATAACATGAGATGTTGTTGTGAATTTTATTATTTACTTTAATATTTACAGACTCTTTGAAAAACCGAAAACCAATCCAATCCAAACAGATTTACATTGGATTGGATTGGATTGAATTTGAAAAAAAATAAAACCAAATGGATAATCAAGTGATAAAACCGAAGAGAATGGACCAGATGATTTTTTACCTCAAAATAGATTCAATCCAAACAGTGAACACTCCTAAGTAAGGGTACTGTACTATCTGCCCCATTTATAAGTGGATATAGAAAAAAAAAAAAAACTATTTTCTCATAGGTATTTATTAAGCTATCTATTTTTAATTTGTAGCAAGTTTTATCCACAACTATCATGGGTACTAGTTTTTTTGATGAATCCGTGGGTGCTACTTTTTCGCGATTCGTAGCCATTTGCTTATTTAAGTGATAACACTATTTAATTAACATATTGCAAAATTTGAAAATCAAACCTTGAACTTATTGCTTTGGGAAGAAGAGACTCACAACTATTTCACATGTAATATTTGATTGTTTTTATTTAATTATCTGTTATTTAACAATTTATTAATAAAGTATAATAATGATACATTTATGCTTTAGTCATTTATGCATTATATATTATATTTATATAATAATACGAGATATAATATAATGTATTTAGGGTAATACCAAACTTATTTTTTTTAAAAATATTATAAAAATTATACTTCATTGATTTAAACATTTTATTATCACTTATTAATATTTTTCATATTTGTGGAATAATTTTAATTTTAAATTTGTAAAAAAAAAAAGTATTTCACATTACTTTTCTATCTATTTAGTAGTTATCTATTAAAATTGATTTAAATTTAAGAAGTATATATTAATAACAATGATGTTAATGATAATTATTAATTATTATGTAAAAATAATTAAAACTAGTTAATGACATCACATATTATTAGATATCAACTATCATTTTTTTTTAAATCTAGTTTTGTCTTTATTTCCGAAAGCCCACTAGATCTACTTTATGTAAGTAAAGAAGGTGAAAATGTTGGTATAATGAAAATGGAGGCAAGAGATACTTCCAAATATACTCTAATGCCCAAGTTAGTATTTATTTCAACAAAGTAACAACGTGTGGAAAGACAATCTTTGTGCTGGTGAAGAAGGTTTCCCATTTTATAGGCCTCAGATATGTAGGTGAGATCTCAAACTCTCTCTCCCTCACCATAGAGTCTCACAGCCAACACTACTCTCTCTTTCTCTCTCAATTTTTCGTTTTTTTTTTTTTCCCTCTCATCTAAGAACACAAGAATACAAAGTTTCAAGTGTTTAAACCTTGGAGGCACGTTGTTTGGCAAGCTTGTTCCATCTATTTTTTCTCCTTTCTCCACCACGCCCTCTTCTCCCCTTTTTTTTAACAACTTCCCTTCATTTTATTTCATGGAAACACTATGGTTATGGTTCATTTTTGGGTTGCACAGGAAGCTCCCTACCAAGGCTTCAAAGTTTTACCATTTTCCTACCACTTAAAGCTTCTATAATTAAGCTTAAACTTAAATAATAATTAAACAATAAAGTTTCACTTAATAACAGAGGGTTTAAGTAGGTTTTAGGCTTTGAATTGATTTATAGAATTTTAAAAAGTTTTCACAAAAAGATTGCCCCAAAACTAGTTTTAGAGAAAAGTCTCAAATACAACAAATAGGATATTTTTGTAATTTCTCATTTTGGAAAATGTTTCTATATTGGTTATGATTTAATTTCGTTGGAAATAAATTTTTAACTCAGATTTAATATTTTAAAAAATTTGGAGATAAAAGCTAGTTCATTAAAACTATTTTTGTAAAAATTTGGATAAAAGGGTAAAACTATCATTTTACTCCTTAAAAATTTCGTTTTTTGACTTAAATTAATACATTCAAATTTCATTTACTGAGAAATTCTAGAATTTTGGATTTTATAATTATTTGAATTAATTATGACTATTCTAGTATATTATTAACGAATAGGGATAAAATGATAATTTCACAGTAAATAATTTTATAAAATTCTGAAAATATTCCCAGAGATCAAAACTAGTGACAATAACTTCCCATAAAAAAATCAAGTTAAAATAAGGACATTTGAATTAATTATGGATTTGCAAAGTTTAATAGAATTTAATAAATGAGGGTATTTTTTGTAATTTTGAAATTTGATTTAAATATAAAAATAGTAACCAAAGGTGATGACTTAGACTTAAATAATTTAATTACTTAAGATCTATAAGTGAAACTAATTAAATTCCTTCATAAACTAATAACTTACGTTTTTTGTGAAAGTGAAAAATGTAAGCACTTGAGGCGAAAAAAATCTGTGGAAAATGCTAAGAAAATTTCCATACATTTTTACCTTCATTATAAGGTGTTAAAAAAATATTTACACCTTGTGGATGACAACAATTAAGGTGGTAGACTTGTTGATATCCAAAAAAGGCTTAATCTTTGTTGGAACGTAGCTTGGGTCTAAAACTTGAGGACAGTATTACCATTGTCTTACCCATAGTGATGTTTGTAATGCCCAATCACATTGACTCTTAAACTCAATACTTATAAGATTTTATATTCAATTAATTGATTTTATTCAGATTTAAATTATATTTAATCTAAATCATAGGGAAAAGATAAAATTATACTTTAAGACATACATTGTGCATTCATAGATTATGCATTACTATGAAACATACATCACTATTATCAATTTGAGTACAATCATTCAAACCAAGAATATGTCACGTTTATACATATGCATACTTAAAAAAGATTATAACTACCCATCAAATTCCTAAGTCAAAGCAATCACTATATACAAACCCTTACCTATCCTAAAATAAAACATAAGGGTCTTCTATAGCTATGATGAACTTTCTATAGCGTCATCCTTATTGTTTGTCATCTCCTCTAGTGTGACATGGCCTTTCTTTAGGTCTCTTTCAATCTCGGTGTCCTCATCCTCCATCTCTGAGTATTGTTAGTAGTAATTTCATACCATGCACATGCACATGCCCAAATGATGAAAATAAAGTAGAAGGAGTGAGGTGATTTGTTCTTAAAATCTCATTCACAAAGACATATAGGAAATCCTACCATCAAGCACAAAAATAAAACACAACTGGCTATAAAAAGGGAAACCTAGGATTTTTGTCAAGTTGTCCTATTTTACCTAGGACTTAGTATGGATTCATACACTCCATTGATAAGCATCATCCACATCGAAATTAGAAAGCAATGAGGAGTACATATACCTCTCATATCAAGGTACAAATCCTCATTATAAATCGAGGAAATGAGCAATCTTTAAACCCTAAGATATTACAACCCATACAGAGGTATATTCTACATCAAACTTGGTGATGCTAAATAGGTGTCAAGATTATCAAGCTGGTTATATGATTGTCCCAGCTCAAGAGAACTATCGTAGCCGTCAGGACTTTCATCAATCGATACCATACTCTCTAAATATTTTCAATGGTCCCTGCCTTTCATCTCATAGCATACCAAACTATGACTTCCTCAAGAATTCATGCCAGCATGACCCTCACATCGATCTCAACTATTCATTAAATCTTAGCTAAACATAATTGTATAAGGTCTATCACTCCATTAGAGATATCTTTGGTTTCAAGGACTAAGAACTAGTACACATCATCATCATTATCTTTGTCTCATCTTACAAAGACTTGTCTGCAACAACACATCACAAATTAATATTACTTCATATAATTAAGTCATTAGTTTGATAAATATTCATATTAAAAACTTCTAACACACCAAAATATATTTAGGAATTAGACTAAATTAATTTAATTCGTCAATAATTCATAAAAAATTATTTTAATTTCTTATAAAATATTGCAATAAAAAGTTAAATTTGAATTAACATAAAATTTGTGAAAAAGATTGAAAACTTAGGTTAAAACAGTAAATAAATTTTTTAGAATTAGCTACTCGATTTAATCCCCAAAGTTAAATAACTAAACAATTTTTATAAAATGCTATCCATATTTTATTGAAAATGTAATCTTGTTTATTTTCTAAAATATCCAGAATCACATTAAACAAAAATCTACCAAAAAATAAGATACAAAAATGAGAAGCTAGCATGGTCAGACTGAACCACTAGATGACCAATAAAATAGTTTTTCATTTTTCTGATTTATCTTAGAACATTTAGCAATAATCTAAAATATTTTCCGAAATTAAATTCAATAAGCTTTCCATATTGACCAAGATCATCTAAAACAAATATCTACACGATTTATGGTAATTTTTGGAAGATGACAATTCCAAAAAACAGTTTTGGTCAAAACCAGTGTACAACCACCAAATTTCAAAATTTGGTAAAAATAGTAAACAGCCATAAAAATAAGCATACCATATATCACTAGAAAGCTTAGGAAATTTAGTTTTCATTTGTTCTATGACTTTCAACAAACAACAATCCAAAAATTTTAGAATCACAAAAGCATACATTGTTAGATTCACATTTTCAGACAACAAGTTCAACTTTCAACAGGTACTACTTTTTTATTTCTTAACTTTTTTAGGTTATTCTTGATCCCATTATGAAGTAATTGAATCTAGTTTCAAATCAAAAAACAAATACTCAAAAATATTAACCATGGTGCAAGTTGTAAGCAAAATAGTGAGGGGTGTCAGTTTTGAAAATCAAGACAATAGCACCACTACAAAACATACTTCACTAAAACAACTTCTTTTATCAAGGTAACAACTTTAAATACCACCCACAGAATTTTAATGGAAAGATCACTCAAAAAGAGTAGCTTAACAACAAAGAACACACAAAAAGCATTTTAAAAACTCATCATATGAACATAAAATCCAAGATGTATCACAAATAGAAGTAAGAAATGAAATAGGCACCAAAGATGGTATGGGCTTTGGGGGCGAAAACTTCATCCTACTATCTTTGTGAAAGTGAAAAGATTAAGAACCACCCCCTATACCTCAATGGAATTAAGAAGGAAGTGAAGAAAGTGGGTGATCTATAAGTGCACAACTACAGAACCTTAAGCTTCCAAAAGCAAGAAAGCTTCCAAGGTTTGGCAAATATGGTTGCTTTGGGTGTTAGAAGGTTGGAGAAGAAGAAATTTTTTAGAGAAAAGGGGAGAGGAGTCTTGACCATAGAGAGAAGAAAGAGAGAAATTGGGATTTTTGGGTTTATATAGATGGAGGTGAGCTTGGATGATGTTATTAGGGAGAGAACATCTAATATGATGTCATAATTGGGTTTTTATTCAATCAAATCTAATTGACATTATCTCTTACAAATGGAATTCCTCTTCTCTAATAACTAGACTCATAATTTAGTTTGTTATCCAGTTAGATTGGTAGAAACATGTGACTAAATTTAAAGCATTCTAACTTAGTCTCAAGTTTCTAAACTTTGTTTACAAGTTTCTCAGTTTATTTTAATTTTAAACACTAAAGTGTAATTTAATTGTATCAATTTGGTCCTTGCACTCTATATAGCTAGACGTTTAGCCTAGTGTAGTGGCTACACTATACTTTATTCAATTTTTATCTTTCTAAAAACCAATTAATTCAACTTTACTAAAATAACTAGTTTTCATACTAATTTAATGTAATTGTTCATGAAACTTCTTAGACACATTAAATTAAGGTTCTAAATAATTTCTAAAGTTAAAAACAGATTTTTATAGACAAAAAGCTTTATAAAATAAATATATATACATAAATTTTGAACTTTTAGCTAGTAATGATGGAAAAAGATTTATTAGTATGAAAATATATTTTAAATAATTTTTCCAATATTTTTGGAGGTAAAAAAGGTAATGGTTTGGCTCTATAGTTAACAAAAGGCATTTTGATCATTTTGTACAAGAATTTGAAAAAATTTCAAAATTATATTTTAACACATAGAACATGATTCTAGGCTTAAAATGACTTTTGATCATCATTTGAACATATGTCGCATGTTAACCTGTTTCATAGAGAATTCGAGACAAGATTGTCATTTTTACATTTCTTCGCGCCTCGATTCAAAAAAAATTACGATCAAATAGTTCTAGAAATTTTGAATGCAACCATGAGGATCAGAATTTAGAGATTTTTGCCTGATTGTTCAGAAACAAAATTAGAAGAAAATAGAAAAACAATTATAACTAAAGATAGAGATGTTACAATGTTAAGATGCTCATGTTGTCATAATATGTGAGTTGTGGTTTTATCATGTATTCATGTGCATGGGTAGATTGATATTATATAAGCATGTTCCTAGTTCGGGAACTATAGTATATGTGAGCAAAGGTTAGGTGGACCTTGAGAATGTTCAAATGCATAATCCTACAACAGACTGGGTGAACGTATACCCTATGTCGTGGGAACTCAACTACCGATGTTTGAACATCCTGACATTGCGTTATTCTACTCATAATCAGATTTTAGTATGTCCACTGAATAGTTTTGGCACGTGCCATTTTAACCTGCAAGTTGGTGTTGTTTATATCACGTTAAAGGATATCACTAACTGATTGCTCAATGTTTAGAAATCTACATGGAGTTGAGCCTGTTGCATGCTTGACTATTATTTCATTTGCATTATTTTGTGTGTCAACATTGATTTTGATATCTTTATGACGTGAATATGTCTTGTTAGTAATATGTGTTTATTGTGGATAACTATATACGTTTACGCCGCCTATTATTTTGGAGTACGTTAATTGTGAACATACTTTTATGCTTAATTAAGTAAGCTTACCCTTTTTGCATGTTTATTTATATGTGTTACTATGATCATGATGTTTGCATTTGTAGGACCAGATGCCTTGGATGCATCCACGCCCACAGATGGGACCCTATGTATGAGATCTCTACACTATTCAACAAAAAGGATGGAGCATGGTAGATCTACCTTTAGGAAAAAGGACTCACTTGGAGGTTTCAATGATAATGCTCAAAGTAGATATATAAGGTAGTAATTATGACCAGCCTAGGAAGTGAGTTTTGTTATAGTTTCCCTTTCCCTATTTCAAATGTATTATCTTTTATTTGATGGCATGTTTTCTTTGGTATAATTATGAGTGTGCATGTCTATATGTGTGTATACATGTGTGTCTGTACATGAATCAGTACACCAAATAAGTTCCCAAGAAAGCGAGATGAGTCACCAATGAAAACACTTAAATACCAAGTCTTTCCTTAGCTAGAACTTTCCTAGACATACATTTTCACACTATAACACTTCAATACCATTAACATGAATAATTCCTTTCTGATGTGGAGGATTAGACTATGTTGCAACCACAAAGTATACTAAGAATTCTCTCATGAATTTAGCATTATATCAATATGATCGAATAAAATATTTTCTAGGTCACAAATTTTTATAACTTTTTACATACATACATACAATCGAAATGAATATACCAACAATTTAAAAATTATAAGCATATCTATTAACAATATAACATCATAACAATTTACTAATATTTACTATAAAAATATAAACCAATTATTTTTCCTTTTTGTTATTAATTATAATCGAATAACATAAGTAATTTACAAATCATAATTTAAATTTTATTTCACCAAAATAATTAACAAAAACCAAGGATAATAGACATAATTAACATCACCAAATACAATCAAGCATCTTATAAACAATAATTAAAAATTAACTCAAATAATAATATATAAGTCAATAACTAAGGAATTTGGGGGCCAAATCCTATCCTATAAACCTTTTTCTTAAGTAATAATTATGAAAATAAATACCCCACTCCACCCTTACCTCTATTCCACGATTTAATAGCACCAAGTGAGAGCAAAAAAAGCTTTGTCTACTACTTGATAACTCCACCACTTGATGACACACCAATACTAATATTTTTCCTAAACTTTATAAAGTAGACAAAATTGAAATGAGAGGGAGAGAGATTGCCAAGAGTGGTTTGGTTAGTGTGATGAACCAAGAGTGGTGAGGGGTATTTATAGGTGAGGGTGGGAAGAGTTACTTCGCCTCCAAGTTTTAATTAAATACATGTGTCTAATGTTTAATAATTTTAGTTAAATAATTTTATTTTACAATGTTGATATTATCTTTTTAAACATATGTGTAGTTATGGTTTTGGGCACCATAGTGGACATCCCTAATTTTACAAAAAATGCAAAGATATTTTTCGTAGTTATTTATTTATATATTTCTATAAAATTGAAAAGTAAATCAATTTAATTCATAAAAATAAAATTAAATTATAATTATTTCTTATGTAAAAATATCACTTAGGTAATTTTTCTAGAATTTTATAGGTCAAAAGACTAGTTAAGCTTTTACAATCAATCAAGAGTATTTTGGTCAATTTATACAGAAATTTCAAATAATTATAAAAAAAATCATAAAAATTTATTTTATTATTCTAAGCTTAAAATTATATTTTTCTCATTCTTTTAATTGCTTTTATTAATTTGTCTTAATATTGTGTTTTAAGGGTATTTTAGGTATTTTTATAATTGTTTCACCCCGATTTTGGATAAATTATTAAAAACTACAATTGAATAGCACTCATCATTCTAAGTTTATGTGTCTTTTAGAATTTTGAGATTCCCATTTAGTTTTTTAGAAATAAATACAAAATAAATAAATAAACATTCAATAAAATAAAAATGAGGGTATTACACCTGTTAAGGATCCATTGGAGCCATGCTTAATTGAAGAGCAATATGCTAAGCATCCTATAAAGGATAATGAAGCATGTGCGCCAAAGGAGTTTAAACAAAAGGTAAAAGGAAAAAGGAAGTACTAAAGTATGAGTTGGCATGGAAACCAATTAAGGGACAACACTCTCATACCCTCACCAATCTATAATCTATAGGAGATTGATCTTAATAGGCGTCGAGCTTACGACATTAAACAAGCACTTGTTAGGAGGCAACCCATTTTTTTTTCACTTTTGTTATTGTTTGCCAATTATTAGGACTTTAAGAAGCTATTTTTTTGGATTTCCTTTTGATTTTATTCTTGTCTTGGTTTTATGTTGTTTAAGGACTTAAGGAGCTTGGCCAGCGATATCTAGCAAGTGACACAAAGCCAATGTCATTCACACCCGTGAAACTTGCTGCGATCATTGCAACATTTTTTGGTACATTTCATGCCTGTGAGCGAGCATGTCACGCCCATGAAGGGCTTCATTTGGATTGTTGTGCTTTACGACGTGGACCATGCCTATGAATTTGGGTTTCACACTCGTGAATGGTGACTGGGGAGATTTCGCGTCATAGTATGGATCACGCCATTGAACACTAACGTCATGCTTGTAAATGTGGAGTGAGTTTGATTTTGCACTAGGGAAGCTCGTGACCTAGTGGCAGTAATATTCCTAACCATTAATGCGACAATTGTGACTATGAATGTGAAAAAAAAGAAAAGAGAAAGCAATTTTAAAATAAAAATCAAAAGCCAACCTCCCCTCTGTAGACTACATTACAAACCCTTGCTCCCCCTTCACCAAATTCCTTCCTTTTCCTTCTCACCATTTTTTCCCCCAAACTCTAAATCCCACCATACCTAAACCTTCTCCAACCTTCCTCTACCCATCCAAACCCACAAATCTCTTCTTTTTAATCCCTCTACCTTCATGCTCCCTTCATCTGTCTCCTCCATTCTTGAAGCTTCCATGGCTTTCAAAAGGAAAAAAGTGACCAATGCTC
This sequence comes from Spatholobus suberectus, assembly GCA_004329165.1. NCBI lineage: Eukaryota > Viridiplantae > Streptophyta > Magnoliopsida > Fabales > Fabaceae > Spatholobus > Spatholobus suberectus. The sequence continues at coordinate 54,236,936 of CM014735.1, forward strand.
TTCTTATTCTAGTTCCACCTCCACCGATTCAATGAGTTTGTTCTTTTCCCCTTACTTTTAGTTTGTTTTTTTGTTTTCATTGTGGACAATGTAAGGTTTTAAGTTTGGGATTGTTAGGGTCATGTATTGCATCGCATATTTCTCATTTGTAATTCTAGGACTAATCCTTAGATGTATATAATTGTGTATGTTATGTTAAATTTTATTGTTAGATTCACCCATAAGATTACATTCGTGACATCATATGCATTTAAGTATTGAATAACCCCTGTAACTCTATATCTCTATGCGCCTGATATGTTGCAACTTTAAATTCATTGAGTGGGATACACATTGTTTTTAAGTCTTTCAGTAGAATTTGTGTATAGGATGATCTCTAGGAATTTTTTGAAATTAGCATAGTCTCTCTAGTTTTGATGCTTACATTGAGTTCAGCCACAAATGTAAAGGTTAGGCCTATACTCTGGGCAATTTTACATTGCATATCGTAGCCTATTTTCTTTGCTTAAGTATACACTCTTTATAAATGTGCTCTCTAAAACTTGTTTTCGAACCTTGTTGAGGCTATAAATTCTATCTACATGAACGAATATGATTGAGGCAATTAGGAATTTTCTTTCAAGCCCTTAAGTCATGCATTGTGATTTTTTTTTTCCATTCGTACCTTGTTATTTCTATTTGGATTTGTCTGGGTACCCTGTGGAATATGTTTAGTAGCTTTGTGCATAAAAATTTAGGGGTGTTCTATACAATTGTTTTGGAAATATACGAAAGAGGAAGAGAAAAAAAAAAGCTAAAAAGAAAGAAAAGGAAGAGAAAATAAAGAAAAAGTGAGGGTGGCGAAATCAAAAATAAAAAGAAAAAGTCTGAACATATAGAAAAAGGAAACAAAGGAAGAAATCAAAAAGAAAGTTAAGCTTGGTATGTACCCTTGTTACCATAAATTGTTGCTTAATGTATACTTTGTAAGGGTTTGAGAATGTTTTGAAGCCTTTTGCATATTCTTTCTTTCAATTTTCTACCTTATTGTTTCACCCTTGACCTCGTTACATCCCAATGAAAAGAACTTGTGATTCATTTGTGTTGTTAGGATGAGGTTCCTTACCAAGTTGAGGATGCTTTGATTGAGAAGGTTGAGTGCATCTATATTGTCCTTAAACCCTTTGAACAAGGTGAGAAGAATGAACTAGTCATTGTAGGCATTGATTATGGAGGTCTAGCCTCCAATTAGACTTGATTGAATCATTTGTATGCCAAATTCTTAATCTACTGTGTGTGCTTTTCTTTATCCTTGTGTGTTAATTTGATGAATCCTATGAGTTTACTTAAGTGTCACAGTGATTGCCTGAGGACAAGAAAATCTTTAAGTTTGGGGTTGTTTGATGAATTGCATTTCATACCGTCTTTGCATGGCATTTTAGTTAGGTAAAATTACATTTTTCCTATTGTATATAGCATGATATATTTGTGTTTTTGTTGTTTTGCACTTTCTTGGGGCTTATTATGCATTCGGGTGTGTTTATGTTTCAAGAATTGGCTTTCTAGACTTAAGGACACTAAGTTGGTGAACGTTAAAGACATTATAGCTGGAAAGAGGACTTGAAGGAGTGCATTTTGAAGATCGTTGAAGGACCTAACACCGTTCATGGCCATGAATGTAAGCATCACAATTGTGAATGCTACTTATTGACATTTCTAATTTTGGATAACATCATTCATGGCTATAAATGTAAGGATCACGGCCATGAACATGTTATTAATGTAGATTTTGATAGTTTTACAATTTTAATATTATTTTGGGCCTGAACTATTTTAGCCCATTCTTTTAAATAGCCCTTTGAACTTAGGAATAAGATATCTCTGAACCTTGTGATAGCATTAAGGATTGAGGATAACACACACACACTCTTGATTCTCAACTGGTTTGATATTCTTCCTCTCTTATTTTCGTTTGAGTTCTACCATTACTATGTATGAGTAAAACTTTCTTTTCTAGGATTGGAGCTTAGCCTTAATAGTATGATACTTAATTGAATTACCGTTATGTTCTTTTGGCTTTTCCACTTGATTCTTTTTCTATTGAAATTCTTTATGCGGAATGCATAATCACTGTTTTTCATAACCTTAACCGTTTAGGGAAGAACTAAAAGGTGAACCTAATTGTTGGAACCATAAGGAAAAAAACTTAGGAATTAAATCACGAAAGTAGGTTTAATCCTTCCAGGATACAACAAGTTAATAGCATGCTTAGCAGGTTTAATTGAACATAGCTATCACAAAAGTAGGGGTCAATTCAATTAAATACATCTTTGCCTCCTAAAAAGAAATGAAGGTTGCCTTAGGTTAATTCACCTTCAAAGAGAACCAATAAGAACATTAAGATAAGGAAATTAGGTCACTAAGAAGTTTTGGTGTGTAATGTGCCCTTAATCTTGGAATCTTTCTTGTCTTGAAACTTGTCCATTTAAATCCATTCAATCTTGACAATACCGTACACTTGCAAGATTATATCATACCCTTAGGTTGTTGAAGGGCTCTTTGCCCTTTGTTTATTTGGTTACTACTTTAGGCATCTCGAACTTATGGAGTTGAGCTAAACTTGGGCTAGATTAGGTCTGAAACAAAATGGTATTGGCCAAATAAAATTTTCATCTACAATTTAATGAGTTCATTTCAATCAATATAATCATCAATGTCTACATTCATATTCAATTATTCACATTCATCAACAATTTATGGATTACATAATACATACAATGAATTTTTTAGTAAGTGACACAAATCTAGTGTCCTCAATATCCAAGTTCAGGATCCAAATTGCACTCTTCAAAGCCTTTATTTGCTTTTACCTAGTCTCTTCTTGCTATTTCAAGATTTACCTTTACTTCAATCATCTTTGTCTTCTACCTTTTTGTTCCTATCTCCAAAGCAGTCATATTCTTATTCATATTTTTCACCTAAATAGCTCTCTACATTTAATTTTTAATACCCACGGTAGATTGAACATGGGGTTCCAACCATGTCAAATCAAATCTAAATGTTGCAAGTTCTTCCTAGAAAATTTGGAGAAGATTACAAGCATCGTCATCCATATTCTTAACCTTTTTAGTCTTAAAAAAATGTAGAACTTGACCTAAAGCTATGAATGCCCATTCAATAAACCTATAAGTTCTCTTTTGTTGACTATTAATAAGTGAAGGATGTTGTGAACATACTTCTTCTAATAATGGAACAAAATCTTGTTCTATTTACCCTAAACTCCTAAAATACACTTGCTCACCAAATTTTGTGAACATTTCCTTGGGTAAAGGATCTATTTTCCCTAATCTTGTGTTCGAATGAGGAATTTGAAGAAGGTAATTTATTTTTTAGGAAATTTAAAATACTTTGTGGTGAAATATGTTGTTTAGATAGGGAATTTAGTACAAAATTGAAATTCTAGTAATTTATAAAGATATTTTAATTAACTAAATTTATAGAATTTCAAATTCTACCTAAAAAGTAAGAATTTGAAAATCTTCATGCTCACTTTCTCTCTCTATCTTCTCTCACCTCCATGTCTATTTTTTTTCTCTCCTCTCTCTCACTCTATTTGTCTTCTCCCTCATCTCTATTTTCTATCTCTTCTCCCTCTCTTCTCTCTCTTTATTCTTTGTTTCTCTACTTCTCTCTTTCCTCTTCCCCTCTTCACTCTTTTTCTTCTCTATTCTCTCTTCTCTCCTCTCTCCCCTATCTCTTCTCCTTCTCTCTTATCCCCCTCTCCCATCTCTCTCTTCTTTCCCTTTTTCTTCTCTCTCTTCTTTCTCCTTTCTCTTTTCCTCTATTAATATTGACATAAAAAGTATTAATATTTGTATTTTTGAATTATTAAATACCACCTAATATTAAAATTATTTTTGAGTTATTAAATATTTATAAATTAGCTAATATTTATTTTCGGTAAAGTTTAATATTATAATTTTAATTTTTAAATATATATTTAAAAAATAATTTTTGCATATGGTGGAAATTAAAATGTCATATCCAAACTAAGAATTTGAAATTTAAGAAATTTAAATTGATTTATCCAAATAAAACATTTAACAACTGAGAAAAATTAAATCATAGCAATTCAAATTTGAAGTATTTCAAATTCCTTAAAATTTAAAATTCCTCATCCAAACCCAACCTAAAGGATTATCAATGCGTTCAATAGGTTTATGATCAATCTTTCTAACTAGTTGATCTACTTGCTTCTCATGTTTTGACTTGCTAATCAAAATCTCAACTTCAATTATACATGTATCATTCACAACAAATCCATTGCTAGAGTCACAAAGTTCATCTAAAGGTATGAATCTTTGAAAACCCCAACTAATCTTTTCTGTATTGAATTGGTGTTGAGCTTCTGGCAAATTCATATGTCAAAAGTTAGTTATGTTAGATTAAAACTCAAATAATATGATTATGAAATAAATATATGATTCCAAATACCCAATCACTACATGGGGGAGGGTCCATGTCCATCCCCTAAAGACTATCTTAATAACTTGAAAAACCTCATAACGTAAACATCACACCTATGCATCAATGTACGATATAACTCCTTGTTCTTGCTATAGATGATATAGAACCCTTAGTATGATTGGAGAGAAGCTTTTGTTAGAGCTTTACTCAATCTATTAGAATCTAGTACTAAACTTATCATATTTGTATAACCCCTAACCAAATGATTCTCACATACACATTTCTAACAAACCTTTTAAAATAATAATGTATACCAATCAAGGTCACCCAAAAGTGCCTATAATCGATAGATATTGCCACATCATTAATGATCATACACACAAAAAAGGGACAAAATGAAAGATTAATTTCGGTAATAAAATCAAAACAAGAAAATGTTTGTTGTTCAATTTCCATTTTATAGGTAGAAGAAACAAATGATTTCAAAAAGAAATATTCAACTTGATTTTTCTCAACTAAAATGCATTTAGTTAATACAAGCAAAATAAGGTAGCATATGCATGTTTTGTTGTGTTTGGGAAAACTAGCAGATAGTTAGTTGAAAGTTAAAAAACCAACTTAAAGTTAAAAAGATATTTAAAAATTGATAATTTAGTTAATTGAATTAAAGTGGATAGTAGAACAAACTTATAAGTGTAAAATCACATAAAAAAATTTAATTATTTGGTCATAACTTGAAATTTGGTAATTATATATATTTCAAATAACTATCGTCATATTTTAATTTATTTCAAATAATTTATTATATTAAACTTAGTATGAATTTTTTAAAATTATTATTATTATTTTTAAATATTTTTATTGAATGAAATGAGGTAATATAAATGAATTTATAGTACAATTTAGATGATTTTACGTAATAAAGAAATGATATTTGATGATTTAGTTGACCTTCCTCAAGTAGTTAGCAATCCATTATTTTCAGAAATAATTAATATTGTAGCAATTATGTAGCTCTTTGTGTTTTGTGATTTTTTTTCTTTTTCGACAAAAATACATTATTATTTAATTAAATAAACATATATTTCTTCAAACTAAAAATATTTATCTTTTCATCTTTGAATGTGAGAGTTAAAGGAAGTGTCAAGGGTTTCTAAAAGTTAGAAAGGTAAAAGAAGAATTCTAATAAGATAGTGAGAATAAAAATAGTTTTTTTTTAAGCAAAAACATGCAAAGCCATTACAATAGAGACAGACATCCCAACAAGGTTAGCACCCCTGCCTCCATCAATCACCTGTAACACACCCAAATATTATTAAAAATAATGAAAAAGAATGACTAAGAAATCATTGGGGGGGCATAAACCAAACCCATGAAAGAGATGGTAATCAGCTGAACCTATAGTTAGGGAGTCTTAATCTATTCCATATGAAATCCTGACTAATAAAACTAGGGATAAGATCCCCCCCCCAAAAAAAAATCCTGTACCGAAAGTCCATGGGAGGCTAATTTATCTGTACAAGTGTTGCCGTCCCTGTAAATGTGAGAAACAGAAAAATTCATATGGTTAGTAAGAGATATACACATTTTCCATCTATTCCAAAGCTTCCATGGGACAAGATGATGAGAGGCAAAAGCAGAAACAACAAGTTGGGAGTCGCATTCCAGCCACAAATTGTGCCAGCCCTTCTTATGAGCTAATTCAATAGCCATCATTGCTCCAGTAAGCTCAGCATGTAAGGAGAAAGAGATGCCAAGATTGGCAGCAAAACAACCAAGAGTAGCACCTCCATAATCACGAAATATGCCTCCACAGGCTGACGTGCCTGGAGATCCTCTAGTAGTGCCGTCAATGTTGCATTTAATCCAGTAACAGATTGGAGGGTACCAAGTCACTTGCTTGATGGAGGGTGCACGAGGGGCATGACCAGAAATGGAGAAAGCTTTTAAAACCTGAAATTCAAAGATTAAGGAAGATATTGAACCAGACGTTAGTGTGCCTGTGAGAGAGATCCCAGCGACAATAAGACTAATGGCATGGTTATAAGGCACCACAAAATTGTTAAATCTCAATTGGTTTTGGCAATGCCAAATGACCCAGGTTACTTTCAGAATAGCAGCGAGCAGGACGTCTTTAAGTTGTAAGCTCCATTTTCTATTGCATGAGGAAAAAACAGTGTTGAAGGAGAAGAGATCAATGGGACAGTTAATTTTCCAACTTAGCCAATCCCAAATCTTACGTGCAAAACTGCAAGATAGAAATAGGTGCTCAGAAGTTTCATATGCTGCCCCACATAAGCTACACACAGATACCGTGTTGCAACCATAGTTCCAAAGGTTGTCATCCGTTGGCAGTCTGTTATGAAGCAATCTCCAATATAAAAAAGATTGGGATGCAGGAATAAACTGGCTCCAAATGAGATTGGACCAAGGTTGGAATTGTGTGACTGGGTTCATAAAAGAATACGCATCTTTGAATGTGAGGAGTGTTCCTGAATCTGTGCGACACCAGGCAAGTAGGTCCTCTGCTAAAGAATCAGGAATGATAATCTTGTTGATCTCATCAACGAGCGCTGGATACCGAGAACTTAGAATAGGAGGAATGTTCCATTTTTGATTGCATATAAAGTCCTGAACGGTAGCAGAGAGGGAGGAGTGTAATGTAGGTGAAAGATTAATAATATCCATAATTGGCCAGGCGGGCCAGCCATCTGTCAGGCCAGAACCTGATTTGCTGGCGATCTCCAAGTTGCCTACTTATGCTCTTCAGAACAAAATGAATACAACTTTTGCTTGTAGGCCAAACGGAGGACCTAACATAGCATATTTTTGGGAGCTTATTTCTGAAAAATCGAGCTCTAAAAAGACAGGCCCTTTGACTATGAGATTGGCCATTTGTAAACTTGAAAACTGCAAACCAGCATGCCATGGATAAAAGATTTGACGAGTTGAACCCATCCCATGATGGATAAAAGGGACCCTTTCCAAGCTGCCGGTTTGGATTTAATCCTATCTACAATAGGCTGGAGGTGGACGCTTTTGGGCTTACCTTTAAAGATAGGAACACCAAGATATGTGAAAGGTAAGCTACCTGCAGAAAAGCCAAGAATGCCAGCCATATTTGCTCGTCTGGCAGAGGACAAAGAGCTTGAGTGAAATTTACTTTTATGAAGGCTAATGAGTTGGCCAGAAGCTGCCCCCTATGACTCAAAGAGGGACATAAGATTGGAAAGATTTTGCTTTGTTCCCCCGCAAAAAATCATTATGTCATCTGCATAGAGTACATAGTTAGGAGTTTGTAAAAGCCCCTCCTGCACCAGAGCATTAATCCCTCTGCTAAGGACTTCTTCTGCAAGGCTAAAAAGAAGAGGGGACAAAGGGTCACCTTGTCGAACACTTCTCTTGCAGGAGAAGTAGCCAACTGAGTGACCATTGATAGTGAAGGAGAGTTTCGCTGAGTGTAGGATAACTTAATCCTATTATAGAATTTGTTGTTAAATCCAAAAGAGTGAAGCAACTTGAGAAGGAAATTCCAATCCGTACTGTCAAAGGCTTTTTGAATGTAAATTTTTAAAGCTAAGTTGCCTTCAAAAGCCTTATCATCCAACATATTGATAGCTTTGAAAGTAATACAGATACAATCCGTGATATGTCCTCCTTTTATAAACCTTCCTTGATTTTTCAAAAATTATTTTAGGGGCCACGACAGCTAATCTATCTGCCAACACTTTGGTGATGATTTTGAACTGAAAGTTTGCTAGAGCGATAGGCCTGTAGTGCTCAATTTTTTTTGCCCCTTGGAACTTAGGAATCAAGACCACTAAGTTGCAGTTCAAGTTTGGAAGAATCGAGCCATGCATAAAGAATTAAGACATTACATTAAAAACATCTTCTGCAATTATGTCCCAGTACTTGTGATAGAAGCATCCTCCAAATCCATCAAGTCCTGGAGAACCATTGGCGTTCACAGAAAAAACAACATTCTTCACTTCCTATTTGGAAGGCAGGTTGGTCAGCATAAAGTTATCTTCTGATGATGCCAAAGGAGGAATAGTAGATTCAATGAGGTTGTTAACCACACAGTTATTATTAGAAGCAAAGGGGGTTGTAAAATATTCAAGGACATGTTGCTGTATATCTTCCTCCCTATCAAGAATGAGGTTACCTTTTTTAAGAGTAGACATCTGCTTAAAAAGCCGTGTTCCTATCATCAAAAGAATACCAGTTGACTCTAGATTTCTCCCTCCAAAAATCTTCTTGATACTTGAAGGCTTGCTACAAGACAGTTTGAGCTTCTTTTTCTTTGTCTAGTATAGCATCATTAGTCTCATCCGAATGCGCTTGGGCTTGAATCTAATCCAGAACTGCCATGGCCTCCTCTGCGTTAATGAGTTACCTCGTCGACCATTTGACCAAGTGTAAACGGCCCCTCTGGTCATCAAGTGAGTAAGATTACAACTATCCGACCAAGCATTGGACACGAGTCTGCTCCATGTTGTTAGGGTTGAAATCCGGTGTCCATTGGGAGAGCCTAGGACAACAGCCCAAACACTGTGAAGGTCTTCTAGGGAAGAGAAACCAAATTGATATAACTATTTACCCAGTGGTATCATCTTCTACCGAGCAATAAGCTTCCATAATTTCGCTAGTTTTGCTCTAAGATCGTTATACTTGATGGGTTTTTCACCTTTCGCTCGAAGAATGCAGCCATGAAGGTTGTTTTTGCACTCATCGATACCTGTCTTGTACTCGTCTTTTGAAATCTTGATGGAGACCGAGTCTCCCTTCAAACAGGGGCAGGGAAGCTGACTTAAAGGGATGTCAAAGGCGTTAGTGAGGGCTTGAGTGAAAGATTGTGTTCTTGAGTCGAGGGAGACAGGGGTGGGTTTCACTGCTACTATGCTTAATGCTACAAGCTAGTAAAATAAATTTATTAAATAACTTTATTATGGCCAAATAAACTTTTGAGCTAGTTAAAAAAGCTAAGTTAGGTTATTTGTCATGTCAAACTTAGTCTTGAGGGAAATTGTCAGGTTAAAAAAAATATTGTTTATTTTCCAAAAATTCTCATAAAATGTCACAAAAAATAAGCAATCGTTTCTTAAATTTTTAAATATATATTTGGTTCTTGAAAATATTACTTTCTTTTGTTTTAATCTTTATTAAAATTTTATTCATTTTTAGTAAAGTCTAAAAAAAAATCTTTAAGGAGCAAAAACATAATTAAATCATTCTGAAAATTAAACTAAACCAACAACACATGCAATTAGTTGAACTAAATCTATCTATCTATCTATTTATCTATTATAATATATAGAAATTGAGACGCAAACTCTTGGAATGTCATCTAAGCATCTTGAATTTCTTTTGTATATGAAAGAAAATTTTGCACATTCTTAGTGTCATATTGAGTGCTTTTTTAACTTTCTTTTTAATAACTCTTGACTTAATTACTATGAATGTAAATTATATAACTCTAACAACTATTAACTTTATTCATCAATGTCATTTTTAATATTTCACACTTTTATCATTATTATTACGTTAAAACCTTTTACCAAATAATAAATAATTATTATTGTATTAAAAACATATACCAAATTATAAACAAGTTAAAAGCAATGGTGCTTGAGATTGCAATAAGATCAATTGTAGTTTCCTTCATTGAAGAATTATAATTTATGTAATTTTCATTTAAAGGATTGTAGCTCTTTCTATATATTTGTCTTGAGTTGTACAAATATTTACATTTGTTTTTCTACTAATTTTGTAGGACATACCATTTGTGTGTTGATTGATTCTAACGTTAAACATGAATTAAATTTCAATATCTAACTTTTTAAAATATTTTAAATTTATTTTAATTTAATTATTTTTTTGTTTTTATAGAATATAATTCTGTTTGATAAAAAAGAAATATAAATTTAACACGTAAAAACGCACTAAAGATGTTAATTTTACAATAACATTAATGATTAGTTGTTTTGGGTAATTATGTTATAGGAGCGAAATATCCATGACTAATCTCTACGAGGAACCTGGCTGCTTAAAGGATCCCAATCCAGTACCACTTAGACCAACAACATGTTGGTGATTAGTTGTTTTAATTGATTATGTTATTGCTATTACAATTTGTACTATTTGCAATATAGGGTTTAGATACAAACAAGTCTTATGCTTTCACGTGATTTATGTTAAAGTTTGCTAATTAATAAGTATTATTATCATAAGTAACCTCAAATACATTGTAGGAGAAAAGTGATTAAGTAATTAATTGTGATGTTTCACATTATATAATAACAAAGGACGTTGCATAATGCTAAAGATTCCAATAGTCTTAATTCTTAATTTGGTATAAGCATTGAAATTTTGAGGTATACATTATCTGTAATAACTTGAAAACGTATTTTATTTTTTTTAATATTTCATTTTTGGTAAATAATTGAGGAGAATTTACCATATATGAATATATTAATTTTTGACATTCCAAAAGAGACAGAAATTATCAACTATTTAGCAATAATTTGTAGAAAAATAAAACTATTTGATTACAATTTCAAAGAAATGTCAATAACCATACTCTTTTATTTATATTATTTTAAACTCTAAGGATTAAAACATATAAATTGTAAAGAAAAATAAATTTGTTATTTGATCTCACAAATTACATGTAATCAAATTCAATTTATTTAAAATATAAATATAACATTGTAAAATTCCAAAATCTTATTCATAATCATCATATTTATCATTATTATTTTTTAATAAAATAAAAATTGCTCAATTTTTTTAAAATAAATTCGTTATAAAATTTTTCAAAATAAACAAGTGCCTCTCACTAATTGACATATAGTATACATGATAATTATCACATAATTGTTTGGGGTACAATGGATAATTATAACATAATTGATCACCAATATTAAAAGATTAATAATTTGAACACACACACACACATATATATATACACACACTTTAAAATTTATTGTGTTTATTTAAAAAAAAAATAATTTACAAAAGATAATTTAAAATAGAAAAATGTAAATATACATTTACATTTTTCTATTTTCAATTATCTTTTGTAAACTGATTTTGTAAAGAAAAATAATTATAATAAATTTGAAAATGTGTATATATATATGTGTGTGTGTGTGTGTGTGTGCGCGCGCGTGTGTGTGTTGAACCTATGAATTAATGTGATATTTAATTCTATTAAAGCATGTAGTATTTATATATTTTAAAAATGTATTATTAAATAAAAAGTAATACATACATACGTGTATATATATATATATATATATATATATGTATTGGAGGTGTATCATGTGATCATTAAATAACTTTTAATCCTATCTTTTATGTATAGTTTTATAGTCCAAATTTATTCCTTTCACTCTCTCATTATAAACATTTCTCGCACTTGATATGCCTCCTATATATCTATCAATTATATATACAAATAAAAATAATCTCAAAATGAAACTAAACACGTGTTAATCTCTAGAGTAATCTACACATAATTTCATCCATTTGGCAAGACCAAAGTGTTTCGCTCATTTTTTTTGCTTATGTGTCAACATCATGTTTATTTGTACACAAAATAATTTATGTATAATTATGACACAAATTATAAATCAAGTTTTTTAAGGAAATATTATAAAATCAAGATGAAAATCAATATAATTCGTAACTGTCTATTTTTTAAAATCAATATAAATCAATATTATAGTAATCAATATTACATAAATCTTCACAACATGTTGCCCATTATATAAATATTATATAAATCAACATTAATATATAGCATTATTTTAAGGAACAATTTTTTTTTTTGAATATTTATATTACAAATTTACACCTTTTTGTTTAGGTAAAATAACCAAATAATTTATATTTTACACCCTTTTTTGGCTTAAAATTTGATACCTCTTCATTATGATACATTAACGACAGAAATAAATTTATTAATTAATATCTATTTTGTTTCTTTCCTTTATCTTCAAATAAAGTATAAAGATTCAAAGTACGAAATATATTGTATAATTAAATGATATCTATGTTTAGGTAAAATTGTTCCAATTTAAATCGTCAATTTAGATGCTATCATTTTATACATATGTTTTTGTAATTTTTTCCCTAAATACTATAATTAATGTTTTTCAAATATTATATATTCGTCTAGAATTCTATCATTTTTTACTTGATATTATATTAAATTTTTTCAATAAAATAATTGAATAATTAATACAATATAATAATTAATTATATTTTATATTAGAAATTAATACAATAATTACCTTAATTAACTATATATAGTTAATATAATAATTAATACAATATATATATATATATATATATATATATATATTTGTAATTTTACATATATTTTATATTTTATTTGATGTGCATTAATTATTGATTTATATTTAAGGTAATAATTAATTATCGCTTGAATAACAAATTTTTACAATCAGCTAATTGAGAATGTCATTTATAATTAATTTGAAGGTAAGAATTAAATAATTAATATAATAGATAATAATTAAGTATATTTAATAATAGTAATTAATACAATAATTACCTTACTTAACTATACATTGATTATCAATCATAATTAATTATTATTACTATAAATTCATTAATTATCAACCATATATAATTAAGGTAATTTCAAAAATAGATTTAGTATTTAACGTATGAGAAATTTTGTATAATTAAATCATAAATAATTATTATTACTATAATACCTTAATTATCAATCATATATAATTAAGGTAATCACGAAAATATATTCAGTATTTTAAAAATGAAATTGAAAACTATCAATCATCTTATACATTCAGTACATCATTATAAATAAATTTGAGAATCCATTCACAGGTTTGGATTACACGTGGTGAATCAACAATAACTTTTAAGGTTTGGATGACATGTATCATTTACAAAGAGGTTTGGACAACACGTGTCATTATATGGTGCTTCGTAAATATTTGGTTTGGTTACAGACTATAATTATAATCATTATAATTATTACATTAATGAGTTTTAAATAGCTATATTTAAATTTTGAATTAAAAAATTCTAATAAATATCTACCTTTTAAATAACTACATTAACTGTAATAAAAAATTCTATTGATTTGACTTAATTATTTTAATAACTAACGAGAATAATATATATAATTTCTGTAATTATTTTTGAAATCAAGAATAAACTGACGAGTATTTTTTATTTTTTAAAAATTATATACTTAATCAATAATTTTTTACTTACATTCACCCTAATTTTGTCTTAAATAGAAATCACATAATTTTTAAGTATATTAATTAATGCTTTTAGGTATCTGATATTTGCATGAAATGTATCTATTATCTATTATAAAAGAAAGTTTCATAACATGAAAAGATGCCACATAGCAACACCATATTCATTCTTTTCTTGCCTAATTTTATCAATTTTTTTTTAATTCATATAAATATATTATTATATTTAACTATAGTAATTAAGAGATTTATAATTAAAGCATTTATAATCTATTATATATTCTACTTAAATTCATCAATTAAATAATTAAATCTTAAATTGATTTTGATTTTATATAACAAGAAAATTAATTTTTCAAATTTTATTGAATATTATTTATAATCATGGTAATTATGATAATTATGGTAATATTTTTTATTATGATAATTAAAGCATTTATAATATATAATAAAAAAAATTCAATTTATTGATTGATTACTCCCAATTTATCTATTGTCAATTATATATTATCTATTATTTATTATATATTATAAAAGAAGGTTTTGTCACGTAGGCAGATGCCGTGTGACATCACCATTTTCAATTTTTTTTCACCTAAATTTCATTGATTTTTTCTTTATTTTTTAATTTATAAAAACATGTTATTAAATTTAATTGTAGTAATTAAGGTAATTAATCACAACAAGTATATATTATGATTAAATCAATCAGTTAAATCATTAAAAATTATGCATATTTTGATTTTATATAATAATGTAATTGATTTATTATACTTTTCTTTTTAAACAAATATAATTATTATACAAATATATATTTTCATTCAAATTTATTATACAATTATACTATTATATTATTTTATTAGAAAGGAAGATTTTGCCATATAGGCAATTTTGACCAATATATATTTTGATTTAAATTAATTAAGGTAATTAAGATTATTTTAAATTAAATTAATTATATTATTTTATATTAATTAAGATAATTGCTATTAATATATATTCTTCTTCTTTTTTTCTCTTCTTGCATACACTATTCTTTTGTATTTTCTTTTAATCTATGGTTAGCCCTTATGCAAAGGTTCTTCATTAATGACAAAAAAAGAAAGAACTTAGGGGTAAATTTATGTCTCTCTTTTCTTTCTTCATTATATTTTCATCTCATTGTTCATTTTTTTATTAGATATTTCTATTTCTCTTTTTTATTTCTCCCTTCGACCACACCTAACATGTCCTATTATTTTACTTTTTTTTTCTATCTTACTTTTCAACGTTTGACAAAGGTGAAACATTGAAGATAAATATAAGGAGAATTTGTGGGTAAATTTATATTACTTACTAATTTTTTAAATTTTGTGTTTTTTTCAAAAATAGTCATACCAGTTCATTCTTTTGTATATAACTTAGTGTCTTTTTTATTACTTTTTTTTGCGGGTAGTTTTAACATTTTTTTACTTTTTATTTATTTTTTGGTTAATTTATCATACATTTGATTTTTTTATTTAATATTTAATATCTATTCACATATATGGACATTTTGATTATTTTGAAGTGCTTTATATATTTTTCTATTCATTTTTTTTTTGAATTACAAGTTGGGTTATACATTGAAAAATAGTGATTATCAATTGTTAAATATTGTTTAACACGAATGTCTATGTAATGCAGGATATTTGTGATAAGAAAAACAATGCAGCGAGTAATAAAATTGACCCTTCAAATATGAGCCTTCAAAAGTTTTTTATTTTTATTTGTTCACATAGTGTATATTTATTTTTCTTTTATATTTTTCAAATATATGACATTTCAAGTTTACTTTCATATATTTTTTTTCTCCAATTTATACATTTTAAGATAATGCAATAAGATTAAAAAATAGGGATTTCATGAAAAAGAGGAATTATATTATCCTAAAACAGCAACCTTAGTTAATTTTTAGGTTTTGCATAGAACATTATTGTCATGTTTATTTTTCTTAAAAAATAATTTATAATTTACTTTAAATAAAGATTTCACTAATAGCATAACACCATGATGCAAATACTAAATTTATTATTATTTTTTCCAAATTTTTAAGAATTGATATTTAAGTATTTCAATTAATGTATCAAATCAAATAATGATGAATCAATTTAAAAATTATTAGTTCTGTTATTAGAAATTATATGACCTAAGTCTAATCAAAATTTAAATTGATATGAAATTTATTTATTTTAAGCCTTTTAATTTTATTTCTTATTAATTTAAATTTTAACATTTTATCAATATAAGATCTAATAATATTTTGACTTAAATCAAATCAAATTCTAATTAAAATAGTTTAAACTCAAAATATCACAATTAAATTATAAAGATTATACAAACAAAATAATAAATTCAAAATAACAAATAATTTGTAAGCAAATCATTCAAAATTTTAAATTAGCATTTATTAGTTTTAATCTAATTTAAAATCAAATTTAAATTTAAATAACCTTGAATACTACAAACAAAATTTAAAATAAAATTAATAGTAATTAAATCATGATTAAATCAATCAAATGTATTAAATTTATAAATATAAAATCTAATCATATTTTGACTTAAATCAAATTAAATTCTAAAATAATTTATACCCAAAGTAGATCAACTAAATTACAAAGAACATATAAATAAAATAATAAATTAATAATAACAAATAATCCATAAGCAAATCATCCAAATTTTTAAATTAACATTTTATCAATTTTAATCTAATTCAAATTTAAATCTAAAGTACATTCAATGATAAAAAAAATTTCAAATAACATAATAGTACATTAAATAAGACTAAATTATTCAATACATTAAATTTATAAATATATAATCTAATAATATTTTGACTTCAATCAAATCAAATTTTAATTAAAATAGTTTATACACACATATCACAATTAAATTATAAAGATTATGCAAACAAAATAATAAATAAAAAATAAAAAATAATTCTTAAGCAAATCATCCAAATTTTTAAATTCATATTTTATCAATTTCAATCTAATTTAAATTACCTTCAATAATTCAAAAATTTTAAAATAACATTAATAATAAAATAAATTATATAAACTAAATTATTGAAATGTACTAGGAATTTTTTTTATATAAAATAATTTTATTTCTTATTAACTTTTTCAATAATTTAAATTTGAACATTCTATAATTATCACATCAAATTTTGAACTTCATCATGTTACATTATTATTGTTAATACTATAAATCATGTAGTTCGTAATAAAATTTTTTAAACATATTTACATCAAATTTAAATCAAATTAAATTTAAATTAAGTTGAAAATCATACCAAAATATTATTATCATTATATATATAATTAAAGTAATCAAATTATGCATTTTGATTTGAGAATAATATCAAATCTAATTCATTAATACAAATTAGTCCTATGGTTTATTTTGTTTATATATATATATATATGTATATGTATGTGTGTGTGTGTGTATATGTATATGTATATGTATATGTGTATATGTATATGTATATGTATATATGAGTCATATAACCGTACATGGATGGTCAGGATTTAATGTTATGTAACCACTTAAAAAAGTCATGTGACTTTTTAAAAATCCCACATGACTTCTGTGTTTTAATCTTGACCATTCATGGAAAAATCTAATGGTCTAGCTTTATTCCTCTCACTTTCACATAAAAAAGACCCTGTTACTAGATATGTTCTCTATATATATAAGGTCAAGATCCGTTGACACCAGGTATCAAAGTTAGTCAAATTACACCTCCAATAGCTTTTTGTGGAATACAAATTTAACAAATCCAACCGTTGAACTTGATGCTCTTATTATTGAGATTAAGTACACAAATTTTCATACAATTTTAAAATTATTTAATAGTTCATCACATCACTTTATTTTAACGTATAGTATGATATTAAAATAAATGTAAATATTTAATGTCAGATAACATATCTAGAAAAGTCCAAATGATGT